>SJYA01000434.1:251251-414468 GCA_006410615.1 Neotragus moschatus | reverse complement strand
GTTCATGGTTCACATATTGCTGAAGGCTGGCTTGTAGAATTTTGAGCATTACTTTACTAGCGGGTGGGATGTGTGCAATTGTGCGGTAGTTTGAGCATTCTTTGGCATTGCTTTTCTTTGGGACTGGAATGAAAACTGACCTTTTCCAGTCCTGTGGCCACTGCTGAGTTTTCCAAATTTGCTGCTGTATTGAGTGCAGCACTTTCACAGCATCATCTTTCAGGATTTGAAACAGCTCAACTGGAATTCCATCACCTCCACTAGCTTTGTTTGTAGTGATGCTCTCTAAGGCCTAGTTGACTTCACATTCCAAGATGTCTGGCTCTAGATTAGTGATCACATCATCATGATTATCTGGGTCGTGAAGATCTTTTTTGTACAGTTCTTCCGTGTATTCTTGCCACCTCTTCTTAATATCTTTTGCTTCTGCTAGGTCCAGACCATTTCTGGCCAGGGATCAAACCCTGAATCCCTGCTTTAGGAGCTTGGAGTCTTAACTGCTGGACCACTAGGGAAGTCTGTTAAACATATGTTTCTAAATAGTTTCTATAATGTTGAAACTACATGAAGAAATCGTATAAAACTGGTTGTTTTAGAATGGTTCTTTAACAGATTCCAATTTCTTCTAAAGTTTTAATGTATCATTGTTATTACCCCCCCTTGAGTCAGAAGTAAATATTTATGTTATGCTTTCCTAGTAAATTGTTCATGTCAAATAGCTTGTCAAATTAATTTTTCACAATAATTAATATTATCTAAGAATGACTAATCTCACTATATGCATGTGTGTCCCTTTCTTGCTTTTAATAGTGTTCAGTGATTTCTACTAACTTTTTCTTGGCTAATCTTACCAATGGTTTTTATTTTATTGATATTTTTGATAGAGATTGAGATTATTTTTCTCCATTAAGGTTACATTTTATATTTGGTTTTGGTTCTTAGTTATCAGTTCACTTCTTTGTTCTTCTAGTTATTTCTTTATTGGGATTTTTTGGTTATATTTTCCTTTAACATTTTTCCTAAGCATCTTCACTTATTTCTTTTTATTTTGGCTGCACAGACTCTTCATTGCAGTGCATGGGCCAAGTTACCCCAGAGCACGTGGGCCTTAGTGCTCCGACCAGGGATTGAACCTACATCCCCTTTACTGGGAGGTGCATTCTTAGCCACTGGATCACCAGGGAAGTCTCTCTAATTTCTTGAGTGGAATATTTAGTTCCTGTATTTTCTTTTTAAAATATTTTCATCGAAGTAATATATATAAATAGATAAATTATCAGGTAGTACTAAAGGCTTAAACCAAGAAGTACTAGTCTTTCCTCTTTCTGCCACCAAATAGAACTCCCTAGGGGCGGCCATGTTTAACTCTTTTAGCTGTGTCTTCTGCTATTTATCTCCTCCTTTTTTATAATTATACCTACTACCTTATCAATTCTAGACAGACTCTACAGATTACTTGTTACAGCAGCTGAAGATTTACCTCNCCAAGAAGTACTAGTCTTTCCTCTTTCTGCCACCAAATAGAACTCCCTAGGGGCAGCCATGTTTAACTCTTTTAGCTGTGTCTTCTGCTATTTATCTCCTCCTTTTTTATAATTATACCTACTACCTTATCAATTCTAGACAGACTCTACAGATTACTTGTTACAGCAGCTGAAGATTTACCTCTGTACTTCCTTTCTTCCATTCTTAAAGAAATTTGCTAAAGCAATAGCCAGTGTGTATGTTTTTCTGATTGTGTAAATATTATTTACTATTGAGCCAAATAATGTCCCTTAAGCAGGCGGTTTTTTCTGTACACCTTTCTAGTTTTCCTGCAATTAATAATCGACTCCTTTTTCATTTGCTTGTGTTTTTTCTGTACCTAGCTTTCCCTTCTTTTCAACTGCTCCTACCATTTATTTTCCAACACACTTCGCAGTAATTTTTCCAAATGCCTAATCACATCAGATAATCAATGATTTCTATTTCTATTTTGCTGGGTACTTTTTCCCAAAGACTCGAACATGAGCTGATTGCTCTCTGGGCTTGGTGTACAGCTAGTAAGATGGAACATTTCTTTCTCATCCTCCTATAACAGACCTCCTGTTCTCTAGGTCCCATGTGTATTGTTGTAGATTCTTAACAGTCTGGAGCATAAACTCTAGCTAGTTTAAATCCCCAAAAGTTTATTTGATTTGTACAGTCATGGAAAGAGCTAAAGGAAGCACCTCTGGTCTGAACTTCCAGGACTTCTCCCAAAGTCATACATAGAAATAGGTAGTGGCTGACTCTGTCGTGATCAGGAAGTTGCTGAGTCAGGAAGCTGCTTCCACAATGGCTGGCACCAGAAACAGGCCACCTCGGCCACATCAAAAGCTGCTGAATCTAAAAGCCTCCTGTTAAAATGGGAAGATCCCTGGGAACCAGGAAGCCATAGCTGCCAGCTCTTCTGAACCATCTGTATCAGTTTCTACCCTCACAGAATTCAGTTTCAAATCGAATTCTTTGTTTCAGCTCGGCTCAACCCGAATAGTCTGAATATGGAATTTTAGCTGCAACTTAAATGTAAATCTGGAATAAGGGACTTTCCTGGTGGTTCAGTGGTAAGCCTCCATGCTCTCAATACAGGAGGCCCAGGTTCCCTCCCTGGTCAGGAAACGAGATCCCAGCTAAGAGTTCACATGCCACAGCTAAAAATCTCATGTGCAGCAACTAAGACCCGGTGCACTCAGAAAGAATTTGTTTTTAAGATCTATTAAATTCTGGAGTAAGTATCTTCCAGCTTTCCAGTCTCTGCATTTCAGAAGGGCATTCTGGGACAAGGGTGAAACAGGTGTTGTGCAAACTACTCTGCAGTCTGTGTGCTAGTCCTCTTGGCGACCCAAGATTCATTTGTACACACCCTTCTTCTCATCCTTAAACTTCCAACACCCACCTACTCCCACTCAGGATAGTGCAGCAACACTCTGTCCAAATGAGAACATCCTCACCGCCATTCCAAGAGAGACCCCACAGCTTCTCAGCCACAGCATCCACCTCTGAGCGATGCTCTTTTCCACTCTAGATCAGTCACGATCGTCTTCTGAGAACGTGTGCCGTGTGGACTCACCACTAACGACACACCCTACACAAAACAGCAGCAAAGGGAAAAGCAAGCGGGAAAGAATACGAACCCCCTAAAATGTTAAGTTGCCATAATAGCCTGGATCGCCTGCCAGGATTTCTACAGGAAAGGTAAATACGTTTTATTCCTATTACTGGTGACTTGTTTAAGCCTCTGTATTTTCAGCCTAACGTGTAATCTTAACTTTTACAGTCGCTCAACAGTACCAATCACGAAATCAGCTTTGACAAGAGGAAGTCCATTTTGATGAGCTTTTTCTAATGTGGGGTGGGGTGGAGAGCTGGAGAATCATTTCATGTATGTAGCTTAACCAAATCTCCTTGTTATTAGTTGGAGTTCTAATTGGAGTTCCAGTTGTTATCCTAATTGGAGTTCTGTCCAGTCCCTGATCATCAGTCTAAACTATTGCATAACGCCATAAATCACTGTTGATTTTAACCTTTGGCCACCCATCCTTCCAGGCAAAGCAGATAACCCATATTGCTGTTTAAACCTCTTCCCTCTAGGAGGGGAATCATTTTTCCAGGCCCCTTATATAAACTTCTAAGTCTTTGTTGTTGTTGTTTGTTTGTTTTGGTGAATTTATAAATCTGTTATTATTTGTTCTGCTTAACAGTGTCTTATTTTAAAATCGCTTTTCTATCTTTTCAGTTTTATTGAGATACAATTGACATACAGCCATGTATGAGTTTAAGGTGTACAACATAATAACTTGACTCATATAGATGATGAAATGATTACCAAAATAAATTTAGTTAACATCCACAATCTTATTCAGATACAAAAAAGAGAAAAATTTTTCTTCTTTGTGATGAGAACTTTTAGGATTTGTTCTCTTAGCATCTTTCAAACATACCGTAGAGCAATATAAACTGTAGTCACCATATCGTACATTTACATTCCTAGTACTGTTATCTTATTAATTGAAGTTTTGTACATTTTGACTACCTTTATCCAATTAACCCCCCAATTCTCACCCCCAACTTGAAGTTCTAATTCTATGACAGTCTGCTTCTTGCTGGTACCAGCATATACTCCAAAAACCATCTGCAGATCAGGCTTGAGGTATTCTTTCTCAGTTAACTGATGATAGTAGATTTCCACGAGGCCATATGTGTGGTTTAGGGAGAGGAGTCAGTGTGCAGCATAACTGATAAAGAATGAGCCACCTGTTCACACAACTCACCTGTCCTTCAAGGGCCTGCTTCAGACCAAATTCAGTCCCAGCTTCCATTTAATGATGGAGTGTGCTGGTCATGTCCAACTTTTCACTGTGATGGATTGAAAAGAAAACACTCAGTTTGTGATGAGTAACCAGGGTAATTAATCATGTAATGTGTTTCATCTTTATCAGGACCCAATTTAGAGATTTATTAAGAGATACAGAGAAGAAAAGGAGAGTAGTTATTTGCTGAAGAGAGAAGGACCTGGTGATAAAATTCAAAGGAGCTTTGATAATGATTCTCTTGCTAGGCCTGCTGCAGGTTTCTACACAGCATTCCAAGATAGTCCACGGGTAAAGTCAATTGCCATTGTATTTTCTGTATATGAAGGATCAGATACTTGCATTGAAGCCTGGAGCAGCTGACATGCTTCTCTTCCTCTAGGTCTATTCAATGTCAGTGTCTTTATAGGTTACTTAGGAAACATCAGAGAGTGTACACGCAACTATGTTATATATTAATGAAAAACCTTTCCGCCAAGTGTTGTGCCTTTTTCTCAAAGCAGAATTGCAAGGTGCATCACTGTATATTTCTTTTTGGAAAGAATATCCTCGTGTAACTAAACAACGGGAATCTCAGAAACTTTCCTGAGGTGGCAGGACCATGCACTTTTGTGGGACTTACCTTCCTTTCTTTGGCACACATGACATCTGCTTACCAAGACAGTGAAGGTGTACTGTTATCCACATCAGTGAAAGCAAGGTGTTTCAGCTTAAGACAGGAAAAAAAAATGCACTTATCACATCAATAGCTGCATACAAAATGTGGCAATTTGTTGATTTGACTCAGTAAAGAGATCAAAGGTGCAGCTGTATACTCTTCCTAATATAATTAAGCTTATGGTGCCAGAACCTATTTGTCTTCTGCACAGGTGAATGTCAAGTTCAGTGCAGATAAGATGAGGACTAGTACTCTTGTTTGTTTCAAGTCTTTTATTAAACCCTTTCAAGCACCGACTTCTATGATTCTCCCAGAAGTTTAGAATTGCTNGAAAAAAAAATGCACTTATCACATCAATAGCTGCATACAAAATGTGGCAATTTGTTGATTTGACTCAGTAAAGAGATCAAAGGTGCAGCTGTATACTCTTCCTAATATAATTAAGCTTATGGTGCCAGAACCTATTTGTCTTCTGCACAGGTGAATGTCAAGTTCAGTGCAGATAAGATGAGGACTAGTACTCTTGTTTGTTTCAAGTCTTTTATTAAACCCTTTCAAGCACCGACTTCTATGATTCTCCCAGAAGTTTAGAATTGCTTTCGGTTTGCTGTTTTGACTGGGGAGGCTGTTCTACTTGGCCTTTTCTTTACTTTCTTTCTTCTTTTTTTGGCCTCTTGCAGGATCTTAATTCCCTGATCAGGGATCAAATCCGGGCCACAGCAGTGAAAGCACCGAATCTTAACCACTGGATCATGAGGGAATCCTCTACTTGAACCTTATCTGTGGTAATAGTCTTTATTACTTGGATTGGGAACCAGTACTAGAATTCTACCAACTGCTGAGTATATTATTCCAGTTATATACTCTGAAATAGTGGAAGACACCAGAGGCGGGCTTGTAAATATCAGGATCCACTGTAAGATAGACTTGAACCCAGCAGCATTTATGACATGACCTATATAAGCCAAACTCAACTGAGTGACCAGGGATTCATGGCAGCTCAGAGCTCCGTCCATAATCCATGAAGAGTATTTCTCTTTCCCCAGTGTACAGTTACCTCAGTAAAGGACACAGGGTCTTTCAGAAAAATCCAGGAGCTTCATTTATTCACTTCTTTCATCCAAGGGTAATAAAAGCACCTACTTTATTGGGCTGTTTTAGGGGATCTGAGAGAATAACTATAAAGTATTACATAGTTCCTTCCACATAATATATAATTATTAAATGCTGATATTTTCTTTGTTTGATCCTAGCAGTGAAAATAGAGGGAGAAGCAGGTAGTACCATTTAAATCTAAATGTTGACTTTTAGTGTGTACATGTATACACTGGCATATTTAAAATTAATAACCAGCAAGGACCTACTACATAGCATAGGGAACTCTGTTCAATATTATATAACAGCTTAAATGGGAAAATAACTTGAAAAAGAATAGATATATGTAACTAAATCACTTTGCTGTACATTTGAAATTAATACAATATTGTTAATCAACTATGCTCCAATATAAAATAAAAGGCTTAAAAAAATGTTGACTTCAGGCTAGGTGATCAGGAGTCCAGAATCTTGGGTCTCTCTGTGTAATTGTGTCAAATACAGTTACTATAGTACATTAAAAAAAAAAATTGACCTTCACGTGAAAGCCATTCAAAAACTATCCTGGCACGTTTGTGAAATTTTTTTTTTTTCGTGTATGAGGTTTTAATGTACACTAAATTTTCTGGAAAGCAAGAATCATGTAAATGAAGCTATAGCTATATTGTTTTGTTCAGAACTTCACTAATACTTGTTTCATTATTTTGGAAAAATTATGTCACTAACCACAAGACTGCCTATGATATTTTACCTTCAAAACAACACATCTGCGTCAGCCTATATTTGTAGCTATTTTACTCAAGGTGATTCCACATATAGATGTAGACGTATGACTGACTAGTTTGCTGCTGTGTCTTCTGGTAGGAGTTGTGTTTAAGCGTTTACACACTGAAATAGTAATACCTTCCCTTTCCTTCTTTATGTTACAGTTAGAATACTATATTGATTTAATAAAATAATATGTATACATAGATTATATTACCTATGAATTTCATTTTAGAACAAAGGGAGCATTACAAAAAATTATTATAAAAAGGGAGCATGAGGTCAAACTAGGCTGAGAATCACGGTTTCATATAATACCAAGGAATTTCTGTTATTTCAGCTTAACTCAGCATAGAATACATTAAACCAAAGCCAACAATTAGAACTATTCTCAGCTGCTTGAATTAGCTCACTGAATCCAGCATCTCTTATGGATACATGCCAAGTGATAAATTCAGCCCAATCTAAAATTATGTTCCTGCCTCCTGATCTAACATCTTTAGAATTCATTACCACACATATTCACCGTCCAGGGTTTGGACAATATAAGTGAACACTTAGAAGCAGCCTGACAGTTTTTGACTCTGTGTACCCTCCACTCCTACCCCACACGGGCTTAAGATCTACTGTAGCAAGTATGACATTTGCTAAGGCCTTACCTTCAGTAGACGCAGCCTTTAAAGTCATCATAGGTGGCAACAAGTGTTTTATCACTGGTGCTTGGACTAGCAATGTCCCATTTTTTTCTCATTATAATTTTCCGATACTGTTTCATAGAAAAAATAGCTCTTCTTGCATTTTGTGGAAGAGATCAAAAATGGAACTTTTCTTCTGAGTAATGCTAGATAATTTCAGAATTATATTTTACCCCCAGACTCTCATTAGGTTGTTAGTTAACAAATATTTTTAGAGTATCTACCATGTGCTAGACATTAGATAGGTGTCAGGGCTGGAAGACTGGCCTTGTCCTTGCTCTCATGACATGCACCACACGGCATGCAGGAGCTTGGTTCCCCAACCAGAGATTGAGCCTGTACNGATTCCATTTTGATTTCAAGATTTTGGATCATTTTTACTGTCAATATTCTGAATTCTTTCTCAGGTAGATTCCCTATCTCTTCCTGTTTTGTTTGGTTTGGTGGGCATTTCTCCTGTTCCTTTACCTGCTGGGTATTCCTCTGTCTCTTCACCTTGGTTATATTGCTGCATTTGGTGTGGCCTTTCTATTTTCTGTTTCATAAAATGTTTCATAAAATTCTCCAGTGAAGCCAACTAAACATGACGTTTTCTTTTGAGGAGCACTTTAATTACAAATTCGATAAATGTAATGATTATAAGACCATTCCAGTCATCTATTTTATCTTGAATGAGATGTGGTATTTTGTGGGGTTTGAGGAATTGATACATTTTTCTAATCTATCAAATTTATGAGTGCAAAGTTCTCCATAGTTGCAAAATCTGTAGTGCTATTCACATTTTCATTCCTGATATTGGTGGCTTTTGTCTTTTTATCTTTGTCAGTCTTGATATACATTTACCAATTTTATTGACTTATTCTATTTTAAAGTTTTGCATAGTTTTTTATTGTCCAATCTGAACACCATATCAATAATGTGAAGTTGGCAAAGCAGATAAAAAGATTTCTCCACAATGCCATCATTGACTAACAATAAACATCTGATATAAAGCATATTAAGGTGATAAACACGTATAAAGTATCAAAAGTATTTTCCACTGCATCAATAGATGTGAATCATGGCACTGTATTCTATACATAAGGAGGAAGGCTATATACACAAATTAGCATATGTATTCATTTCTTCCCTGCTGATGTGGAAAATATTGGTTTACTTTACAGAACCAACTTTATTGATTTTCTCATTTTCAGTTTAGTAAATTTCTGCTCTTATTTTACTATTGTCCAACTTCTACTTGTTTTAGATTCATTTTTATAATTTCATGAAGTAGGAATTTAGATTATTGATTTGAGATCTTTCCTCTTTTCAAATATAAGCAAGTAGTGCTATAAATTTCTCTCTAAGCACTACATTAGCTTCAACTTACAAATTTTGATAGGTTGTATTTTCACGTATATATACATGTTCATTCATGTTTGAGAAGATTTTTTTAGAGATTTCCTATTGGATTTATGGATTCTTTCAAATTGTTTATTTTTTTGATTTCCAAATGTTAGAAAATATTCCTTTTTGTATTATTGATTTGTTGTTTAATCCTTTATTAGAAAGAACTTTTTATGGTTTTAATTATTTTAAATTTGTTGAAGTCTTTTTTATGACCCAAGTTATGGTCTGTCCTTATCAATTTTCCTTGGACACTTGAAAAGAATGTGTATTCTACTGTTTTTGGCTGAAGTGCTCTGTAAATGTCAATTAGGTCCTGTTGGCTGCTGATATTATTGCATTATTTTATATTCTTGCTGATTTTGTCAAGTTGTTCCATCAATTACTGAGAAAGCACAGTTGAAAAATTCAATGATAATTAATGATTCTCCTATTTTTCCTTTCTATTAGCTTTTACTTCATATATTTGCTGTTGTTTGATACATAGATTTTTAGGATTCCTATGTCTTCTTGGTTGATTGATCCTTTTATTATTATGCTGTGTCCCTCTGTCCTTGGTAATTTCCTTTTCTCTAACATCTACTTCAATCTACTACATCTACTATATCTACATCTACTTCTTCTAACATCAATCTTCTGATTGATGTTGGCACTCTGCTTACTTTTGATCAATATTTCCACTGTATGTCTTTTTACATTAGTTCACTTCGATCTGCCTACACAATTATATTGTAAGTGAATTTCTTGTACACAGATTACACGTGAGTCATATTCCCTTTTTCACTCTCCCAATCTCTTCATTTTAATTGGCTTATTTAGACTACTGATATTAAATGTAATTATTGACTATTTGGGGTTAGGTCTGCCATTTTATTATTTATTTCTGTTTCTTTCTAATTTTTCTCACTCCCCCTTTTCTATTCTCTTGCCCTACTTTGTTGTTGTTGTTCAGTCACTAAGTTGTGTCCAACTCCTTGCAACCCCATGAACTACAGCATGCCAGGCTTCCCTGTCTTTAACCATCTCATTGAATTTGCCTAAATGCATGTCCATTGAGTCAGTGATGGCATCCAATCATCTCATCCTCTGTTTCCCCCTTCTCTTGCCCTCTATTATTCCCAGCATCAGGGTCTTTTCCAAAGAGTGAACTCTTTGCATCAGGTGGCCAAAGTACTGGAGCTTCAGTTTCATCATCAGTCCTTCCAATTAATATTAAGGGTTGATTTCCTTTAGGATTGACTGGTTTGATCTCCTTCTTGTCCAAGGGACTCTCCTGAGTCTTCTCCAGCACCACTTCTTCAATGCTCAGCTTTCTTTATGGTGCAACTCTCACATACATGCATGACAACTGGAGAAACCATAGCTTTGACTATATGGATATTTGTTGGCCAAGTAATGTGTCTTCTTTTTAATATGTTGTCTAGGCTTATATGTAGAATACATCATGAGAAATGCTGGACTGAAAGAAACACAAGCTGGAATCAAGATTGCTGGGAGAAATATCAGTAACCTCAGATATGCAGAGGACACCACCCTATGGCAGAAAGTGAAGAGGAGCTAAAGAGCCTCTTGATGAAAGTGAAAGAGAAGAATGAAAAAGTTGGCTTAAAGCTCAACATTCAGAAAATAAAGATCATGGCATCCAGTCCTATCACTTCATGGGAAATAGATGGGGAAACAGTGGAAACAGTGTCAGACTTTATTTTTCTAGGCTCCAAAATCACTGCAGATGGTGACTGCAGCCACAAAATCAAAAGATGCNCTCTCTTAGGTATGGATTAGCATGACTTGTTTCTGTTGAATTCTACTCACTTCTTTAGGCTACTATCATCTAAAAGAATGCCAGGCCAATTCTCTCATCTGGTATGACAGAACTACAGTGTTTTGTCTGACTGAAAATGGGTTTTTAGTTTTTTCCAGCCTGCAATGCACAGACCACTTTAGTCTCTTGACTTTGAGATTCCTTAGACATAATTTATATGATAGTCTCAACATATTCCTCAGGCTTTACAAAACATATTATATTTTCTAAGGAATACCCTTGAGGTAGAAGAAAAAACATCCCAATCTTCTAGGCACTAGTAAAGATGGATTCACAACTTACTTGTAAATAGTTCCAAAAATTGTTCCTAATCCAGTGATGTTTTTCTTCAAATATTTCAACACCTTTTTAATAGAGGATTGTTTGTTACCTAATTGTCTCTGATTTGACTCTCGGATACCTCTTTTGCAAGTCTTGAAGAGGTAATTTAGAACCTCTGTTTAGAACATGAAAGTAGTTGACATGTTATTGGATCATAGTAAAAACTGATACAAAATCCCAATTTAACATCCTTACTCCTTGGAAGAAAAGTTATGACCAACCTAGATATCATATTCAAAAGCAGAGACATTATTTTGCCGACTAAGGTCCATCTAGTCAAGGCTATGGTTTTTCCAGTAGTCATGTATGGATGTGAGAGTTGGACTGTGAAGAAGGCTGAGCACCAAAGAATTCATGCTTTTGAACTGTGGTGTTGGAGAAGACTCTTGAGAGTCCCTTGGACTGCAAGAAGATCCAACCAGTCCATTCTGAAGGAGATCAACCCTGGGATTTCTTTGGAAGGAATGATGCTAAAGCTGAAACTCCAGTACTTTGGCCACCTCATGCAAAACGTTGACTCATTGGAAAAGACTCTGATGCTGGGAGGGATTGAGGGCAGGAGGAGAAGGGGACGACAGAGGATGAGATGGCTGGATGGCATCACTGACTCTGGACGCGAGTCTGAGTGAACTCCGGGAGTTGGTGATGGGCAGGGAGGCCTGGCGTGGTGCGATTCATGGGGTCGCAAAGAGTCGGACACACGACTGAGTGACTGAACTGAACTGAACATGTATTTATTCATTCTCTTAGTTACAAATTGATTTTTATTTTATTCACTTGCATTCTATAGGATCATAGAAATTGACCACATAATATGATTTTAAAGACAATCAGATAAGTTGCTATAAATTTTTACAAAAGTAAAAAATAAATATAGTGAAAAATACTGAAAGTATGAGGCCATATAAAGATTACTGAGAAAAAAGTTGATTTGTGTGGAATCACTTTGATCTCTAAAATGATATTTAATTAATCTGTAATACTTTAAAGAAATGTTTATGGAAGTACAGTTGAATTACAATGCTGTGTTAATTTCTATTGCACAGTAAAGTGATTCAGTTATATGTACAGTGAAGTGAAAGTGAAGTCGCTCAGTTGTGTCCGACTCTTTGAGACCCGTAGACCTGTCTCTTATACACATCTTGGATGTGAGAGTTGGACTGTGAAGAAAGCTGAGCACCGAAGAATTGATGCTTTTGAACTGTGGTGTTGGAGAAGACTCTTGAGAGTCCCCTGGACTGCAAGGAGATCCAACCAGTCCATCCTGAAGATCAGCCCTGAGATTTCTTTGGAAGGAATGATGCTAAAGCTTAAACTCCAGTACTCTGGCCACCTCATGTGAAGAGTTGACTCATTGGAAAAGACTCTGATGCTGGGAGGGATTGGGGGCAGGAGGAGAAGGGGACAGCAGGGGATGAGATAGCTGGATGGTATCACTGACTTGATGGACATGAGTTTGAGTGAACTCCTGGAGTTGGTGATGGACAGGGAAGCCTGGCGTGCTACAATTCATGGGGTTGCAAAGAGTCAGACACGACTGAGCGACTGAACTGAATTGAATATTCCATTGTGTATATGTACCATATTTTCTTGTCTGTTCATCTGTTTATGGACATTTAGGTTGTTTCCATCTCTTGGTTATTGTAAATAATGCTGCTGTGAACATGGGATTGCAGTCTCTTTAGACACTACTTTCAATTATTTGTGTGTGTGTGTGTGTGTTGGTTTTTTCTCTTTTTGTTTCTATTTTCTGTATTTCATTTTATTGGAGTATAGTTGATTTACAATGTTGCATTAGTTTTAGATGTACAGCAAAAGTGATTCAGTTATATGTGTGTGTGTGTGTGTGTGTCTGTGTGTGTGTATATATATATATTCTTTTTTTTAAAGGTTCTTTTCTCATATAGGCTATCACAGAATATTGAGTAGAGTTCCCTGTGCTATACAGTAGATCCTTGTTGGTTATCCATTAATATCTTATATATAGTAGTATATGTGTATTCATTCCAGGGTTCTAGTTTATTGCCACCCCTCCCCTTCCCTTTGCTAACTGTAAGTTTGTTTTCAGTGTCTGTGAGTTCATTTCTGTTTTGTAAACACATTCATTTTTTTAAAAGTAGATTCCACATATAAATGATATCAGTTAATGTTTGCCGCTGCAAATGGCATTATTTCATGCTTTTATATGGCTGAGAAATATTCTGTTAGAGCTTCCCTAGTAGCTCAGCAGTAAAAAAAATCTGCCTGCCCGTGCAGGAGACATGGGTTCAATCTCTGGGTCAAGAAGATCCCCTGGAGAAGGAAATGGCAACCCATTCCAGTATTCTTGCCTGGGAAATACTATGGACAGAGAATCATGCTAGGCTATAGCCCATGGGGTCGCAAAGAATGAGACCTGACTTAGGGACTAAACAACAACAAATATTCCATTGTATATAGGTACCACATCTTCCTTATCCATTCCTCTGTCAATAGACTTTTAGGTGTGTTCTTCTGGATTAATACCCAGAAGTGGCCTTACTGGATCATATATTATTTCTATTTTTAATGTTTGAGCAGCTTCTATACTTTTTTGCATAGTGGCTGAACATTTTACATTTCCAGCAATAGTACACAAGTATTCTTCCAGTTTTTCCACATTACCAGTACTTGTCATTTTCTGATATTTTGTTTTTTGTTTTTATAATGACCATCTTAACATGTATGAGTGACATCTCATTGTAGTTTTGATTTACAGTTCATGATGATTGAGCATCTCTTTATATAGCTGTTGATCATTTGTATGTCTTTGGAGAAATGTCTGTTCAAGTCCTGTGCCAAGTTTTAAATTGAATTATTTAACTTTATTGTTATTTAGTTGTGAATTTTATTTAGTTGTGTTTTGAATATTAACCCCATAACAGATATGTAGTTTGCAAATATTTTCTCCCATTCTGTAGGTTCCTTTTACTCTGTTATTTCTTTAGCTGTACAGAAGCTTTTTAGTTTAATTTAGTCCCACTAGTCTATTTTTATATTTGTTATCTATGCTTCTGGTGTCATATCCAATAATCATTGCCAAGATAAATATTATGGAGTTTTTCCTTTATGTTTTCTTCTAGGAGTTTGCAGTTTCAGATTTTTAACCCATTTTAAGGTAATTTTGGGGTATGGTATAAGATAAAGGTCTAATTTCATTCTTTTGCATGTAGCTATCCAATTTTGCCCACACTGTTTGTTAAAGAGACTGTTTATAATGTAGACTTGGTACCCTTGTCAAAGATCATTTGACTTATGTGTGGGTTTTGTTCTGGACTTCATGTTCTCCTCTTTATGCCAGTCCTGGGCTGTTTTGATTACTTTGTAAAATTTCTTGAAGTCAGTAAGTGTGAAGCCTAAAGTTTCATTCTTCTCTCTCAAGATTGTTTTGGCTATTTAGGGTCCTTTGTGGTTCCATATGAATTTTAGTATTGTTTTTATTTGAGATCTTTCTACTTTTTAAAATGTAGGAATCTATTGCTAGAAACTTTCCTCTTAGTATGGCTTTCCATAAGTTTTGGTAATTTTATGTTTTCATTTGTCTGATGATATTTTCTACTCCTCTTTATTTCTTCTTTGGCCTGTTGCTTGTTCAAGCATTAAATTGTTTAATATCTACATATTTGTGAATTTTCTGGGATAGAGGACATATTAGGTGGTGATGGTGCTTTAGTCACTAAGTCATGTCCACCTTTTGTGACCCCGTGGCCTGTAGCCCTCCAGGCTCCTCTATCCATGAGATTTCCCAGACAAGAATACTAGAGTGGGTTACCATTTCCTATTCCAGAGGATGTTCCCGACCCAAGGATCAAACCTGCATCTCCTGCGTTTGCAGGTGGATTCTTTACCTCTCAGCTGCCAGGGAATCCTGCCTTATTAGGTTACAAACAAGTTAAAACAGATTTAAGAAGACTGAAATCATACCATGAATGTTTTCCAACCACAGTATAATGAAACTGACAGTCAGCAGCACTTTCCTTTATGCTTTTCTTCTTAAATTTATTATCTTTCCTGAGCATGTTCCTGTGTACTTAAGAGGATGTGTATTCTGGTGCTGTTGGGTGTTAGGTTTTGTACATGTCTGTTAGTTCCATTTTGTCTACAATTTTTGTTCCAGTCCTTATTGATTTTCTCTTTGGAAGTTTTATCCATTATTGAAATCCTCTGCTATTTTTGTGTTGTTGCATACTTCTCCCCTTGATTCTTTCCTTGTTTGCTTTGTAAATTGGATTCTTTGATGTTGAGTACATATTTGCTCATAATTGATATGTCCTCCTGGTGAATAGCTTCTTTTATCATTATATAATATTTTCTTGCAACATTTTCTTTGTTTTTCTTAGATTGAAGAATAATTGATTTACAGCATTGTGTTAATTTCAGGTATGCAGTATAGTGTTTCAGTGTTTTTGTAGATTATGTTCCCCTATAGATTTTTACAATGTATTGGGTGTAATTCCCAGTGCTGTGCAGTTTACTTATTTCATGCATGCTGTTGCTGCTAAGTCACTTCAGTCATATCTGTCTCTGTGCAACCCCAAGGAGGGCAGCCCACCAGGCTCCCCCGTCCCTGGGATTCTCCAGGCAGGTAATGTGTTAATCCCATACTCTTAATTTTTCTTCCCTGGCTCCCTCTCCCCATTTTTAGCCATAAGCTTATTTCTATGTCTTTGGGTCTCTTTCTGTTTTGTATATACATTCATTTGTGTTAGATTTTTTAGATTCCACATATAAGTTTGTCTTTCTCTATCTTATTTCACCAAGTATAATATTCTCTGGATCTATCCATGTTTCTGCAGATGACAGCATTTCGTACTTTTTTATGGCTGAATAGTAGTCGTGTGTGTGTATGTGTGTTTGGGAGAGTGGGAGAGAGGGATAGGGAGAACGAGGGCTCTCCTTCATCTAGTTGTCTGTTTTTGGACCATTTACACAGAATATCTTTTCTCATTCTTTCAGTTTCAGCCTGTATGTGTTCATGAAGCTAGAGTCTCCTATAGACAGTATATGAGCTTCCCAGGTGGCTCAGTGGTAAAGGATCTACCTGTCAGTGCAGGAGATGCCTGAGATGTGGGTTTGATTCTTGTGTCAGGAAGATACCTTTGACAACTCACTTCAGTACTCTTGCCTGGAAAATCCCAGGGACATAGGAGCTTGATGGGCTATAGTCAGTGGGGTTGCAAAGATTTGGACACAACTGAGCATATAGTTGTGGACACAATAGACAGCATATAGTTGGAGTTTGTGTTTTTAATCCATGTAGCCTGTCTGTGTCTTTTGATTGGAGAGTTTTACCCATTTACATTTAAAGTAATAACTGATAGGAAAGGACTTACTGTTGCCATTTGTTAATTATTTCTTTCTGTCTTGTGGCTTTTTTATCTCTATTTTCCTGTTTTACTGTCTTCCTTTTTTTTTTTGGTAGTGTCATTCTTTGATTCTTTTCATTTTCTTTCATGTATCTCCTTTAGGTATTTTCTCTGTACTTTCCATTGGGTTTACATAAGACATCTTACAGTTATTACAGTCTATTTTAACCTAACTTGAGTCATATACAAAACCTCTGCTGTTTTATTCTCTCCTCTTTTTGATCAGTTAAATTCAATTCAATCACTCAGTCATGTTCAACTCTTTGCGACCTCATGGACTGCAGCATGCTAGGCCTCTCTGTCCATCACCAACTCCTGGAGTTCACTCAAACTTATGTCCATTGAGTCGGTGATGCCATCCAACCATCTATCCTCTGTCATCTCCTTCTCCTTCTGCCTTCAATCTTTCCCAGCATCAGGGTCTTTAAAATGAGTCAGTTCTTTGTATCAGGTGGCCAGACTATTGGAGTATCATCTTTAGCATCAGTCCTTCCAGTGAATATTCGGGACTGATTTCCTTTAGGGTGGCCTGGTTGGATCTCCTTGCAGTNATGCATGCATTAACATATTTGAGAGTTGGACTGTTAAGATGGCTGAGCGCTGAAGAATTGATGCTTTTGAACTGTGGTGTTGGAGAAGACTCTTGAGAGTCCCTTGGACTGCAAGGAGATCCAGCCAGTCCACCCTAAAGGAGATAAGTCCTGGGTGTTCATTGGAAGGACTGATGCTGAAGCTGAAACTCCAATATTTTGGCCATCTCATGCAAAGAGTTGACTCATTGGAAAAGACTCTGATGCTGGGAGAGATTGGGGGCAGGAGAAGGGGACGACAGAGGATGAGATGGCTGGATGGCATCACGGACTCGATGGACGTGAGTCTGAGTGAACTCCCGGAGTTGGTGATGGACAGGGAGGCCTGGCGTGCTGGAATTCATGGGGTCGCAGAGTCAGACACGACTGAGTGACTGAACTGGACTGAGCGACTGAACTGAACTGACTGAACATATTTTTAGTTATACTTATTTTTTGCACTTTTGTCTTTTAACTCCTCTGTCAGATTAAGTGTTTTAAGTAACACTGTTAAAATATTTTGTGGTTTGTTTCTATATAGGGTCTTCTTGTTGCATCTTAGAGTACTCTCTTTAGCTTTTCTTATTAGGTTAGCCTACTGTTGATGAACTCTCTCAGCTTTTGTTTATCTGGTGAAGCCTTTATTCTGACTTAATGTTTGAAGGATAGTTTTGCTGGCCATAGTATTCTTGTTTTGTGGTTTTTTTCTTTCAGCACTTTGAATATATTATTCTATTCTCTTTTGACAGGAAAGGTTTATACTGAGAAATATTAGCTGGTAGTCTTGTGAAGGTTCCCTCTATGTGACAAGCTTTTCTCTTGCTGTTTCACATTTCTCTTTATCCTTTAATTGCCAGGTGATTCAGTGGTAAAGAATTCACTTGCCAATGCTGGAAACTCAGGACATGTGGGTTTGATCCCTGAATTAGGAAGATCCCCTGGAGTAGGAAATGGCAATCTACTGTAATATTTTTGCCTGGAAAATTCCAGGGACAGGGGAGCCTGACAGGCTACAGTCCATGGGGTGGCAAAGAGTTGTACATGACTGAGTGACTGAGCACACATGCACACATTTACACCCTTTAATTTGACAGTTTGATTTTAATGTGTTTTAATGTAGATTTCTTAGGATTCATCCTTCTTGTTATCTTCTGTGCTTTATGAGTCTGAATGTCTTTTCTTTCCCATATTTGGGAAGTGTTCAACCATTATTTCTTCAAATATGCTTTCTTCTTCCCTCTGCAGCTCCCATTATGTGTATATTTGTATGTTAATGGATGACCATAAGGCCTTTGGCCTTTCTTCAGTCTTTTTTATCCTTCATTTTATTTCCCTGGATAATTTCAAGTGACATGTCTTAGCACATAGATTCTTCTTGTTAATCAAGTCTATTGTTGAGTCCCTTTAGTGAAATGTTCGATCCACTTATTATATTTTTCAACTGCAGGATTTATGTTTGATTCTATTTTATAGTTTTTATAATTTTTGTACTTTCTATCTCATTGCTGATATTTAAAATGAACTTGCATTTTTAAAATCACAAAACTCATCTACTGATATTGAAAAATAATTTTATTGATCTTTACAGTAGTATTGTAATTAGTTAGAATTATGCTTATTGCTCATATGTATTTTCAGTAATATTGCTCAGTTATCCTTGGTATATTAGGAGGGTATTAGTAGGCCTTTACTTTCTTAGCATAATGATGAATGTATTCACTGTAATTAGAGAAGTAACTCAGTGTCATATCTTACTTTCTCTTTTAAATCATAAAATTATCTCAAATTTTTATCTATTTTAAGAATACTAGAATGTAGTTCTGTATTAAATAAATTTTAACTGCTATTGTATAGCATGTGACTGAGTAGTTAATAGTGTCTCTTTCAAATTGACCTGATTCTTTTTGTTGTCGGAGACCTGAGTTCTATCCCTGGGTCAGGAAGATCCCCTGGAGAGGAAAATGGCAATCCACTCCAGTATTCTTGCCTTGAAGATCTCATGGATGGAGGAGGAGTCTGGTGGATTATAGTCCATAGGGTTGCAAAGAGTCAGACATGCCTGAGTGACTTCACTTTTTTGTTGTTGAAGTATTTGGGATATGATGAAAGTTCATGGATATTTTAATCATTTGAACCACTTTTTATTGGTTCACTCATTTGGACTCAGTTTTGTGTCCCTGCTCATTTCAAAGATGGTGATGTAAATGTTTACTTCTCGATTATATATGTTAAAATTATACTTTAATTCTATCCTAGTTTGGAGAATGGGAACTATTTTAAAGCTTTGTTATAGAAATATATGATAGAGTTTCTAGGGGTCACATTTTGTAAACTCTTAGTCTTTTAATTAACTGTAAAAATGGACTTCTACTGAAGTATTATAGAGTAGAAGCATTTGTGTTATTCATTTTGAAAACAAATACAATTTAAGTAGCTACATATATTTTATAAATTAAACTTGATTCCAAATAAATTGTAAGCCAGATACTATTATTGTATGATATGTATCTTTCTACTACTTGTCCACACTGTTCCAATTTTTTATTTGTTCTGGATTACAGTTATTCGCTTATTATGAACTATATACAAGTTAAGTAATCACATCATGCATATTTTCTTTGTTCATTGTTGGTTTGTTGATATGCATCACTGTGGAAGGCACATTCAGGGATATTTGGAATTTTTGGAAGTTTTTTTTTTTCTTTCACTGCTTTTGATTAAGTTCTCTAAGTTTCATGGTATCACTTGAATTCCTCCTTTATTTTGATCCCTTATGTTGCAGTTCTAGAATTAATTTTTTTCATTAGTTACTGTAACAATTCCTCCCTCTATTTTTATTCTTTCAGTTTATTCCTTCCTGTAGTCTGTATCTTACATAGTTTTCCTATGATGACCTTTTATAATCTTTCTAAATCTCCTCATATCCTTGGTTGGTACCTTACTTTCTATATTCTGTTTGACTTTGCCCTTTCTTGTTTTAGTTTTCTGGAAAGCTTACACTCATCTTTCAATATGATGAGTAAATATCTCCCTTTATGAAGCCCTTCCTAACCATCGTGGGCATAGTTACTTTGATGCATCTCCTATGATATCATAAAATTTTGTGTATACCTTCAAAATTGATTTTAAAACATCTTACTCTTTTTGTGTGTTTTGGTTTTCCCTTGTGAATGTTAACTTTTCAAACTCGAAGACCAAGTTCTATTTTTTTCTCTGAATTCTTCCTCTAAACGCAATGTTTGGCATAGAGAGGTATCAGTTGAGAAAATATATGTCTCAGTAAATGAGCATGTGTATAAATGTGTATGCACATTAATTCATCTACTGCAGGGAATTTAAAAAATAGACACATGAAATTTTATGTGACTTACAATGTATTTGTTAGTTTTTAGCTGTTGAGCATCTTACTGTTATTAAGGAGTTGTATAAATACTACTTTTCCTCTATCTCTCTCTCTCTCTCTCTGTCTGTATATATATGTAAATAAATACTAAAGTACAGAGAAATGCTAAATAAGATAATGCTATTCTCGTGTTATTACCAGGAAGAGTTTACAAAATATAAAAGTAAGCCTAAAGGCAGCCAAGAACTTTGTATCAGAGTGACACCTAGTGGTAATTGTATTGGTCTGTGAATATTTTTGTGTCCTTTTTATTACTGTAGTTTCATTTTATTACAAAATTGTTCTGGATTTTCTTGAATAAACTTAAAGAATTATTTTAAAGCAGTAATACTATCTACTGTGAAGTAGTGTCACCTTGAAGATAGGAATTATTGTATATCTTTATGTGTAAGATCTAGCAATGGACTTACAGGTGTTTGTTCAATACAGTTTGTTTGATAAAATCTGTCTGCAAACCTGCTTTCGCTGGGCCTGTTCACCATAGCCTTAAGTTCCATTTTTGGCATGTAGCAGAAAAATAGGTTTGTTGTGAGTTGAACCATTTGCCTTATTTCTTTTTAATTTTCTTTCTTAAAAAAGAGCTTTTAATCCTTTTATTATGTTGGATGCCATTTTGGTGTAAAAGTGTTTGATTGAGTATGGAAAGAGTTAAAACATTTACCAAGTGCATTTGAACCTAAAAAAATAGTTTGGAATATTTCAAACCAGTTTTTCTCTTGAATATATGAACTTGTTTTCTGGTCTTGACTCTGAAATGCAGGTAAATTCTGTAATTTTGTTGTTAGTTGTTATCAGTACATGTGGAAAGAAATAGTAGCAACCTTTTTTGCCTCATATGTATGAATCAGCATGAAGCAAGAGAACTGATCATAGCTTGTACTTTTGAAGAGGAAAGATAGCAAATGTTGTCTGTTAGTAATATTTTTCTTTGGTCCATTAGCAAACTCATGTCTGTTGTCACCATGTTAACAATTATGTACTCCTAATTATTTATAAAATCATTTTTCAAGTTTTATTGAGTTGTAATTGACATAGAGCACTGTTTAAGGTGTGAAACATAATGATTTGAGTTATATACATTATGTAAAGTCAATTTGAAGTCTAAATAAGCATGATCCCATACTGGTCTTACTGTGCATAATTTATTTTTATTTATGCATTAGCATTTTTTAAAAATTTAGCCCTTTTAGATACTGTGCTTTGGTAAACATTTTAAAAATAGAGATGTATATAAATCATTATTTGTGCCTTTGGCGAGTCATAATCTTTTTTCTGGTTGAGGATCTTGTCTCAGTGCTGATGAATGCTGATTGATTAGGGTGTCAGTTGCTGAAGGTTGGCTTGCAGACAACAGTGAAGTTTTCCCCATCAATTTCCACATCTTTTTTTTCACAAATGATTTCTCTAGTGTATGATGCTGTTTGATAGCATTTTACCCATAGTGAACTTCTTTCAAAACTGGAATGAATCTTCTCAATCCCTGCCATTGCTTTATCAACTAAGGTTATGTAATATTCGAAGTCCTTTGCTGTCATTTCGCATCTTCACTGCATCTTCACTAGTAGTAGATTTTATCTCAAAAAACTACTCTCTTTGCTCATGCATTAGAAGCAGCTCCTCATTTGTTCAAGTTTTACCATGAGACAGCAACAATTCAGTCACATCTTCAGGCTCTACTTCTGATTCTGGTTCTCTTACTATTTGTACCACATTGGCAGTTATTTCCTCCACTGAAGTCTTGAACTCCACAAAGTCATCCGTGATGGTTGGAATTGACTTCTTTCAAACTCCTGTTAATGTTCATATTTTGACCTCTTCCCATGAATCATGACTATCCTTTATGGCATCTAGAATGGTGAATCTTTTCCAGAAGGCTTTGAATTTACTTTGCTCAGATCCATCAGAGGAATTATCATTTATGGCAGATATAGCCATATGAAATGTATGTCTCAAAAAGTAAGACTTGAAATTTCGAATGACTCTTTCTTTCATCCATAGACTGCAGAATAAATGTTGTATTGGCAGACATGAAAACAGCATGAATCTCTATACATCTCCATCACAGCTCTTTTAAGACCAGGTGCGTTGTCAGTGGAGAGAAATAATTTGGAAGGAATCTTTTTCTTCTGAATAGTAGGAACTCAACAGTGGGCTTAAAATATTCATCAAATATGTTATCAGATCTGTTTCCATCCAGGTTTTGTTGTTCCATTTATAGAGCACAAACAGAGTGCTCTATCACAGATTTACTGTGATTCTTAATGGTATTAGGGTTTTCAGAATGATAAAATGACTATTGGTGGCATTAGCCCCCAACAAGAGAGTCAGCCTGTACTTTGTAGCTTTGTAGTAAGGCACTGATGTCTCCAAAATCACTGTGGATAGTGACTGCACCCATGAAATTTAAAAATGCTTGCTCCTTGGAAGAAAAGTTACGACAAACCCAGACAGCATATAAAAATCAGAGGTATCACTTTGCCGACAAAGATCTGTCTAGTCAAAGCTATGGTTTTTCCAGTGGTCATGTAAGGATGTAAGAGTTGGACCATAAAGAAGGCTGAGTGCCAAAACAGTGATGCTTTCATTTTGTGGTATTGGAGAAGACTCTTAGCAAGGAGAGATAAGAAAGCTTTCCTCAGTGATCAGTGCAAAGAAATAGAGAAAAACAGTACAAGGGGAAAGACTTTGTATCTCTTCAAGAAAAATTAGAGGTACGTAGGGAGCATTTCATGCTAAGATCAGTGTAATCAAGGACAGAAATGGTATGGACCTAACAGAAGCAGAGAATATTAGAAGAGGTGGCAAGAATACATAGAAGAACTATACAAAAAAAGATCTTAAATGACCTAGGTAATCACAGTGGCGTGATCACTCACCTAGAGCCAGTCATTCTGGAATGTGAAGTCAAGTGGGCCTTAGGAAGCATCACTACGAACACAGCTAGTGGAGGTGATGGAATTCCAGTTGAACTATTAACAAATTCTAAAAGATGATGCTGTGAAAGTACTGTACTCAATATGCCAGCAAATTTGGAAAACTTAGCAGTGGCCACAGGACTGGAAAAGGTCAGTTTTCCTTCCAATTCCAAGGAAAAGCAATGCCAAAGAATGCCAGACTACTGCACAAATTGCACTTATCTCACTCGTTAGCAAAGTAATGCTCAAAATTCTCTAAGCCAGGCTTCAACAGTGTGTGCATCGAGAACTTCCAGATATTCCAACTAGATTTAGAAAAGGCAGAGGAACCAGAGATCAAATTGCCAACATCTGTTGTATCATGGAAAAAGCAAGAGAGTTCCAGAAAAACATCTACTTCTGCTTTATTGACTACACTAAGTCTTAGACTGTGTGAATCACAACAAACTGGAAAATTCTTCAAGAGATGAGAATACCAGACCACCTGACCTGTATCCTGAGAAATCTGTACACAGGTCAAGAAGCAACCATTAGAACCAGCCATGAACAACGGACTGGTTCCAAATTGGGAAAGGAATACATCAAGGCTATATATTGTCACCCTGCTTATTTAACTTATATGCAGAGTATCATGCGAAATGCTGGGCTGGATGAAGCACAAGCTGAAATCCAAGATTGCCTGGCATTTCGTGTGATACTTTGCATAGAAGTATCAATATCTAAAAAGAGAAATGTCAATAACCTCAGATACACAGATGATACCACTCTTATGGTAGAAAGTGAAGGAGAACTAAAGAGCCTCTTGATGAAAGTAAAAGGGGAGAGTCAAAAAGTTGGCTTAAAACTCAACATTCAGAAAACTTAAGATCATGGCGTTTGGTCCTATCACTTCATGGCAAATAGATGGGGAAACAATGGAAACAGTAACAGACTTTATTTTCTTTGGCTCCAAAATCACTACAGATGGTGACTTCAGCCATGAAGTTAAAAGACACTTGTTCCTTGGAAGAAAAGTTATGACCAATCTAGACAGCATATTAAAAAGCAGACATCACTTTGCTGACAAAGGTGAGTCTAGTCAAAGCTATGTTTTTTCCTGTAGTCATGTATGGATATGAAAGTTGGACTATAAAGAAAGCTGAGTGCTGAAGAGTTGATGCTTTGGAAGTGTGGTGGTGTTGGAGAAGACTCTTGGGAGTCCCTTGGACTGTAAGGAGATTCAACCAGTCCATCCTAAAGGAGATCAGTCCTGAATATTCATTGGAAGGACTGATGCTGAAGCTGAAACTCCAGTACTTTGGCCACCTGATGGAAAGAAATGACTCACTGGAAAAAACCGTGATGCTGGGAAAGATTGAAGGCAGGTGGAGGAGAGGACGACAGAGGATGAGATGGTTGGATGGCATCACTGACTCCATGGACATGAGTTTGAGCAAGCTCCCGGAGTTGGTGTGGACATGCAAGCCTGGAGTACTGCAATGGTGTCACAAAACATCTGACAGGACTGAGTTACTGAACTGACTAAGAAGCCTCTTGAGAATCCCTTGGACTACGAGGAGAGGAAATCAACCCTGAATATTCACTGGAATGACTGATGGTGAACCTGAAGCTCCAATACTTTTGACACTTGGTGGGAAGAGCTGACTCATAGGAAAAGCACTTGATGCTAAGAAAGATTGAAGGCAGGAGGAGCAAGGGATGACTGAGATAGAGATGGTTGGATGGCATTGCTGATTCAGTGGACATGAATTTGAGCAAACTCCAGGAGATAATGAAGCACTGGGGAGCTTGTGTGCTGGAATCCCTGGGATCCCAAAGAGTTGGAAATGACTCAGTGACTGAACAACAACAACATTGACTTTTCTCTAGCTGTGAAAGCCCTGGGTGGAGTCTTCTTCCAATATAAGGCTGTTTTGTCTATCTGAGAATCTGTTGTTTAGTGTTTCCTTCTTCATTATCTTAACTAATGTTCTGACTGCCTTGCCTTAGCTTCTACCTCAGCACTTGCAGCTTTACCTTGCATTTTGTGGTTAAGTAACCTCTGCTGCTGCTGCTGCTGCTGTTGCTTCAGTCGTGTCTGACTCTGTGCGACCCCATAGACGGCAGCCCACCAGGCTCTCCCGTCCCTGGGATTCTCCAGGCAAGAACACTGGAGTGGGTTGCCATTTCCTTCTCCAGTGCATGGAAGGGAAAAGTGAAAGTGAAGTCATTCAGTTGTGTCCGACTCTTTGCGACCCCATGGACTGCAGCCTACCAGGCTCCTCCATGAAGTGAAGTTGCTCAGTCGTGTCCGACTCTTTGCGACCCCATGAACTGTAGCCCACCAGGCTCCTCCATCCATGAGATTTTTCAGGCAAGAATCCTGGAGTGGGTTGCCATTTCCTTCTCCAGGGGATCTTCCCAACCCAGGGATCGAACCCAGGTTTCCCACATTACAGGCAGATGCTTTAACCTCTGAGGCTCCTCCATCCATGGGATTTTCCAGGCAAGAGTACTGCAGTGGGTTGCCATTGCCTTCTTCGCTAGCCTCCTACTTTTCTTTTGTACTTTCGTCACCTCTCTCAACCTTCTTAGGACTGAAGAGAGTTCGGACCTTTCTCTGAATTAGGCTTTGGCTTAAGGGATTGTTGTGGTTAGTTTGATCTGTGCAGACCTCTGAATCTTCCTCTGTGTCACAAATATGGCTGTTTCACTTTCTTTCATTTGTGTATTCACTGAAATATAATTTTCATTCAGAACTTTTCCTTTTCACAACTTTGATAATGTTTGTTCAAAAAGCCCTACCTAGCTTTTGGGCTGTCTTGACTTTCTGCATGCTTTCCTCACTGTGTTTAATCATTTCTGGCATTTGATTCTAAAGTGAGAGATATATGACCCTTTCTTTCACTTGAACAGTTGGAGGCCATTGTAAGGTTAATAATTGTCCTAATTTCCATACTATTGTGACTCAGGGATTAGGGAGACCCAAGGAATGGAGAGAAAGGGGAATGGCCTGATGGTGGATCAGAGTACACACAGTATTTATCAAGTTCCTAGTCTTGTATGGGCGTTGTTCATAGTGCCCCCAAACAATTTCTCTAGTAACATCAGAGGTCATTTGATCACAGATCATCATAACAAATAAAAGAGTAATGAATAAGTCTGAAGTTTCACGAGTCTTATCAAAATATGACATAGGAATGAAATGAGCAAATGTTGATGGAAAAATGACGCCAATAGACTTCCTGATTGCCACAGGCCTTCAATTTATAAGAAAGGAAATAACCTGCAATAAAATGAGGTAATAGCAATAGTAAATAATGTACTTTCCCAGGGTCTCGTGTTTAGCAATTAATACTGAAAATTAGGAAGTAAATTTCAAAAGACTTCTGTGCAATTAGAATGGGTCATTTTATTATAGATGTTTGCTGATTACTTTATGCTTAATATTATGCTAAGGTCTTGGGCTATGTATAAATAAGGAATCGCTTATCCCAGTAAACTCCATCATCTATTTGGATAGAGAGAAGAAGAGGACAAAGAATAAAGGACATTTATCTATTCATTCATTCATTTACACACATGTACACAAACATATATTACCTACTGTACACCAGCTACTGTGTTGACTATACTTAATTGCTGTATAACCCTTACAACAATAGTGTGAGGCAGATGTTATTAAAACTGTTTTGAAGAGGAATAAACTGAGGCTCAGAGAATTCCTGAACCACAGATTTAGACTTAAATCTATAATTCATGATCTTTCCAATAAAACAGTATCAGTTATGAAAATACATACAGAGTGCTGTGAGATTTTTGAAAAAGAAGCAATTCAGTTTTATTTGGTGACCTGGAAATATGGGAAGGGAATAAATAGTTATGAGGGTGATTGGGAAAGATTACAGAGGAACCAGGCTATGAAATATTTCAGGAAATGAAATAGCTGGGCTATGAGTTAAAATGTGTCCTGTGGACATAGGAGTTTGTTCTAGGCAAGGAAAAGCACAGAAGCAGGAATAATAATGGTGTGTCTGGAGGAATATGCAATCTTGAGCATAAAGGTGGGGTTGTGATCTTCAGTTAGCTGAAAAGTTCTCTCCTTTTCTACCAGTGACAAATCCATGCTCTAGTTCCCTCTCCTGATCCTGCCTCACTTCTGCCCCTGCCCTTTTATACTCATTGGCTTACTTATTTTCATGTTACCTTGAGATAGCCAGAACCTGGATCCCCACATTATAGATTTAAGAATTGACATAAGAGAGTAAGTGACTTGCTGGTTCACGGAGATTAATGGTTTTGGAAGATCTGTAAAAACTTGTCTAGCTGATCACTAAGTAAGTAGTCTTTTCCACATTTTTGTTTTAGGTTTATCTAGTGTGTGCCTAAATTCTTTTAGCAATGGGATGCTTATTAATTGTAAGGAAGTAATTCCATTGTTCAGCAGTTCAGACTAAAATTTTTTAAATAAAAACTTCATCAACCACATGCAAAATAGAGATATCAGCTAAATGTATTAATTTTTTCTAATTTTAAGTGACCACTTTGACCTCATTCTGCCAGGGCTTCCCTGGTAGCTCAGACAGTAAAGTGTCTGCCAACAATGTGGGAGACCCAGATTCAATCCCTGGGTCTGGAAGATCCCCTGGAGAAGGAAATGGCATCCCACTCCAGTACTCTTGCCTAGAAAATCCCAAGGACTGAGGAGCCTGGTAGGCTACAGTCCATGGGGTCACAAAGAGTTGGAAATGACTGAGCGACTTCACTTCACTTCACTTGACCTCTTTCTACTTTGATCTCATTCTGTTTTCAGAGAAAGAATATACAAAGTGATATATTTTCTCTCCTGATAGTTTTCCAGATATTAAAAGACAGTTCTATTTTCCCCCATTTCTTCATGCTAAACATCTTCAGTTCATTCAGCCAGAATTGAGCACAGAATTGTATTGAAATAAAAATGCGTGCTATATGGGGATGTAATGGATAATATTGTGACTATAGTTAGTGACACTGTATTAGGTGTTTTAAATTTGCTAAGACAGTAGATCTTAAAACAGTTCTCATGGCATGGAAAAAATTTTAAGAAGGTGATTGCCAACTAAACTTATGGTGGTAATGATTTTGCAGTACATATACCAAATCATTATGTTGGGTACTTTGGAACCAGTATAATGTTATATAACGATTATATTTCAGTAAAACTGGAAATAGCACATTCTTTGTGAGGCATCACTTCCAGATAGTTTCACACTTTAGATCCATGGTTCATTTTAGGATGTATCTTTTGGAACCTCCTTTTCAGGTGTTTCAGAGTCTCACAGTGACATGGTGATTGGTTGTTGCCCTGTGGTCTCTTTCTGTCCATTATATATTGACGTATAGCAGTTGTTTTATGGTTTCTTAACAAGTTATCTTTATGTTAGATTGTGAGTTTCTTGAAGATGGCCATAATTTCTTATCTTTATTGTGCCTTGATGCTTGGCAATAGTAGGTGTTAGTTAAATATTTGTTGAGTACATTTATCAGATAATGGGATGAGCCCTGATCTGATACTTAAACTTTAATGGTATCTTCTCCTGTCCATCCATTTTCCTTTTCTTTTAGTTTGTGGGNTTTCCTGTAGTCATGTATGGATATGAAAGTTGGACTATAAAGAAAGCTGAGTGCTGAAGAGTTGATGCTTTGGAAGTGTGGTGGTGTTGGAGAAGACTCTTGGGAGTCCCTTGGACTGTAAGGAGATTCAACCAGTCCATCCTAAAGGAGATCAGTCCTGAATATTCATTGGAAGGACTGATGCTGAAGCTGAAACTCCAGTACTTTGGCCACCTGATGGAAAGAAATGACTCACTGGAAAAAACCGTGATGCTGGGAAAGATTGAAGGCAGGTGGAGGAGAGGACGACAGAGGATGAGATGGTTGGATGGCATCACTGACTCCATGGACATGAGTTTGAGCAAGCTCCCGGAGTTGGTGTGGACATGCAAGCCTGGAGTACTGCAATGGTGTCACAAAACATCTGACAGGACTGAGTTACTGAACTGACTAAGAAGCCTCTTGAGAATCCCTTGGACTACGAGGAGAGGAAATCAACCCTGAATATTCACTGGAATGACTGATGGTGAACCTGAAGCTCCAATACTTTTGACACTTGGTGGGAAGAGCTGACTCATAGGAAAAGCACTTGATGCTAAGAAAGATTGAAGGCAGGAGGAGCAAGGGATGACTGAGATAGAGATGGTTGGATGGCATTGCTGATTCAGTGGACATGAATTTGAGCAAACTCCAGGAGATAATGAAGCACTGGGGAGCTTGTGTGCTGGAATCCCTGGGATCCCAAAGAGTTGGAAATGACTCAGTGACTGAACAACAACAACATTGACTTTTCTCTAGCTGTGAAAGCCCTGGGTGGAGTCTTCTTCCAATATAAGGCTGTTTTGTCTATCTGAGAATCTGTTGTTTAGTGTTTCCTTCTTCATTATCTTAACTAATGTTCTGACTGCCTTGCCTTAGCTTCTACCTCAGCACTTGCAGCTTTACCTTGCATTTTGTGGTTAAGTAACCTCTGCTGCTGCTGCTGCTGCTGTTGCTTCAGTCGTGTCTGACTCTGTGCGACCCCATAGACGGCAGCCCACCAGGCTCTCCCGTCCCTGGGATTCTCCAGGCAAGAACACTGGAGTGGGTTGCCATTTCCTTCTCCAGTGCATGGAAGGGAAAAGTGAAAGTGAAGTCATTCAGTTGTGTCCGACTCTTTGCGACCCCATGGACTGCAGCCTACCAGGCTCCTCCATGAAGTGAAGTTGCTCAGTCGTGTCCGACTCTTTGCGACCCCATGAACTGTAGCCCACCAGGCTCCTCCATCCATGAGATTTTTCAGGCAAGAATCCTGGAGTGGGTTGCCATTTCCTTCTCCAGGGGATCTTCCCAACCCAGGGATCGAACCCAGGTTTCCCACATTACAGGCAGATGCTTTAACCTCTGAGGCTCCTCCATCCATGGGATTTTCCAGGCAAGAGTACTGCAGTGGGTTGCCATTGCCTTCTTCGCTAGCCTCCTACTTTTCTTTTGTACTTTCGTCACCTCTCTCAACCTTCTTAGGACTGAAGAGAGTTCGGACCTTTCTCTGAATTAGGCTTTGGCTTAAGGGATTGTTGTGGTTAGTTTGATCTGTGCAGACCTCTGAATCTTCCTCTGTGTCACAAATATGGCTGTTTCACTTTCTTTCATTTGTGTATTCACTGAAATATAATTTTCATTCAGAACTTTTCCTTTTCACAACTTTGATAATGTTTGTTCAAAAAGCCCTACCTAGCTTTTGGGCTGTCTTGACTTTCTGCATGCTTTCCTCACTGTGTTTAATCATTTCTGGCATTTGATTCTAAAGTGAGAGATATATGACCCTTTCTTTCACTTGAACAGTTGGAGGCCATTGTAAGGTTAATAATTGTCCTAATTTCCATACTATTGTGACTCAGGGATTAGGGAGACCCAAGGAATGGAGAGAAAGGGGAATGGCCTGATGGTGGATCAGAGTACACACAGTATTTATCAAGTTCCTAGTCTTGTATGGGCGTTGTTCATAGTGCCCCCAAACAATTTCTCTAGTAACATCAGAGGTCATTTGATCACAGATCATCATAACAAATAAAAGAGTAATGAATAAGTCTGAAGTTTCACGAGTCTTATCAAAATATGACATAGGAATGAAATGAGCAAATGTTGATGGAAAAATGACGCCAATAGACTTCCTGATTGCCACAGGCCTTCAATTTATAAGAAAGGAAATAACCTGCAATAAAATGAGGTAATAGCAATAGTAAATAATGTACTTTCCCAGGGTCTCGTGTTTAGCAATTAATACTGAAAATTAGGAAGTAAATTTCAAAAGACTTCTGTGCAATTAGAATGGGTCATTTTATTATAGATGTTTGCTGATTACTTTATGCTTAATATTATGCTAAGGTCTTGGGCTATGTATAAATAAGGAATCGCTTATCCCAGTAAACTCCATCATCTATTTGGATAGAGAGAAGAAGAGGACAAAGAATAAAGGACATTTATCTATTCATTCATTCATTTACACACATGTACACAAACATATATTACCTACTGTACACCAGCTACTGTGTTGACTATACTTAATTGCTGTATAACCCTTACAACAATAGTGTGAGGCAGATGTTATTAAAACTGTTTTGAAGAGGAATAAACTGAGGCTCAGAGAATTCCTGAACCACAGATTTAGACTTAAATCTATAATTCATGATCTTTCCAATAAAACAGTATCAGTTATGAAAATACATACAGAGTGCTGTGAGATTTTTGAAAAAGAAGCAATTCAGTTTTATTTGGTGACCTGGAAATATGGGAAGGGAATAAATAGTTATGAGGGTGATTGGGAAAGATTACAGAGGAACCAGGCTATGAAATATTTCAGGAAATGAAATAGCTGGGCTATGAGTTAAAATGTGTCCTGTGGACATAGGAGTTTGTTCTAGGCAAGGAAAAGCACAGAAGCAGGAATAATAATGGTGTGTCTGGAGGAATATGCAATCTTGAGCATAAAGGTGGGGTTGTGATCTTCAGTTAGCTGAAAAGTTCTCTCCTTTTCTACCAGTGACAAATCCATGCTCTAGTTCCCTCTCCTGATCCTGCCTCACTTCTGCCCCTGCCCTTTTATACTCATTGGCTTACTTATTTTCATGTTACCTTGAGATAGCCAGAACCTGGATCCCCACATTATAGATTTAAGAATTGACATAAGAGAGTAAGTGACTTGCTGGTTCACGGAGATTAATGGTTTTGGAAGATCTGTAAAAACTTGTCTAGCTGATCACTAAGTAAGTAGTCTTTTCCACATTTTTGTTTTAGGTTTATCTAGTGTGTGCCTAAATTCTTTTAGCAATGGGATGCTTATTAATTGTAAGGAAGTAATTCCATTGTTCAGCAGTTCAGACTAAAATTTTTTAAATAAAAACTTCATCAACCACATGCAAAATAGAGATATCAGCTAAATGTATTAATTTTTTCTAATTTTAAGTGACCACTTTGACCTCATTCTGCCAGGGCTTCCCTGGTAGCTCAGACAGTAAAGTGTCTGCCAACAATGTGGGAGACCCAGATTCAATCCCTGGGTCTGGAAGATCCCCTGGAGAAGGAAATGGCATCCCACTCCAGTACTCTTGCCTAGAAAATCCCAAGGACTGAGGAGCCTGGTAGGCTACAGTCCATGGGGTCACAAAGAGTTGGAAATGACTGAGCGACTTCACTTCACTTCACTTGACCTCTTTCTACTTTGATCTCATTCTGTTTTCAGAGAAAGAATATACAAAGTGATATATTTTCTCTCCTGATAGTTTTCCAGATATTAAAAGACAGTTCTATTTTCCCCCATTTCTTCATGCTAAACATCTTCAGTTCATTCAGCCAGAATTGAGCACAGAATTGTATTGAAATAAAAATGCGTGCTATATGGGGATGTAATGGATAATATTGTGACTATAGTTAGTGACACTGTATTAGGTGTTTTAAATTTGCTAAGACAGTAGATCTTAAAACAGTTCTCATGGCATGGAAAAAATTTTAAGAAGGTGATTGCCAACTAAACTTATGGTGGTAATGATTTTGCAGTACATATACCAAATCATTATGTTGGGTACTTTGGAACCAGTATAATGTTATATAACGATTATATTTCAGTAAAACTGGAAATAGCACATTCTTTGTGAGGCATCACTTCCAGATAGTTTCACACTTTAGATCCATGGTTCATTTTAGGATGTATCTTTTGGAACCTCCTTTTCAGGTGTTTCAGAGTCTCACAGTGACATGGTGATTGGTTGTTGCCCTGTGGTCTCTTTCTGTCCATTATATATTGACGTATAGCAGTTGTTTTATGGTTTCTTAACAAGTTATCTTTATGTTAGATTGTGAGTTTCTTGAAGATGGCCATAATTTCTTATCTTTATTGTGCCTTGATGCTTGGCAATAGTAGGTGTTAGTTAAATATTTGTTGAGTACATTTATCAGATAATGGGATGAGCCCTGATCTGATACTTAAACTTTAATGGTATCTTCTCCTGTCCATCCATTTTCCTTTTCTTTTAGTTTGTGGGTTTTTTTTTTTTTTTTTAGAGAAGTTCCTTTCCTATAGCTCCAGTTCATATGCAGCTTGAATTTCTGATTTGCTCAGACCATTCTCTTGGCTTTCCAAAGGCCAACTTGTTTACCATCTTAGTGGGGCTAAAGTCTGGAGAAGAAAAAGCAATAGGAATATGCCCTTAATGTAAGGCGTTTTAATTATTACCTCTTCTATCAGCCAAACAATCTCTTGTAAACATAATGTATCTTGGATGGATAAAGAAGATGTGGTATACCCAATGAAATACTACTTGGTCATAAAAAGAATGAAACGTTGCCATTGGCATCAATATGGATGGACCTAGAGATGACCATACTAAGTGAAATAAGTTAGAGACAGTTATCAAGTGATAGTTTGCTTATATTTGGAATCTAAAATATGACACAAATGAACTTATTCACAAAGCAGAAACATACTTGCAGACATAGAAAACAAACATGGTTACCAGAGGGGAAAGGAGGTAGGGGAGGGATAATTTAAGAATTTGGGATTAGAGAATATGAATAACTATATATAAAATAGATAAACAGTAACATCCTACTATATAGCACAGAGAACTATATTCAATATCCTGCAGTAAACCATAATGGAGAAGAGTATGAAAAGGAATATTTTTATATGTATAAATTGAGTCACTTTGCTGTACACCAGAAACTAACACAACATTGTAAATCAACTATACTTCAATAAAAACAAACATCTTAGTATATCTTGGTATTTTAGGATTGTTGTACTTTTGAGCTTATCCTTTGTTTTGCATACCTCTTCTGACCTTCTCTCCCATTTTAGGCAATTATAGGATATTAAATTGATGATAGCTCAGTTGGTTAAGAATCCACCTGCAATGCAGGAGACCCTGGTTTGATTCCTGGGTTGGGAAGATCTGCTGGAGAAGGGATAGGCTACCCACTCCAGTATTTTTGGGCTTCCCTTGTGGCTCCACTGGTAAAGAATCTGCCTGTGATTCAGGAGACCTGGGTTCGATCCCTGGGTTGGGAACATCCCTTGGAGAAGGGAAAGGCTGCCCACACTCTAGTGTTCTGGCCTGGAGAATTACAGGGACTGTATAGTCCATGGGGTCACAAAGAGTCACATGACTGAGCAACTCTCACTTTCACTTTTCAAGCTGTTACACAAACAGATTTGGTTTGGAAATTCCCTTATATGCTTGGAAAATAAATTCTAGTTTGGAGAGCATCAAGGAAACTTAAAATTTTAGGTTAATTCAAGTATATGTGATAACCAAGGAGAAATAGAACAGATTTCCTGGCCTTCATTTCCTAGTTTGGTGATGATAACAACTCACACCCTGATTGATGTAGACTGCTGATATCAGTCTAAATTTCTCCAGCTATCTTGGGGATGTAGAAACTTTGAAATTTTTGTTTTTTATTTTCCTAATCAGATTAGAGCCTGTACCCCTTAACTACTCTCTTGTGGAAATATCAATCTTCATTGAGATAGTCTCATTATTTTCTCCACTTTTGGTCTTTCTCTGCTGTAGCTGTTTCTTAATAGCAATTGCTGTTCTTGCATTTGTTTACATGTTGTTTATTCACTCAGTATGTGTTTTCTACTGTGATCTAGGTATTGTATTTGATCCTAGGTATAAGATGGAGAAGAAAACAGGCATAATATTTATCTTCATAGAACTTAGTAGGGGATATAGACATAACCAATTCATTTAAAATAAATTGGAACCTATGAAAAGTTACATATCACTAATAGAATTAGAATCATGTCACTCCTGCGACTGAAAAAAATTTAATGTACCTTGTTGTTGTTCAGTCACTGAGTTGTGTCTTACTCTTCGAGACCCCATGGACTGCAGCACACAAGCCTTCACTGTGCTTCACTATCTCCCAGAGTTTGCTCAAACTCATGTGCATTGAGTTGGTGATTCTGTCCAACCATCTCATCCTTTGTTGCCCCTCCTTTTCTTCCTGCTCTCAGTCTTTCCCAGCATCAGAGTCTTTTCCAGTAAGTCAGCTCTTCACATCAGGTGGCCAAAGTATTGGAGCTTCAGGTTCAGCATCAGTCCTTAGAGTAAATATTTAGGGTTGATTTGCTTTAGGAAATCATGTACCTTATCAGCAGACTTTAAAAAATCTCATGCAGTCATCTTAACAGATATGGAAAAAGCATTTAACAAAATTCAATATCCATTTGAAAGAAACTCTTCAAAATTAGGAATTAAAGGTAGATTCCTCAACCTGATAAAGGGCATGTATAAAAATCCTATACTTATTGTAATACTTAATGATAAACGATCGAATGCTTTCAACCTAAGAATAAGAACAAGGCAGGGAAGATCCCTCCTACCATTTCTGTTTAACATTCTACTGGAAGTCCTAGGTTAGAAGGCAAGAAAGAAGAAATAAAATATTAATTGAAATACCTTTATCCAAAAATGACATAATAATCTATGTTGAAAGCCCCAAATAATCTACAAAATACATACTAGAACTAATAATTGAAATTCCTATGGTCAACAAGATACAAAGTAAATATATAAAAGATTGGTTGTATTTCTTTATGCTGCTGCTGCTAAGACGCTTCAGTCGCGTCCGACTCTGTGTGACCCCATAGACGGTAGTCCACCAGGCTCCCCTGTCCCTGGGTTTCTCCAGGCAAGAATACTGAAGTGGGTTGCCATTTCCTTCTCCATTTTTTTATGCTAGCAGCAAACAATTGGAAACTAAACTGTTACTAAAAACTTATATTTTATATTATAAAAATATTTTTAAAAAGACTTAGGACTTTCCTAGTGGCTTAGGTGGTAAAGAATCTGCCTCAGTGCAAAAGATGGGGATTTGATCCCTGAATCAGGAAGATCGCCTGGAGAAGGGGATGGCTCTTCACTCCAGTATTCTTGCCTGAAGAATTGCATGGACAAAGAAGCCTGGCAGGCCAGTCCATGGTGGCTCAAAAGAATTGGACATGGCTGAGGGACTAACACTTTCACCTTCTAGGGTAAATATAACAAAATATATGTAAGACCTCTAACAAAAAACTATAAAACATTCCTGATGAATTAAAAACCTAAACAAATGGAAGAGAGATACATTACATTCATGAATTGGAAGACTCAATATTATTAAAGGGTCCTTTTTCTCATATTAATCTATAGAATCAATGCAATTCTAGTAAAAATTATAAAAAATAGATACTGAGAAGTTTTTTCTTATATTGAAATGCAAATGGTATAGAATAGTCAAAAGAATTTTGAAAAAAATCAAACATTTTTAGCTTTATACCACCTAATTTTAAAAATCATTTAAAAATAGTAACCATGTCAGTATGGTATTGGCAACAAAGATAGATAGGTCATTGGCACAGAATAAAGTCAAGAAATAGACCTGCATATACTTGGTCAGTCAGATTTTTACAACTTTATAAATTAATTCATTTTAGTGAGAATAGTTTTTTCAACAAGTGGAGTTGGTACTATTTGGACATTGAAATTAAAAAAAAAAGGCAGCCACATCAGCATCACCTCCATGTTACCCTTATACCACATAGAAAAATTAATCCAAAATAGTGTACAGACCTAAATGTAAGAGCTAAAACTGTAAAATTTCTGAAAGAAGATCATTGTGACTCTGGGCTAGGCCAAGTTCCCCTTGCTCCCTAGGACAGAAAAAATACAAATCTAAAGGAAAGTTTGAAATATTAACCTTTATCAAAATTACACACTCTGATCTTTGAAAGATATTCTTTAAAGAATTGAAAAGGCAAGCTGAAGAATATTGGAAGAAAATATTTGCAAAACACATGCCTTATAAATGTTTTATATCCGGGATGTCTAAAATGAAAGTGAAAGTCACTCAGTTGTGTCCGACTCTTTGCGACCCCATGGACTGTATAGTCCATGGAATTCTTCAGGCCAGAATACCGGAGTGGGTAGCCTTTCCCTTCTCCAGGGGATCTTCCCAATCCAGGGATCATACCCAGGTCTCCCGCATTGCAGTCAGATTCTTTACCAGCTGAGCCACAGGGAAGCCCTCTCAAAATTCAATCTGAGGAAGATAAACAACCCATAGAATGTGGGCAAATGAGTCTGTCAAACACTTTCTCAAAGAATACATAGGTAAAAATCTTAAAAAAAATTTTTTTGTTGGATAGGTAGAACATAATCTCATGAAAAAAATTCAGTACTATTCAGTTTAGTTCAGTCGCTCAGTCATGTTCGACTCTTTGCGACCCCATGAATCGCAGCACGCCAGGCCTCCCTGTCCATCACCAACTCCCGGAGTTCACCCAGACTCACATCCATCGAGTCAGTGATGCCATCCAGCCATCTCATCCTCTGTCATCCCCTTCTCCTCCTGCCCCCAATCCCTCCCAGCATCAGAGTCTTTTCCAATGAGTCAACTCTTTGCATGAGGTGGCCAAAGTACTGGAGCTTCAGCTTTAGCATCATTCCTTCCAAAGAAATCCCTGGGCTGATCTCCTTCAGAATGGACTGGTTGGATCTCCTTGCACTCAATATGCCAGCAAATTTGGAAAACTCAGCAGTGGCCACAGGACTGGAAAAGGTCAGTTTTCATTCCAATTCCAAAGAAAGGCAATGCCAAAGAATGCTCAAATTATAGCACAATTGCACTCATCTCACATGCTAGTAAAGTAATGCTCAAAGGAAAATGAGAACTAAAATCATGAGAAACAACCAGACAACTATTAGAATGGTTAAAATTAGAAAGACCGAATGCCAAAGGGTGACATGGAGGCAGAGGAACTAGAATTTTCATATATTGCTGTGGGAATGCAAAATGATACAGTTTTGAAAAAACGTTTTGTAGTTTGGTATGATACAATAGAATATTATCAATTAGAACATACTTACCCATGTGACCTAGTGATTATATTTCTAGATATTTACTCAAGAGAAATGAAAACATTTCCCCACAAAGACTTCTAAATGAATGTTCAGTGAAGCTTTAGTCATAATAACCCCAAACAGGAAATACCTCAGTTGTCCATCAACTGATAAGTAAACAGGCTGTGGTACAACAATGTAATGGAATACTGTTTAGCAATAAAAAGGAATAAACTGCTGATGCTGGTTACAGCATGGTTGAATCTCAAATATTGTGCTGTGTAAAAGGAGCCAGATACAGGAGGAAATCTTCGTAATTTCATTTCTGTAACTTTCTGAAAAGGTAAAACTAGTGAAAAAAATTAGATCTGAGTTAAGAGATTAACTGCAGTTAAGTTCTAGTGCATTAGCCTAGCATACGTATACCCTTTTTTTAAAAAAAAAAAATTTATTTATTTTAATTGGAGGACAGTCACTTCACAACACTGTGGAGCCCCTGCCACACATCAACATGAATCAGCCACAGGTGCATATGTGTGCTCCACCCACCACCCCACCCTACCCATCCTGAACCCCTCTCCTACCTCCCTCTCCACCCCATCACTTTGGATTGTCCCAGAACACTGACTTTGAGTGCTATGCTTCATGCGTCGAACTTGCACTGGTCATCTGTTATACATATTGTAATATACATGCTTCAATGCTATTCTCTCATATCATCTTAGCCTCGCCTTCTCTCACATAGTCCAATAGTCTGTTCTTTACGTCTATGTCTCTTTTGCTGCCTTACATATGAGATCATCATTACTGTCTTTCTAAATTCCACATATTTTGCCTTAATATACTGTATTGGTGTTTATCATTCTGACTTACTTCACTCTGCATAATAGGCTCCAGTTTCATCCACCTCATTAGAACTAACTCAAATGTGTTTTTTTTTTTTTTAAATAGCTGAGTAATATCCCATTGTGTATGTGTACCACAACTTCCTTATTCGTCTGCTGACAGACATCTAGGTTGCTTCCATGTCATAGCTATTGTAAACAGTGCTGCAGTGAACATTGGGGTGCATGTGTCTCATTCAGTTTTGGTTTCCTCAGTGTGTGCACTCAGCACTGGGATTGCCAGGTCATATGGCAGTTTTCCAGTTTTTAAGGAGTCTCTACACTGTCTAAAGAAATCAAGGATGACACAAATAAATGGAGAAATATACCATGTTTGTAGATTGGAAGAATCAATATAGTGAAAATGGGTATACTACCCAAAGCAATATATAAATTCAGTGCAAACCCTATCAAGCTGCCGATGGTATTTTTCACAGAACTAGAACAAATAATTTCATAGTTTGTATGGAAACATATACCCTTTATTATCTGGTCTTATCCTACCTTTCTAGCCCTACTGCTTTCTTTACCTTGTAAATACCTGGTTCTGATTTCATTGTATGCCTTCAAGTGTGCTTCTAGTCCCTTAAGGATAGGATTGACATTAAAATGCTTATTAAATTTTAAGGTAAACAGCTTCAGAGGTTAATAAAATATACTCCCTAAAGAACAAATAAGGCGGTTAGGTAGTATGATGGAAATCACTTTAGGCAAAAGTGATTGTCAGGGTAAAGTAAGTATAAAGCAGCAGTTGTGTGGCAAGGCTGTGGATTATGAAGAGTTTATAGCAACATGGAGCTGGTACCAGCATTCTTGATAGCTCAACCATTTCTTCTGTTCCTTCATCCCTGTCATCTTCAGGTTCTACTACTTATTAAATTCCATAAGAATGTTACTAATTTTATATGCATAAAAATCACCTTGGAAAGGGGATGGGGGTTGATTAAATGTATAAGTTCTGGATTACATCCCATAGATTTAAATTCTAATTCTGTAACAAGGTAGAGCCCTCAAATATGCATTTTAGAAACAAATAGTAGGTTATTCTGATGAAATTGAAGAACTGCATCTTAAGAAACACTGCTAAAGAGTCTTTTTCAGCTTACTGTCTCGTTGATCACCTTTTCCATTTTCAACATAAGCAGTTTATGCCTTCTTTTACTGTTTCTTATCTTGCTGTTTTAATACCCTTGGTTAATAGCTTTCCTCTCTTCTGTGTCCTTTTTAATTCTTTGCTCTACTGCTAGATTTTCTTGTTTGAAAAAGTAATAAGTTCCTATTACTATTCAATATACATGGTTGAAATTTGGCACTTAGAAGAAAATCTTTCAATAGATATTAGTTTCTTTGTCTCCCCTTTCTTTCTTGAATCCTGGGATAGAAATTGCCTTGTTCTGTTTTGAAATAATTCATTTCCAACCATATTCCTGCTCCAGTGTTGACTGTAGAACGTTTATGAATTGAATAAAAGTGTGAAAAAAGTAAAAATTGCCAGTAATTCTACTTTTAACTACAGTTAACATTTTGCTGCATTTATTCCCAGTTTCATTTTATGTCTTTTGTATAAATAAATATTTTACAAAATTAAGATAGACGATGTTTGATGCATTAAAATCTGCTTTTTTTTTTTTTTACTTGCAATATTACATCATGGTCATTTTCTGTATTTTAAAATACCATTGAGTCATATAATTTTTAAAACCCGTACTATGATTTATTATACTATTTTACTTCTGCCGGTTATTTTGAGCTCACCTCATTCTTGATCTTTCACTGTAATATATTATATGAACTTTGTTGAACCTCAGTGATTATTTTTCTTCGTAAAGATGCCTAGAGGTGTACTTGTGTATGAGAGGTGATACACACTTTAAAAGGTTTAGATATATTCTACCAAATTACTCTTTAGAGAAATCTTATTTTAAATTACCATCAACAATATACTAATTTGTAGTCTTGCCAGTAGTTTGTGATATTAAAAAAAAACCCAGAACTCTCAGTAAGACTCCAGCATTAGAACTGAGACTATAAAACTCTTAGAAAACATAGGGGGAAAGCTTTATGACAGGGGGTTTGGGAACGATTTATGACACCAAAGCACAGGAACAAAAGAAAGAGCAAGTGAATCAGACCTAATCAAAATTAAGAAGTTATGTATGAAAGAACAATGTCCATAGAATAAAAAGGAAACTTACAGTATGGCAGAAATATTTGTGAATCATATATCTGATAAGGGATTAGTATACAGAATGTAAAGAACCCCTATAACTTAACAACAACAAAAAACCAATTAAAGTAGTTCCTACTGCAAAAAACCATGTGATGTGATAGAGCTAATCTTATAATTGTAATTGTATTTCAGTATATAAATATATCAAATCAGCACATGTATATGTTACACTTATACTATGTTATATGTCAATTATATCACAATAATAATTTTTTAAAATAAGCAAAGGGACTTGAATAGGTATTTCCCCAAATAAGATACAGGTGACCAGTAGGCACATGAGAAGATACAGAACATCGTGAATCATTAAGGAAGTGGAAATCAAAACCACAATGAGATACCACTTCATGCGCATTAAAATGACTGTTATGTATATATATAAAATAACTCCAACCAAACAAAAAGTAACAAATGTTGACACTTTGATGCTTTAAAATCTGTTTTCTTGGGGATATGAAGAAATTGGAAGTGTTGTGCATTGTTGGTAGGAATGCAAAATGGTACAACTTCTGGGGAAATAGTATGTCAGTTCTCTAAAAAATTAAACATAGAATTACCACATAATCTATCAGTTCCACTTCTGAGTATATATTCAAAATAATAGAAAATAGCAGCTTTTACAGAAAAGGAGAACAAAAAGTGGAAGCAACCCAACTGACGGTTGACTGATGAATGGATAAGCAAAATGTGGTATGTAGATGGAGTAGAATATTGTTCAACTTTACCAAGAAATAGAATTCTGCTATTTACTACAACATGGCTGAATTTTGAAGACATTAGGCTAAATGTTTCATAAGGCAGATGCAGAAAAGGACGAATTCATGTTATTCCGCTTATAAGAGGTACTTATAATGGTCAAATTTCAGCCAGTAGAGTAGTGGTTATTATGGGCTGAGAGGGGGTGGGAATGGGGAGTTATTTGATGGATAAAGAGTCGCATTGTGGATTGATGAAACATTCGGTAGATGGATAGTGGTTGTAGTTGCATAATGTGAATGTATTTAATGTCACTGAACTGTATACTTTAAAATGGCACATTTGGTTTGAATATTTTATTACAGTAAAAAAAGAAAAAAAAGTCTTGTCAGTTTGGAAATTAATGTTTTCAGTTCAATTTTTTTTATCTTTAATTAATCTATACACTTGGTTTATTGGCTCTTTTCTATGTAAGCTTATATGTTTCTACTGTGACTTCCTTAACATTTTTTAAAATTTATAAGAACTTCTTATATATTAATGAGATTATCTCTTCATTTATTACCTATTCATTACCTGTTTTGCAAATATTTTCCTCGTTTACATTTTCATTTTATTGTGCTTTTGGAGACGTGGAAGTTTTTTTTTGTTTTTTTTGTTACACTAATGGACTTTTCCTTTATAGCTTTTCTTTCTGTTTGTGGTTAGGAAGCTCTTCTCATCCTGATGTATCTTTCATTTTTTGTATTTCCCAAAGTGCTTAACGCATATTGGCTGTAATATGAACATGAGGTTTTAGGATTGGAAGAGCCCTTAGAGGGCATTTAACCTAGCTGCTTTATTTTACAGGTATGTAAACTTAAAACTTAGGGAGGCTACCCTGCCATGGTAGTTAGTAGCAGACCCCAGAACAGCCAGTTACTGTCTTTTGACTTTTAGTCCAGTCTGTACTCCACTGAACTTAAAATAATTCTGCTTTATGGATGGTGAACACAGAGTATCTTTATTTGGGTAAAGGTTCAATGGTATAAGAAGAAAAGAGGTAAACAGAAAACACAATTGCTAATGAAAATTATTTGACAGTTATTATTGATCATTATGCTTCCTAAATGACTAGAATTTTTGCTCATAGTAAAGTTATTTTAAATACTCCCCTTCTAGTTATAATTATTAGGCTTCTTTTAGAATTAATGGAACATTTATGTTTAGGAGTAATAGAACCGGACATGGAACAACAAACTGGTTCAAACTAGGAAAAGAATACCTCAAGGCTATATAACGTCACCCTGCTTATTTAATTCATATGCAGAGTACATCATGTAAAATGCTGTGCTGGATGAATCACAAGCTAGAATAAAGGTTGCTGGGAGGAATATCAATAACCTCAGATATGCAGATGATACCACTCTAATGGCAGAAAGTGAAGAGGAACTCCCACATCCATACATGGCTACTAGAAAAACCATAGCTTTGACTAGACAGTAGTCATATATGGATGTGAGAGTTGGCCTGTAAAGAAAGCTGAGTGCTAAAGAATTGATGCTTTTAAACTGTGGTGTTGGAGAACACTCTTGACTGTCCCTTGGACTGCAAGGAGTCCAACCAGTCCATCCTAAAGAAAATCAGTCTTGAATATTCATTGGAAAGACTGATGCTGAAGCTGAAACCCCAGTACTCTGGCCATCTGATGTGAAGAATTGACTCATTTGAAAAGACTCTGATAACTGGGAAAGATTGAAGGCAGGAGGAGAAGGGGATGACAGGATGAGATGGTTGGATGACATCACTGACGTGATGGACATGAGTTTGAGTAATGGGAGATGGTAATGGGCAGGGAAGTCTGGCGTGCTGCAGTCCGTGGGATTGCAGAGTCGGACACAACTGAGTGACGTGACTGAACTGAACTGAAGAAGAACTGAAGAGCCTCTTGATGAGGGTGAAAGACAGAGTGAAAAAGCTGGCTTAAAACTCAACATTAAAAAAACAAAGATCATGGCATCTTGTCCCATTACTTTATGGCAAGTAGATGGGGAAACAGTGGAAACAGTGGCAGACTTTATTTTCTTGGGCTCCAGAATCACTGTGGATAGTGACTGCAGCCACAAAATTAAAAGGCACTTGCTTCTTGGGAAACCAGACTGTGTAATAAAAAGCAGAGACGTCACTTTACCAACCAAGGTCTGCATAGTCAAAGCTATGATTTTTCCAGTAGTCCTGTATAGATGTGAGTTGGACCACAAAGAAATCTGAGTGCTGAAGAATTAATGCTTTGGAATTGTGGTGCTGGAGAAGACTCTTGAGAATCCTTTGGACAGGAAGGAGATCAAACTAGCCAGTCCTAAAGGAAATCAACCCTGAATATTCGTTGGAAGGACTAAGGCTAAAGCTGAAGTTCCAGTACTCTGGCTACCTGATGCAGAGAGCTGACTGATTGGAAAAGACCCTGATTCTGGGAAAAATTTGAGGGCAGGAAGAGAAGGGGGCAACAGAGGATAAGATTGTCAGATGGCATCGTCAACTCAGTGGACATGAGTTTGAGCAATCTGTGGGAAATAGTGAAGTACAGGGAGGCCTAGTGTGCTACAGTCTATGGGGTTACAAAGAGACACGATTTAGTAACTAAACAAACAAACAAAATGTTTAGGAAAAAAGGACTTTTAATCTTACAGATACAATTGAACATTGGCCTTTAGAACAGTCTTATACAGTATTTTGTGTGCATTGCTGGGTGTGGTATCAAATCCTGTAGGACCTAGTGATATACTGTAAATAACCTAAAACTGAGTAGCATTTTCTGGAACCCTCTTGTCTCAGACTCTGTAAGTTGTTACATATTTTTAATTCTGTTGATAACTATAGGTGTTACAGTAGTGATCTTTTTGTTTAAATTCATATGTTTGAGCAGCAAGATATACAAGGACTGCATCTTTGAATATCTGAGGTGAAAATGTATATAGGGAAAAGCAATGGAACATTGCCTTGTAGGTTTTGCCATTAACTTAATAGTTGTTCATGGGTAAGTTGTATCCCAGGATGATTTTAAAAAGCTTTTGAGCTGGGTCCTGTCTAGCTCTGAGTATCTAATGTGTAATATGCTGCTTCTGCTACAGAATCTTAGTTCGATTTTTTTCAAAAGAGCAGTTTCATAGGTGAAACAAATGTTTGTAGATATTGATGGCTTATAGTGTTTAAAATAAGGAAATGAATAAAGGCACTGGAAGATTTCTGACATTACAAAAAAAAGTGTGATTTGAACAAAGGAGGCAAAAATTCACTTTTGAGATTTGTACTTGAGAGAGAGTCACATGATATATTATTTCTCATTTTCTAGGTGACAGGTTTGATTTTCTTGTGTTACTGGGAGACTAAGTCTCAGTTTTCTTTAGGGGCTCTTGCTGCTGCTGCTAAGTCGCTTCAGTCCTGTCCGACTCTGTGCGACCCCATAGACGGTAGCCCACCAGGCTCCCCCATCCCTGGGATTCTCCAGGCAAGAACACTGGAGTGGGTTGCCATTTCCTTCTCCAATGCATGAAAGTGAGAAGTGAAAGTGAAGTCACTCAGTCGTGTCCGACTCTTAGCGACCCCGCCTACCAGGCTCCTCTGTCCATGGGATTTTCCAGGCAAGAGTACTGCAGTGGGGTGCCATTGTAGTTTTTACTTTTTGGTGCTGTGTTAATTTTTTTTTTTTCATTAAAAAATGGTAACAGGTGATATTAATATGAAATGCATTCTTAGCTTTCTTTTTTCAAATTAATGTGAAATTCGAGTCTCAGAGAGGGCCAGTAAATTGGATTAGTAACTAATAGTCAGTGATAGAATTGAGATAATGCTTTTCAACATAGTGATCATTAATTTTATACATTCTCAAGGAGTTCCCCAAAATTATGAATTATACTTTGGGGAATCACTGCTTTAGATCCACCAAAATAGTGTTGTAAAGAAGTCTCAAATGGATCAACGTGATATGCATAAAATTTAAGGACCCATCAAAATAAACTTCTACATTCCTAGAGGCAAACCATTAAATACAGACATTCATTGAGCCTGCTAGGCTCCTCTGTCCATGGAGTTTTCCAGGCAAGAATACTGGATTGGGTTGCCATTTCCTACTCCAGGGGATCTTCCTGACCCAGGTATCGAATCCCCGTCTTTACATCTCCTGCATTGGCAGGCAGATTCTTTACCACTGAGCCACTGGGATGCCTTCAAAATAATGACTACACTGTTCATAATAGAAGCAGTGAAAGCCAGGAGACAATGTAATGATGTTCCTAAGTGCCAAAGAAATAAAATGTCAACCTGGAATGCTATATTCAACAAAAGTATCTTTCAGAAATGAAAACTAAAGTAAGACTTTATTTTTCATCCAAAAGCTACAAGAGCTATTAAACTATTGAAGTAAGTTCCTCAAGCTGAAGAAAATGACACCTGATAGGAAATTAGATTAACACAAAGAAAACGAAGAGAAATGGTAAAAATATGAGTATATTTTTCTTATGTTTAAATTTCTTTAAAAGATAATTGACTTTATAGATGTAAAGGTATGGAAAGAACACAAACAGCAGGAAAGAGGAATGGAAGTATGTTTTTGTCAGACAAGTCCTGTGTTATTTGAAGATGGACTGTGTGAAATTGAATATGCATATTGTAAACCCTAGACCATCCCTAAAACAATGAAACACACATAAAAGTAATTAAGGGTTGAAATGAAATGAAAATACCTAAAATATTCAGTATTTGCAAATGAAGGTAGAGAAAGATGATAAAATAAATAAAAATCAAGACAAATAGAAAACAAATAATAAGCATATAGATAATTAAATTATCTTCACATCCTTAAGAGATTGTAGAGATTGTGAGACTGTGTAACAAAGAAAAACCAATTATATATGTATAAGAAATCCACTTTAAATAGAAAGTTTAAGATTGAAATATAAATAAAATAGTAACCAATATATGTGTTCTATTAATCACATATTATGTTAATACTAAATGAACTAAAATTCTGTGCAAGTACTATTATGAAGGCTAGATGGGGACACTTCATAATGATGAAAATGTCAATTAATCCTAAAGACACAAGTATCCTAAATGTGTGCATATCCAATAACAACTTTGAAAGTCTGTGTACCAAAAACTAATCACTAGAACTGCAATGAGAAAAGGAAAACAACTACAGTTGTAATTGGACATAAAAACACTTCTTTCTCATAGTACTGTTCAAAACAACAGATAGAAAATATGAATAGTGTATCAACCAGTTTGACTTACTTGAAATAGATAAAATTCTCCTTAAAACCATACATGCGTGCATGCTCAGTCACTTACTCATGTCCAACTCTTTGCCACCACATGGACTATAGCCCACCAGGCTTTCTCTGTGCCTAGAGTCTTTCAGGCAAGCATACTGGAGTGAGTTGCCATTTCCTTCTCCAGGGAATCTTCCCAACCCAGGGATCAAACCTAGGTCTCCTACACTGCAGGTGGATTCTTTTACCACTGAGCCACTTGAGAAGCCCTCTCATTAACCATAAGAAAATTTATATTCTTTTCACCTGCATTTGCTATATTCGTTAAGGTTAAAAAAAATACTCTGCCATGAAAGAAGTCACAGAAAGTGATCCAAAGTGACTTAAAAAGTCATGTGAGGTGTGTTCTCTGACTCAATGGAATTAAAATAGAAATCAAAGGAAACTTGAAAATTCTGATATATATGGTAATTAACATACAAGTGTGCATTGTAAATTGCTTCAGTCATGTCCCACTGTCTGGGACCCTATAGGCTCTTGCCTGCCAGGCTTCTCTGTCCATGGGATTCTCCAGATAAGAATACTGGAGGTAATTAACATATCTCTAAGTAAACTAAGGATCAACAAAGAAATCACAAAGGAAATTAGAAAATATTTTTAGGTATGATGGAAACATCGCATATCAACGTTTATTTTATGCTGACAAAGTGGTATGGAAGGGAAATTTGCAGTTCACATGCTTATTTATATAAGAAGAAAGTTCTGAAAGCAATGATTAAAGCTTCCACTTGAGAAACAAGAAAAGTGTCTCCACTCCACCCCACCCTTCTGCTTTTGAGAACCAAATATACATTTACCAACTGGACTAGAAAACCTCATAATTCATGAGGCTTTGGATGGAGTACAGTTGCTTCTTGAACAACTCAGGGGTTGGGGCACCAACCCTTTGCACTACTTAAAATCCACGTATAACTTATAGTCAACCCTCTGTATACCCTTTTCCGATACTGTAGTACCTCATCCACTAATTCAACCAACTGCAAATTGTATAATACTGTAGTGTTTACTGTTGAAAAATAATCCATGTATAAGTGAACCTTCATAGTTCAAACCTGTGTTGTTTAAGAGTTAACTGTACTAAGAAGGCTCTTGTCTTAGTAATGTCAAGATTAGTCCTAAATACCGCTCATGTGGTACAACATCTTAAAAGCAAAGACTCAAAAGGACAGCACTATTTTCAAGTAACTGCCTCCCAAAATAAAGCTCAAGTATATTTATAGAAATAAGAAAATATTCAGCACCTAGCGAGGTAAAATTCACAGTGTCTGGCATCCAATAAAGATTACCAGGCATACAAGAAAGAGGAAATCCTGGCCCATAAAGAAAAATCAGTTAACCAAAAGCAACCCGGAATTGACATAGATATTGGAATTAGCAAATAAGGACATTAAAACAATTATTATAACTGTTACTTAGGTTCAGAAAGAGAGAGAAAAGATTTCAAATCATAAATGACTGAAAATGTAAAATAGCCCAAATTGAATGCCTAGACGTGAAAAACATACAAAGTGGAATTAACAGAAGATTAGACATTGAAGAAGAAAACATTAGTGAATTTGAAGACATCACAGTAAAAACCAGTTTGGAAAAGTGTTTGACTCTTTCCTACAGAGTTAAAAATACACTGACCATTCTTTTCTTAGGTATTTACCCAAGAGAAATGAAATCATATGTCCCATCAAAGACATGTATGTTATTTGTAACCTCAAATATTTATTTGTAGCCTCAAACTGTGGAAAACAACAAATGTCCATAAGTCAGTGAATGGATAAATTGTTTTATATTCATACAATGGAATACTATTTAGTAATAAAAGAAACAGATTGTCATTACATGTAACAATGTGGAAGAATCTCAGACAATGTGTTTTGAATGAAAGCCATATTTTAAAAGTATATTCTGAAATTCCTTTTATGTAAAATTCTAGATAATTTGAACCAATTCATAATGACCAAAATCAAATCAGTGGTTCCCTGGGGATATGGAAAGGCGTAGTGTGGAAGAGTTAACAGTGTATAAGAAAACTTTTGGGGGTTGCTGAGTAAATTCATAATCTTGATTATGATGGTGGTTTCACTGCTTTATATATTTGTTAAAACTTACCAAATTATAGATTGTGAATATGTATATTTTGTTTTTTACCAATCATAATAAAACTTAAATGTTTTTTGAAAAGAGTAAATCAAACCCTAATTAAGTATGAAAGGAAAAACTTATACATACATAGACACAGGCATAGAAATCAATAAAGCAGAAAATGGATAAACATTATAGAGAAAATGAACTAAATGAACACAACCTAAAGCTTTATTTTTCTTTTTGAAAAGATCAATAAAGATGGTAATTCTCTTGCTAATGTTAGTAAGAACAAGAGAGAAGACAAGTTAAACATGTTGAGAATGAAAGGTACCTACAAACATTAAATGGATTATAAGGCAACATTAAAATAGATTCATGTTAGAAAATTTAAAAGTTATATAAAACATTTTAAAAGCTAGAAAAATTATTTTAAAGGTGTAAATTACCACAACTGACGGAGAAAAAATTTAAAATCTTAATTGCTCTACATCTAATATATAAAGCTATAACAATCAAAGCCTTCCCTGCTCCTTTACCCTCTTCCTTTCCCCCTTCCTCCTCCTCCAAAAAAAAAGTGAACCCCAAGCCCAGATGGATTCACTGGTAAGTCTGTCTAATATTTAAGGAAGAAGGGTTAGAAATCATTCACAAATAGAGAAAAATGAAATATTACCTAATTTATTTTATGTAATCAACATTAACCCTGATACTAAAATCAGACAAAGACGTTATAGACTGATATTTCTTTACAGGAAAAGGAAAGGAAACTATTATAGACTGATATTTCTTACAGTCTAGAGGCAGAAATCCTTTATAAATATTTATAAATTGAACTATTATAGACTGATATTATAGGAAAAGGAAACTATTATAGACTGATATTTCTTACAGTCTAGAGGCAGAAATCCTTTATAAATATTTATAAATTGAACTCATTAAATGTAACAAAACATATAGATATATATAATAATACCTTGGAGAAGGCAGTGGGACCCCACTCCAGTACTCTTGCTTGGAAAATCCCATGGACGGAGAAGCCTAGTAGGCTGCAGTCTGTGGGGTTGCTAAGAGTCGGACACAACTGAGCGACTTCAGTTTCACTTCTCACTTTCATGCATTGGAGAAGGAAATGACAACCCACTCCAGTGTTCTTGCCTGGAGAATCCCAGAGACGGGGGAGCCCAGTGGGCTGCCACCTATGGGGTCGCACAGAGTCGGACGCGATTGAAGCTACTTAGCAGCAGCGGCAGCTGCAGCATAATGATACCTCATGGTCAAGTGGGCTTTACTTAGGAATACAAGGCTTGTTTAACAGTTTATATATAATCCATTATTAATTCACCATATTAGTACAATGAATGAGAGAAAATCTATTGATCATTTTAATAGCTGGAGGGAAAAACATTTGACAAAAATATTTGGCTTGTCAAAAGCATTGACAACAATATTTGGCTTCACTGGTGGCTTAGTGGTAAAGCATCCACCACCAATAAAGGAGATGCAGGTTCACTCCCTGGGTTGGGAAGATCTCCTGGAGAAGGAAATGGTAACCCATTCTAGTAGTCTTGACCGGGAAATGCCATGGAGAGAGGAGCCTGGCAGGCTACAGTCTTCAGGGTTGAAAAGACACAACTTAGTGACTAAAAAACATTTAAAATTTCATTTATTTTAAAAAAAAAATGTAAGTAACTAAATTCCTAGCAAAATGAGAATAAAAGGAAGCAATCCCACAATGGTTCTCTTTTCTTCATATCCTCGCCATCACTTCTCTCTTGTCTTTTCAATGGTAGCCATTCTAACAGATGTGACATGATACCACATTATGGCTTTTTGTTTGTATTTCCCTAGCTTTCAGTGATATTGAGGATCTTTTCATGTACCTATTGGCCATTTATTGTCTTCTTTGGAAAGATGTCTAATCAGTTCAGTTTTAGTTTGATTACTTAGGGGCTTTTGGTTATTGAGTTATGTGAGTTCTTTATATATTTTGGATATTAAAGCCATATCTCATATATGCTTGGCAGTCAGTGGAGTGTTCCTTGATGAAATCTACATATCATCAGTTTTCACATATAGGGGTACTATAGTGGCAGTGCCATCTGCCTGTAATGTAGGAGACCTGAGTTCAATCCATGGCTCAGGAAGCTCCCCTGGAGAAGAGAATGGCAACCTGCTCCAGTATCCTTGCCTAGAGAATTCCATGGACAGAGGAGCCTGGTGGGCTACAGTCTATAGGGTTGCAAAGAACTGAACGCAACCGAGCGACTTAACACAATCACAATCACATAAGAAATATGGATCCCCTTTCTCTTATTGCCATGAAGAGAACAATCCTTTCTCAACAGTGATATTTTTAAAGGTCAAAGTTGATGTATTTTGTGCTTCTAAAATATAATGTTGAATCAGAATTCTTTTTATGATGTTTAATCACTATCCAAAGTGCTCAGATAGGAATTGTCTTAGGAAAGAAAAAAAAAAGTCACTAAGGACACTTTTCCAGTGGTCATGTATGGATATGAGAGTTGGACTATAAAGAAAGCTGAGTGCTGAAGAATTGATGTTTTTGAACTGTGGTGTTAGAGAAGACTCTTGAGAATCCCTTGGACTGAAAGAAGATCCAACCAATCCATCCTAAAGGGGATCAGTCCTGGGTGTTCATTGGAAGGACTGATGTTGAAACTCCAATACTTTGGCCACCTGATGTGAAGAGCTAACTCATGTGAGAAGAGCTGAGAGGGATTGAGGGCAAGAGGAGAAGGGGACAAAAGAGGATGAGATGGTTGGATGGCATCACCGACTCAATGGACATGAGTTTGAATAAACTTCAGGAGTTGGTGATGGACAGGGAAGCCTCACGTGCTGCAATTCTTGAGGTCACCGAGAGTTGGACATGACTAAGCAACTGAACTGACTGAACTGAAGACCGTGAAGGGTTTGATTGTACTATTGCTTACCTAGACCACTGTAATTCCATAGAACTTATGTAGGGTAAGCTCCACCTTCCTTCTTTTCCTTTATCTGCATGGAATTACTTTTCTTTTAATTTATAGCATGATCATTTTCTGCAGAGAAGGCAACGGCAACCCACTCCAGTACTCTTGCCTGGAAAATCCTATGGATGGAGGAGCCTGGTAGGCTGCAGTCCATGGGGTCGCAAAGTCGGACACAACTGAACGACTTCACTTTCATGCATTGGAGAAGGAAATGGCAACCCACTCCAGTGTTCTTGCCTGGAGAATCCCAGGGACGGGGGAGCCTGGTGGGCTGCCGTCTATGGAATCGCACAGAGTCGGACACGACCGAAGCGATTTAGCAGCAGTAGCAGCATGATCATTTTCTGCAGTGTTCAATCACTTATTATAAATAGAATTGCATTACATGTTAATCTAAAATTATAGAATAACCAATGTAATAAAAGCATATACATGAAATGTTTGTACATTCTGATTTAATGTTTATTGTACTGTAGAACCAGAAATGAGCTGGTTAATTAATAAGTAGACTTGATTCTTGAACAGTACTTTGTAGCATGTTGGAAAAATTGTGTTTCCTTACTGTTTCTGATTAGCATCATTTTCACTTTTGCTTTTACCTTTTGGTCTTTTTCTTTACTGAGTAGTATATCCTTTCCTTTGATTTGGTTCTCCTTCACAACCCTAATACACTTCATGCTTGGTTTTAATCCAGCTACAATTGAAACTTGAGTTGAAGTCTCATCTGTCTCACAAAGCCTTCTCTATTTGATCCAACATAACTTTTTTTTCTTTTCTTAAATTCTGTTCCTTTTCTTTTTCAGACAGTTTAAATTGTCTTCTAGATTATATGCATTTTTTTTTTTCCAGCTACGTTCATGGATGTTGTCTCCTCTTATCCTTGAACCTTAGAGGTAGATAAGATAGACAGTATTATTCCCCATTTTACAGATACAAAAACTAAGAATAGACAAGTTATTTTATTTCTTTAAGCTAAGACTTCAACCCCAAATTGCATTGCGCAGTTTGCTTTCCTTATACTCTAATGCCTCAAGTTTTATACTTTACTGACTCCCACCATATGCTGATCACATATTGATCTGTTGGTTGGTTTGAAATAGATTGCTTCTATTCAAAACCCCATCACTAATATCTGTTTCTTTTTAAAAAACTGCTTAATTAATTAATAAGTTTTTAATTATAATGTTGAAGCTTCACTTCTTGAAAGGGGCATCATGTTGTATGATTAAGATTTGAAGTTTGGACTACTGAAATTTTTCATATTCATTCACAAATGTCATTGACTTGAGAACCATATGCCTAATATTAGTACTAGCTTTGGATATGAATAAATATTGATTGTATTATTTTGTTATTAATATCTGGTTTCTTCTTATTTGTACAGGAGAAATTAAACAGATTTTAGAAAATGAACTTCAGATACCTATGTCTAAAATGCTGTTAAAAGGCTGGAAGACTGGAGACGTGGAAGACAGTGTGAGTTTCATAATTACCTAGAAATAAAAGAAAATTAAGTTATGCTATCGACTAAAGTATAAAATTGTCTTTTGTTAATGTTGTTACATATGACACATGGAGATTTGGTAATAGTAACTTAGTTTAAGAATACAGCAAACAGTGTTTTTCAAGTTAGGTATATAAGTGAAATCACTCTTTGGCATATTTTTCCTATTTATAAGTATTTTATAGAAGTCAACTTGACATCTTTTTTTGAGAGCATTATATCCTTTTCTCAAACCTCATATGATGTCAGTAATTGCCTTGGAATAATAATTTTCTAAACAGTTACTTGTTGGCCTGAAAGAAGTCAGACCCAGTTTATATACATTTACGAAAGTGAGTGTTAGACACTCAGTTGTTCCCAACTCTTTGCAACTCCGTAGACTGTAGTAGCCCACCAGGCTCTTCTGTCCTTGGAATTCTCCAGGCAAGAATACTGGAGTGGGTAGCTATTCCCTTCTCAGGGAATTGAACCCTGCATTGCAGGAACCGAGGGCTCCTGCAGTGCAGGTGGATTCTTTACCATCTGAGCCACCAGGGAAGCCCATATATGTTTATATCAAGTGCAGGTGGATTCTTTACCATCTGAGCCACCAGAGAAGCCCAGATATGTTTATATCAAGTATATATGGAACAAAAAGGTAATAGGAAATATTTTTAACTTAGAAAATTTAAATGGTAAGAATACTTCTTTGTTAGGTGGATAGGGTCAGGTGCATGGATGAATTATATTTTAAGAGTTTACACAAAATGTTGCAATTTTAAGCTAGTAGTTGCTATTCTCAAGCACCCATTTGCAGCCTCAGGCATAAAATATTTTATGCACATTCTTTTTTCTGACAGAGTGAGTCAGATGGAAAGAAATGAGTTAACTGAAGTTTTAGGTGTTTGAAATAGAAATAACTAAATCTTTTCACAATAGTTACTGAGTTGATATTTAAATATCAGGCATGAACTTAAAATCTTCAGCTTTTGGTTCAACTCTATGTCAATGGCTTCTGGTAGACATTGTGCTTATAAATATTTGTATGTGAGTTCATTTGATACATGGAGATACTCTGAGTACTTCATTAAGTTATTTATAGGAATTTCAAGTTGGCAAGACACTTATAAATTTAAGTAAAAATTAGTGATGTGCTATATTATTATTATAATATCAGCTACTTCAGATATGTAGATAACACCACCCTAATGGCAGAAAGCTAAGAGGAATTGAAAAGCCTCTTGATAAAGGTGAGAGAGAAGAGTAAGAAAGCTGATTTAAAACTCAACATTCACAAAACTAAAGTCGTAACATCCAGTCCCGTCACTTCAGGGCAAATAGATGGGGAAACAATGAAAAGACTGACAGACTATTTTCTTGGGCTCCAGAATCACTACAGATGGTGACTGCGGCCATGAAATTAAAAGATGCTTGCTCTTTGCAGAAAAAGCTATGACAACCTAGACAGCATATTAAAAAGCAGAGACATCACTTTGCCGACAAAGGTCCGTCTAGTCAAAGCTGTGTTTTCTGGTAGTCATGCACGGATGTTGGACCATAAAGAAAGCTAAGCATCGAAGAATTGATACTTTTGAACTGTGGTGTTGGAGAAGGCTTTTGAGAGTCCCTTTGACTGCATGGAGATCAAACCAGTCCATCCTAAAGGAAATTAGTTTTCATTGGATGGACTGATGCTGAAGCTGAAACTCCAATACTTTGGCCACCTAATGTGAAGAGCCAACTAATTGGAAAAGATGTTGATGCAGGGAAAGATTGAAGGCAGGCGGAGAGGGGGGCAACAGAGGATGAGATGACTGGAAGGCATCATCGACTCAATGGACATGAGTTTGAGCAAACTCTGGAGATGATGAAGGACAGCGAAGCCTAGTATGCTGCACTCCACGGGGTCCCAAAGAGTTGGACATGACTGAGTGACTCAATAACAACAACATGAGGAGTTAGCTAACTTTTTCTGTACTGAGAGAGGTAGTTAATATTTTAGCCTTTGTGGACCATGGAATCTGTATTGCAACCACTCAGTTCTGCTATCATAGATGAAAATAACTTTAGATCATATATGAACCAGTGAGCATGCCTATTGGGATTAAATCAATATTTGTAGACATAGAAATTTTCATTTTATATAATTTCACATATCAGACACTACTCTTCTTTTGATTTACTTTCAAACATTTAAAAATGCAAAAACCATGCTTGGCTGACAGGACATACAAAAGTTAAGTAGTAGGCTGAATTTTTGCACAGGCTATAGTTGATTGACACCTGGTCCTTTATGGCTGTTCTTATTGAAACGTAGATTTAAGAATAAAAAGAAGTGTTGACTGAATAAACCAACAACCTTGGTAGAAATAAAACAGCAAAATGCATTAGTTTACATAGCTATACCATTTATCCATTCATTTATTGGGAAACCCATGGATATGAATTACCCACCTGGCATTTTTGGTAGCTTATAAAAAGAAAGGTAAAGATTTTCAAAATGTTCTTAAAGCAGTGTGTTCTGATAAGTTGTTTCTCAGTAGCCATAAGAGATTGGTTCCAGTATCTGCCCCCCATACCAAAATCTATGGATGCTCAAGTTCAGTTCAGGTCAGTCGCTCAGTCGTGTCCTACTCTTTGCGACGTCATGAGCCGCAACACACCAGGCCTCCCTGTGCATCACCAACTCCCAGAGTCCACCCAAACCCATGTCCATTGAGTCGGTGATGCCATCCAACCATCTTATCCTTTGTTGTCCCCTTTTCCTCCTGCCCACAGTCCCTCCCAGCATCAGGGTCTTCTCAAATGAGTCAGCTCTTCGCATCAGGTGGCCAAAGTATTGGAGTTTCAGCTTCAACATCAGTCCTTCCAATGAACACCCAGGACTGATCTCCTTTAGGATGGACTGGTTGGATCTCCTTGCAGTCCAAGGGACTCTCAAGAGTCTTCTCCAACACCACAGTTCAAACACATCAGTTCTTTGGTGCTCAGCTTTCTTTATAGTCCAACTCTCACATCCATACATGACCACTGGAAAAACTATAGCCTTGACTAGACGGACCTCTGTTGACAAAGTAATGTCTCTGCTTTTTAATATGCTGTCTAACTTGGTCATAACTTTCCTTCCAAGGAGTAAGCATCTTTTAATTTCATGGCTGCAGTTACCATCTGCAGTGATTTTGGAGCCCAGAAAAATAAAGTCAGCCCCTTATATAAAATGGCGTCATATTTGCATATAACCTATACATCCTCTATATGCTTTAAATCATCTCTAGATCACTTACAATATGTAATATGATGTAAATGCTATGTAAATAGTTGTTGATGTGTGTCAAATTCAAGTTTTGCTTTTTGAAGCTTCTGGAATTTTTACAAGTATTTTCCGTCCTTGGGTGTGGAACCTATGGATACAGAGGGCTGACTGTTTATGTGCTCTTCTTCCTAAGTGATATTTGCTGTTTCTATGCCATTAATTTTCTGATTGCTCCCAAATGTGTATTCCTAGGTGATACTTCTGTGAATTCATATAACCAAATTGGTAGTTCAGATTCACTCTTGCATATCTTATTGGCATTTTTAGCTTAACATATTTAAAATGGAACTTTTGATTTTCCTTCCCATGCCGTTTCTCTACCAGTCTTCACCAAGAAGAACCATATCACCACTGCTAAATCCAAAAATGTGGGCGTTAATCTTTTCCCATTTGAAAAACACCTAATCCTTGGAAACTGACTCAGTACATTGTATATCAACTATACTTCAGTAAAATAAATTTTAATAAATTAATTGGCCCTGCTCTGCAGCTTGTGGGATCTTAATTCTCCAACCAGGGACTGATCCTGGGTCATGGCAGTGAAAGCACTGAGTCCTAGCCACTGGATTGCCAGGGGGTTCCTCAATAAAATAATTTTTTAAAGTATTTCAAAAGTACCTAATCCTTAGTAAGTCCTATAGACTCTGTTTTCAAAATATATCTCAACCATAGCCACTTTAAAGTATTGTTATTGCATGGCCTAATCCATGCTGTTAGCATATCTTGCCTGGACCAGTGTAATAGCTTCATTATTGTTTTTTCAGCTTTTTTGGGGGGGGGGTGGATTCTTCCTATGCATTCTCCATAGAGGAGCCACAATATTCTTTTAAAAACATAAATTATATCACTCTCCTGGTAAAGTATAATTTTTATTGCACTTTGAATAAAATTCAATCTACTCACCGAGGTTTAAAAGGTATTGTATTATTTACCCTACATTCACCTCTACAACCTCATCTTCAACTTTTCATACCTTCACTTTCAAAGCTGCAATCATAGAACCTTTTAATTCTTCTAAAATGCTCAAGCTTTTTACATCTTTATCTGACAGATGCTGTTTAGCTGCCTGGAATGCTTTACCCTCAGTTCTTCACATGGGTAATTTTTTCATCCTTCAAGTCTCAGCTTAAACGTTACTTTCTTAACAGATGTTTGTATTTTGTAAAATAACTCCCATTCCAGCATTTTCTATCACAACGCCATTCAAAAATGGTGTTTCTTTCGTCATTAGATATCCAATGCCTGATATAATAAGCATCAAATAAATGTTTGTGGTATGACTGATCTACTTAAAATATATATTTAATCATATCATATGTGGATTGAGAAGGAAGATTTATTGGAAAATCTTTGGATCAGAAGTGGTAAAGTGACACTAATGATCAAGTGGTAAGACCAAGCTGTTATCAGTAATCATCAAAGTAAAATAATGAAAGATAAAAAATGGTAAAAGTACCTTTCCTGTGTTTGTATGCCATATTTTTGTTTGTTTGCATGTTAACTCTTGCAAGGTAACACAGATCGATTTCAGAATAACTTGCATATATTTGACAAAAAGATTCAGAACTTCAAGGCTTCCTGGATGATTGTGAAGTTGTGATTAATTGTCTATTACAGTGTTTTTTTCAAACCATGAGTCACAAATCATTCGTGAGTTGTGAAGTTGAGTGGGTTATATCCAGCATTAAAAGAAAAGGAAATAGGATAAAGGATATCAGAATATATTGCAAATAATGAGTAAGGCTTAAGGCATGACAAATATAAGTTAAGAATAAGTCCCAAAGCTTGTGAAGGAAGACTCTGCCTTTAGTGAGATGGGTACTCTCATGGAGGGTCAAGAATAAATTTGTTAGGTTATATGCTAGGATAAGATCAGCTCTCCCCAGGTGTCCCTGTTTCATATGCAGGGTTAAAAGTGATTCCTAGATATCTACTCCACGTTTCTTTCCAATACTTTCAGCCTTGACATTATTATTTGCTTTGATTCAACCAGAACCAGTTTCATTATGCCTTTTATACTGTTTATGCCAGTCACCGCAAGGAGTCTCAGATTCCCAAATTATTCCTCACTTATATCTCCATAGCCTCTGTACAGCCCATATCTGTCTCTGTTCATTTTGCTCTCCACTGCTTGAAAAATTTTTCCTGAGCGCTATGGAACTAATTTCATCATTAGCAACATTCCTTCTATTACCAACATCTTGCCTACACATTCCCTTCACCATCTACCTCTGATTGAAATCTGCCTTCCTGAGGATATTGTTTCTTTGGAGGATTCTCAGTTTTAATTGCTTTTCTCTGAAAAAGATGGGAATGCCAGACCACCTGATCTGCCTCTTGAGAAACCTGTATGCAGGTCAGGAAGCAACAATTAGAACTGGACATGGAACAACAGACTGATTCCAAATAGGAAAAGGAGTATGTCAAGGCTGTATATAGTCACCCTGCTTATTTAACTTATATGCAGAGTACATCATGCAGAGAAGGTGATGGCACCCCACACCAGTACTCTTGCCTGGAAAATCTCATGGACAGGGGAGCCTGGTAGGCTGCAGTCCATGGGGTCTGGAAGAGTCAGACACGACTGAGTGAGTTCACTTTCACTTTTATTTTCATGCATTGGAGAAGGAAATGGCAACCCACTCCAGTGTTCTTGCCAGGAGAATCCCAGGGAAGGGGGAGCCTGGTGGGCTGCCGTCTGTGGGGTCATACAGAGTCAGACACAACTGAAGTGACTTAGCAGAGTACATCATGAGAAACGCTGGACTGGAGAAAGCACAAACTGGAAACAAGATTGCTGGGAGAAATATAAACCTCAGATATGCAGATGACACCACCCTTATAGCAGAAAGTGAAGAAGAACTAAAGAGCTTCTTGATGAAAGTTAAAGAGGAGAGTGAAAAAGTTGGCTTAAAGCTCAACATTCAGAAAACTAACATCATGGCATCTGGTCCCATCACTTCATGGGAAATAGANTTGGAGAAGGAAATGGCAACCCACTCCAGTGTTCTTGCCAGGAGAATCCCAGGGAAGGGGGAGCCTGGTGGGCTGCCGTCTGTGGGGTCATACAGAGTCAGACACAACTGAAGTGACTTAGCAGAGTACATCATGAGAAACGCTGGACTGGAGAAAGCACAAACTGGAAACAAGATTGCTGGGAGAAATATAAACCTCAGATATGCAGATGACACCACCCTTATAGCAGAAAGTGAAGAAGAACTAAAGAGCTTCTTGATGAAAGTTAAAGAGGAGAGTGAAAAAGTTGGCTTAAAGCTCAACATTCAGAAAACTAACATCATGGCATCTGGTCCCATCACTTCATGGGAAATAGACGGGGAAACAGTGGAAACAGTGGCTGACTTTATTTTTCTGGGCTCCAAAATCACTGCAGATGGTAACTGCAGCCATGAAATTAAAAGATGCTTACTCCTTGGAAGGAAAGTTATGACCAAGTTAGACAGCATATTAAAAAGCAGAGACATTACTTTGTCAACAAAGGTCCGTCTAGTCAAGGCTGTGGTTTTTCCAGTGGTCATGTACGATGTGAGAGTTGGACTATAAAGAAAGCTGAGCACCGAAGAATTGATGTGTTTGAACTGTGGTGTTGGAGAAGACTCTTGAGAGTCCCTTGGACTGCAAGGAGATCCAACCAGTCCATCCAAAAGGAGATCAGTCCTGGGTGTTCATTGGAAGGACTGATGTTGAAGCTGAAACGCCAGTACTTGGCCACCTGATGCGAAGAGCTGACTCATTTGAGGAGACCCTGATGCTGGGAAAGATTGAGAGCAGGAGGAGAAGGGGACAACAGAGGATGAGATGGTTGGATGGCATCATCAACTCTGTGGACATGGATTTGGGTGGACTCTGGGAGTTGGTGATTGAGAGGGAGGGTTGGCGTCTTGCGGTTCATAGGGTTGCAAACAGTCGGACCCGACTGAGCAACTGAAATGAACTGAAGTAGCTATTATACTACTGGACTGTTAAAATATGTGTCCTCGTTGTTCCTCATTTCCATTTCCAGTCCTTCCTCTCTGAAGAACCTTCAGCATTGACTTTCATGTTAAAATGTTTTTTTTTAATCATCCATGTGGTACAGTAGTAAAGAGTTTGCCTGCCAGTGCAGGCGATGCAAGAGTCATGGGTTGATCATTGGGATGAGAAGATCTCCTTGAGGAGGAAAGGGCACTCCACTCCAGGGTTCTTGCCTGGGAAATCTCCTGGACCGTGGAGCCTGGCAGGCTACTGTCTATGGGGTCCCAAAAAGTTGGACACTACTGAGCACACATGAACACATGATGATTATCTGGAGGAAGAGTTAAGTAACCTAGAGACCTCATCCAGGTCTTTTCATTTCTTAGGCTATAGCTCCTCATTTATAAAATCTTTGGTTTAAGATATTCTCTATCATCTTTTCTAGGTCCAGTGATCTCTGAAAACATAACTTACTAATTTTGCTATAGTGGTCCTGAATGAAGTAGATATTAATTATAAGATTATGCTTCTTCAATGAAGTAATTAATAATCATCAACTGTGTATATAACTGTGTATATTTTATCTCTTTTTGAGCTAAAGAATTTGTTTTATTTTAATACTCAGATTTATGCTAACTTATACATGGGAGAAACAAATTTATTTGGATTCAATAGTTCTATATTATCCTATTTAAGAAATTGTCAAAAGATGAAAAGTCAAGCTGCAATGGCAAAAATTTTCTAAGAATTATAGGAAAAGATTAATAATGCACAATCAATAGTTATTTTTTGTTTTTTTTCTTTTTCTTTTTCAGACGGTCTTAAAATCACTACACTTGCCAAAAAACAACAGTCTTTATGTCCTTACACCAGATTTGCCGCCACCTTCATCATCTAGTCATGCTGGGTAAGGTGTTTACTTTTCCTGGAAATAGGAAATGAAAAGTGTGATTGTTAAATTTCTTTAAGCTGTATATAAATATCAAAATTAAAGCTTGTTGAAGTTTTAGCTTATTAACAACTATTAACTATATAAAGTTTCAAACTATTTGGTTTGGAGTGTTTCTTTGTTTGATTTTAGTGATGGAATCTTTTTACAAAGAAAAACTAGCAAAACTTTGTTATATAATAAAAGAGTCATAAATGGTACTTCTCTGTTTGAAGGGAAGAATGGGAATTGGAGGGAAGAGAATGAGTAACTGGAACTCTAGTTTCTCCCATGGCTGAAGCAGTATATCTTTGAGGAAATTTCTTGTGCTCTGGAGAATACAGCTTGAAATACATTGATATAAAATTTTTAATATTTTCTTTCTTTTTGGAAAAGAGAGTGTCATTTTTTCAGTTTTTATAGTGAAACTCAGTATATTTATAGAATGATCAAATGATTTCAATATTTAATTATATATTGTGTTATTATTGCCTAATGAAGCAACCAGATCTAAAGTGAATCATTAAGCTCATGATAGAGTCATAATTTTCCTGAGGACAGTATCCTTCTGGAACTGTGTTTAGGTTGTTCTTAGATTTTCACAGTTTTTTGCGCATTTTATTTATTTTTTTAATTTAATACAACTTGGTGTCTCTAAACTTCAAATATTGTCAAATTTTTCCCCACCACTATCTTTATTATTAGTGTAGTAAAGGGAAAAACGTCCTGTTTTCTTTACTGTACTACCCATGGAACAGTACTGGCCAACAAATGTGTCCCCTACCCGCCAAGTCTTCAACACCTGCTGGAAGGTGTCTTCAACACCTTCAGTTTAACAAAATTCTGATACTACCTACCTGGTAGTATCCCACAAGCATTAGATCCCACAAGTTCAGGACTCACCTCCATAAGACTGCCCCATATCAGACCCAATTGCAGGTATAGGTTGTCACCTGTGCTTCTGACGAACTGGCTGTGGGTTGGAGGTTCCTACCACTCCCTTCTGTGTTCGATAATTTGTGAGAGAGTGGCTCATAGAACTCAGAAATGCTATATGTGCTATTACCAATTTATTGTAAAACATATTTTAAATGAACAGCCAGATGAAGAGATATATAGAATGAGATCTGGAAGGGTCTCGAGCAGAGGAGTGCTTGTAATGTTTAAGGTGTGCCCCATGCCAGCACATGGATGCTTTCTTTTTTACCAACCTGGAAGCTCTCCAGAGCTCTTTAACTAGAATTTTTTGTGGAGATTCACCACATAGGCTTGATTGATTGAATCATTGGCTATTAATAATTAGCCCAATCTCCAGCTCCTCTCTTCTACACAGAGTAGGGTGGGAGGGAGAGGTGGTTAAACATTCTAACCCTCTAATCATGATGTTGGTTCCCCTGACAACCAGGATAGAAGCTCCTTAGTATCACTCATTACTTTAAAAATTGCAAAGATTTTAGGAGCTCTGTGTGGGGAAGAAAACCAAATGTGTATTTCTAATAGCTCATACCATCACAGGTAGATAGTATCAAAAAGAAAAGTAAATTTCACTTTACCAAAGTAGAAATCACTGAACTGAAGAAAGTTAAATCTGATATAATTGTATCTGATAGTCTGTTAATGGTTTGTTTTAGGCTAAGAATTTAAAGATTTCTTGGGTTGCTCTGTATCTTATGTTCAGATCATATATTAATGGGAATTTGTATTTGCATACTATGAAAAATAGTACTTATAGTCCTTGTGCTTATAGTAATGTTGATTTAAATGCCAGGTGAGATTATAGATATGGGTTCTGTATCTACTTAGGTACAACATTATTTTTAGGTTAGTTAAGAATGTCATCCAGTATGTAATCCACGTAATTAAATGTAGATAAGAGACATCATTGGTTATAGTCTGTTGCTTTCCAGTAGTATGATTAAATGATTTTTCAAAAATGTCTTCTTGAGCTAATGGAAATGTTCATTGCCATGTGTCTCAGTCCCTAGGCAGGCAGGTGCCTACAGTGTTTCTTGAAATGCAATGTTTATTGGAGAATGACTATATAATACTAAACTAGTCTTCCCTGGTAGCTCAGCTAGTAAAAAATCTGCCTGCAATTCAGGAGACCCCTGTGCAATTCCTGGGTGACGAAGATCTGCTGGAGAAAGGATAGGCTGCCCATTCCAGTATTCTTGGGCTTCCCTTGTGGCTCAGCTGGTAAAGAATCTGCCTGCAATGCAGGAGACCTGGGTTCGACCCCTGGGTTTGAAAGATCCTCTAGTGAAGGGAAAAGCAACGCACTCCAGTATTCTGGCCTGGGGAATTCCATGGACTGTATAGTCCATGGGGTCACAAAGAGTCTGACAGGACTGAGTGACTTTCACTTTCACTTTTCAAAGTAGTCCTCCTTAGTTGGCTGTATGGATTTTTAGCAAGTTATAATGGTCCTTTTTCCTATGTTGGAATGATAAAAAAGACATAATTCAAAGTCAAATAAAAGATACAAAGAACACAGTGTATCTGGCTAGTGAGAGGAGGAGCATAGAGGCTCCTGCTGATGAAGTAGTTTATTAATGCACATAAAAGTTACAGTGTACTTCTTTTAGATATGTTAATCCAAGATATCTTTATATAAAGCTAGAGATTATTTTTCTTTTTTTAATCTATAAAATATATCTTAAATTCTCATTTCATGAGACACAATTAAAAACAAAATCCATACAGAGTTTTAAAAGCTAATGGTAATAATTATTTTTAACTTATGATTTTCACTTGTGTTTTATCAAACAAAAATAATTTTTATATCATGACTGTATAATGGAATCCAAAAGTAATTTAATATTGAGTTATATATTATATTATATAATCAAATATGGGAGACAGTATTGCTATGCACTAACCTACATAATAAATCAAGTTGATTTGTTTTTGCAAAATTTTGTTGTAATTGGTGTATTCATACAAACCTTATTTATAATTTATAAGCCAGTTTATAATCTAAAAAGGAGAAAATATCATTCTGATTGTTATATTTGAGAATTGGCAAATAAATAGAAAAACTTCAAAACTGATAGAGGAAAATAGCAAAGTTTATGTACATACCACCCCATCCTTCTCAGTTTTGGGATTTTTTTTAAGGTATATTTGATTTAGGTGATTGGTTTGATATTAAATTGATTTTAGTCTTTTATTTCTTTGATACGAGTCAGTGGATGTGGAAAGACTGAGGGAAACTGGGTAATAAACTGCCTGTTAATTGCAGTGCAGAACTATGATGAGGTCTTGCTGCTGGATTCCACCATTCCAATTTCAGTGCAGTGGCAAACGTCATGTTCTTTCTTTAGAGTATCAGTCTTCTCTCAATGAACTGGACAATACTGGTGTTATGGTGTCATTCCTAAACAAAGTTTATTATAACCAAATCAGGAAAAATGTGATATTAATCTATCCATGCAAAAAAGGTAAGATCTAGAGAGAAAAGTCCCAGATTATAATCCCTGTTTATCTAGGGTCTTAGATTCTCCTTATATAAAATAATAAGCATTGATTTTAGTTGCCAGGGTGGTTATAAAAATTCATTAAACAGAAGAGGTACATTTATATACAAAAGCACAATTAAATAAATAAAGGATAAATTAAGGATTAAATAAAGGATAAATTTATTTATTAAATAAATAAAGCATAATTATTAAAAAATGTATGCTAGTAAATACCAGTAGTAATCGTTTTCATTCAATTCTCCCTTCATTTTTATAGCACCTCTGTAAGAACACAGAGGCTGATATTGATATCTATATTATAAAGTAGGAAATTGAGGTGTTTCAAAGAGAGTTTAGTAGTCATGTATGGATGTGAGAGTTGGACTGTGAAGAAGGCTGAGCGCCAAAGAATTGATGCTTTTGAACTGTGGTGTTGGAGAAGACTCTTGAGAGTCCCTTGGACTGCAAGGAGATCCAACCAGTCCATTCTGAAGGAGATCAGCCCTGGGATTTCTTTGGAAGGAATGATGCTGAAGCTGAAACTCCAGTACTTTGGCCACCTCATGGGAAGAGTTGACTCACTGGAAAAGACTCTGATGCTGGGAGGGATTGGGGGCAGGAGAAGAAGGGGACGACAGAGGACAAGATGGCTGGATGGCATCACTGACTCAAGGAGTTGGTGATGGACAGGGAGGCCTGGCGTGCTGCGATTCATGGGGTCGCAAAGAGTCGGACATGACTGAGTGACTGAACTGAATTGAGCTGAAAGAGAGTTTTGCAGCTGGTTTAAGGTCAACAGTGAATAATACTTCTGCTACTGATATCTTCATCTGACTGGTTTCTTGACAAATATATAAAGCTTTATTCCAAAGATGACTTCTTTTTTGGAAGCTGTTTTCTATAATGACATTAAAAAAAAATTGTAATTTGTCATTATATAGTCCTTGAAGTTTATTTATATGCATTTCAGTTACTATAGTTTTCAAGAATATTGGTGAAATTTCAGTGTGTGAATGACCTTTTTAGTTACGGTACACTATTCATCATCTAGTAAAATATAGATGTAAAATAACATGCTCTTAAATTGTTTACTGACAAACAGTTTTATTCTCAAGGTTTGGTGAGAGCTATATATTAAACCATGCCTTATGAAAAAATTTTTAACTAGATTTTACTGCCACTAGGGGGTGCCTGGTAATTGAATCTTATTTTGTATTTACAGTATTTTTTAAAAAGCTAAGAGCAGCAGAGTTACCATATAAGTGTCTATAACCTTATATTTAGAATTATTTTAAAGTAAATTATGGTTTTGTTTTTCAGAAAATAGAATTTCAGGCTTTTTGAGAATTTAAGAGCAACTCTTTACTCATAATCTTTTTAGCAATTGAAAAGCATTTTTAAGCTCTTTAAAATAGATAAGATTTCACTTATTAATTCAAAGTTATAGTTACACCTATGGCATAACTTCAGATTATACTGTCAATCACAATAAAATTAAAAGAGGGAAGCTGTCAACTATACCTGTTTCATATCATAGGAAAGGGTCAGTCTATCAAAGATTTATTGATTAACTACTAGATGAAATATGCTCTGTCCTCTAGGTACTTACAACCTAGTCATTGACATACTGTGACTTAAAAAAAAATTAATCTCTTTAAAGAAAGTTTCCAACACTCTTTCTGGTGTTCTATCTGCCACTCAGATTGTTTCATCCTATAGGCACCTCTTTTCTTCATCTGCTGTAAAGTTGGTGTCCCCTAGAGTTCTGTTTTCAGCAGCCCCTCTTACTGTACATTTTCCCTGACAACTCCTCTCAGTGCTTCGTTTTCCAGATATGTATAAATGACAAATCTCTATAAACACCTGTTTCCTAGTTGCCAGTTGAGCTTTCATTGGTATGTGTGTCCCATTTGTAATTCAGTCATATGTCTCTAGATTGAGACAATCCTGAGAAATCTGTACTACTGCCTATACTTTTTGTTTCAAATCTACAGTGGTAATGGTACAAAATACTGCAGTGTATTCCAAGTAGGATGATTAAGAATCACTACCAAAGAATCACTGTCATGCTGATCCATTCTTTGGCCATTTTGCAGTAAAACTAAAGTAGTAATAAAAGGTAGCTCTAAGGTCCTCCATACATTTGGATACTACAAATAATTTACAGGTAAAAGTGAAATCATAATAACAACCACTAGTAATTTAGAAGTGAGCACAAATAAGAGTTTGAGCATTCTTTGGCATTGCCTTTCTTTGGGATTGGAATGAAAACTGACCTTTTCCAGTCCTGTGGCCACTGCTGAGTTTTCCAAATTTGCTGACAGATTGAGTGCAGTACTTTAATAGCATCATCTTTTAGGATTTGAAATAGCTCAACTGGAATTCCATCACCTCCACTAGCTTTGTTCATGTGATGCTTCCTAAGGCCTGCTTGACTTCACATTCTAGGATGTCTGGCTCTAGGTGAGTGATCACACCATCGTGATTATCTAGGTCGTGAAGATCTTTATTGTACAGTTCTTCTGTGTATTCTTGCCACCTGTTCCTAATATCTTCTGCTTCTGTTAGGTCCATACCATTTCTGTCCTTTATCAAGCCCATCTTTGCGTGAAATGTTCCCTTGGTATCTCTAATTTTCTTGAAGAGATCTCTAGTCTTTCCCATTCACATCAGTCCTTCCAGTGAACACCCAGGACTGATCTTTAGGATAGACTGGTTGGATCTCCTTGCAGTCCAAGGGACTCTCAAGAGTCTTCTCCAGCACCACAGTTCAAAAGCATCAATTGTTTGGTGCTCAGCTTTCTTTATATTCCAACTCTCACATCTGTACATGACTACTGGAAAAGCCATAGCTTTGACTAGACAGACCTTTGTTGACAAAGTAATGAATGTTTCTGCTTTTTAATATGCTGTGTAGATTGATCATAACTTTTCTTCCAAGGGAGTAAGTGTCTTTTAACTTCATGGCTGCAATCACCATCTGCAGTGATTTTGGAACCCCCCAAAATAAAATCAGCTACTATTTCCCTGTCTGTTTGGCATGAAGTGATAGGACCAGATGCCATGATCTTCATTTTCTGAATGTTGAGCTTTAAGCCAGCTTTTTCACTCTCCTCTTTCACTTTCATCAAGAGGCTCTTTAGTTCTTCACTTTCTGCCACAAGGGTGGTTTCATCTGCATATCTGAGGTTATTGATATTTCTCCCGGCAGTCTTGATTCTTGGGAAGAAGCTTGTGCTTCATCCAGCCCAGCGTTTCTCATGATGTACTTTGCATATAAGTTAAATAAGCAGGGTGACAGTATACAGCCTTGACATACTCCGTCTCCTATTTGGAACCAGTCTGTTGTTCCATGTGCAGTTCTAAGTGTTGCTTTCTGACCTGCATGCAGGTTTCTCAAGAGGCAGACCGGGTGGTCTGATATTCCCATCTCTTTCAGAATTTTCCACAGTTTATTGTGATCCATATAGTCAAACGCTTTGGCATAGTCAGTACAGCAGAAATAGATGTTTTTCTGGAACTCTCTTGCTTTTTCCATCATCCAATGGATGTTGGCAATTTGACCTCTGGTTCCTCTGCCATTTCTAAAACCAACTTGAACATCTGGAATTTCACAGTTCACATATTGCTGAAGCCTAGCTTGGAGAATTTTGAGCATTACTTTACTAGCGTGTGAAGTAAGTGCAATTACTTTGGCCACCTGATGTGAAGAGCTGACTCATTTGAGAAGACCCTGATTCAGGGAAAGATTGAGGACAGGAGGAGAAGGGGACGACAGAGGATGAGATGGTTGGATGGCATCACCGACTCAATGAACATGAGTTTGGGTGATCTCTGGGAATTAGTGATGGACAGGGAGGCCTGGCGTGCTGCTGTTCATGGGGTTGCAAAAAGTCGGACATGATTGAGCAACTGCACTCAACTGAACAAATAAGAGTGCTATATATTGAAACTTTTAATACAGCAAAAGTGATACTTAGAGGAAAATTTGTGATATTAAGTCCACGAATTAGTAGACAATAGAGATAGAAAATAATTGCATTTTATATTCTACTTAAGAAACTACAGAAATAGCAGTAGTGTAAGTCTGAAGAGAATAGATGGAAAGAAACATTTAAAAGCAGTAATTAATGATAGTGGAGTAGGAAATGGCAACATACTCCAGTATTCTTGCCTGGAAAATTCCATGGACAGAGGAGCCTGGCGAGCTGTGGTCTATGGGATCACAGAGAGTCAAATGTGAGTCAACATGCATGCAATTAATGATATAAGTAATCAACAAATAATAACTGGTTAAGAAATCTAGCCAACAAAAGGGTGAGAAAAAGCACAAAAATATTAGGTTGAAAAAGAGGACTTAACTACAGATTCAGAGGAGAGGTTTTGATTAGTATAATAATTATTAAATAAGTTAATGCTAAACATAAGAAATTAATAAATTGTTCTAAAATAAAAGTGTACATGAATAGTAATAAAATAAATGTCTTTGTGGCAGTGAAATATGAAGTTTAGTTGAAGTGAAGAGTTTTGTATAAACTATCAGGTACTAAAATGAATATAAGACTTAGATAACCTGAAAAAGTAATATGACCATTACAGAAATTGAACTTATAGTGTAAAATTTTGAATGCTGTATTCTTCCCCTATCCCAGAAGATTTCCATAAAGAAATCTTACCACAAACTTCCCAGTGTGACTGCTACCTATCTTATAATGTTTGTGTAATCTTGTTATCAAAACTGGAAAAAAAAAAGAAAAAATTGTGTGTATTTCTTACTTATAATCATAGATAATAAAAATGAGTAGGTAAATTTTCCTTTGCTTTCTCTCAGTCTTACCATTTAATGACCTCTTCTTTCTCCTATCCTTATTCCACTACCTGCAAATGGCAGCTCTCCCCGTATTAAAATGGTCTAAGATATACATGAATCAAAACCATAGCTTGATTGTGTCTTTCCCCTGCTCACATCCCTCCATTAACTTTCCATTACTCTTAGACAAAAATTCAGGTTCCTTACCAAAGTATATTAAGGACTTACATAATCTTGTCCCTGACTTTTTTAACTTCATCTTTTATCATTCTCATCTCTGGCTTGTGTCTTGCCAGCCACACTGGCCTCCCTCTTCTTCTTTAAACATTCTAAGTATGCTTCGTCAACTTCAGGACACTTGCACTATGCTGTTCCCCTACCTGGAATATTCTTTCATCAGTTATCAACTTGACTCACTCCTTTACTTTATTCAGTCCTTTACTCAAATGTTACATTCTCAGATAGATTTTTCTTAATTCCCCTGGCTAAAAGAGTCCCTCTGTTATAGTCTTTCCCTTTATCTTAACATTACGACAAAATGCATTATATTAGTAATATATTCATATTTGTTGTCTGTATTCCTTATCATAATGTGAAACTACAAGAAATTATGGACCTTTTTTGTTTACTCTTGTGTCCTCAGCAGCTGAAAGAGTGCCTAAAACATTGTAAGTACTTAGAAATATTAATGGAATGAATACTGTGAAGTAATACATCCCTGAGAATGTTTGCCTCCTAAGATTAGACCAAAGCTAACGAGTAAAGTTCTAGTGTGGAATATCAAGCATCATGCAGAACAGATATAAGATATTTGGGGAGCTGAAGATCTTACAAGTGTTTCATAAGTGTAATAAACTAGGCAGTCTCCACTCCTGAGTTTAGCATTTTTTTCCAGTGTTCCTTTTGATCTTTTTTTTTTCACTGAAGTATGGGATAATGGAAGGAGCTCTGGCTTTATAGTCAGACACTGTTTATCCTGTGTCTGTCCCACTGGTTTTGTGGCCTCCAGCAGCACCTTTCTTCTGTGAATCTTAGTTTCCCCAGTATTATTTCGTAAACGGCTGTCCTCTCTCCAGCCAGATCTCAAGCTGTGAAAACAAGAGCATTCTTACTGAGCATCTCCCTCAGCTCATCTATCTCCATCCATGTAGAAGCCCTTAATAAACATTTGTTGTTAATGAATATGAAAAGTTTCATGACAAATTGAGGGATTTAGTTTTCATCCATACACATATAATCTCTCCATTGGCTGTTTTGCTAATTTTGTTTTTCAGATAGTCCATCTCATTTTATTCTTATAGGATGTCAATTTTTCATTCATTTGCCAGATACAGATTGACTACCGTCTTATAGTGTGTTATTTCCTTGTTCTAGGTGTTAGAGATACAGTGAGAAACCAGATGACAGGGTACTTGCTTTCATGGAATTTACAATATAATATGTGTAGACATGGGGATACAGTGCAAGGACAGGCACCAGACTGTGAATCAAACAAGAAGAGGCATCAGATGATAGTGCTTTGCAGAAAACTGAAATAGAACGACATGATAAGAAGTAACTGGGCAACTCCTGTAAGTTATATGGTGAGGAAAGGCCTCTCAGAAGATGTACTATTTCAGCTGAGACATGAATGATTAAACACTATTAAAGTGAAGAGCAGAATGAATAGTATTCTAAGCAAGGGAAATAACTAGTGCCAAATAACTAGTGACTGAATAGGTGCCTTGGTAATAAAGTATAGTCTTTTCAGCTTGCCTTAGCCTTATCCTAATAAGTAATAAAAATGTCCGGCTCCATTATAATTACATAGATTGTCTCAATTTTTTGTGGCAGGGTGATAGAAAATAAGGTATCCCTTTTATATATTTGTCCCTTTTTATAAGTAGTAATTGAGTCTTGCTATTGAACTTTGACCTTTTTATACTGGGAGGATGGTTGCCATTAATATTTCGATGGGTTCTCTGAAGGTGTTGTTGAACTCTGGTCATACAGTCTAGCATATGGTCCTCTTGTGTGGCCTATTCTGGCTTTGAGTTAGCTGCTATTTGTGCAAGCTTGAGTAAATTCAGGGTACTAATTGAGACTCTTGTGATAGTTAAGTAAACCACTGGTATTAAAATATGTGGCCTTTCTTTGTTCTTGGAAAACCATTCATGGGAAATCAGGTAACAATAGCCTTGAATTAATCTAGAGTAGGGTATTATATTTTCCTGTGGAAGGAAATTGAGTGGTAGTGAGTCAAGATATCTGAGTTGCAGCCCCGTCTGAGTTCTAGCCCCAGCTTTCCCACTCAGGTCACTCTTCTGCCCTGGACCTCAAATGCTACCAGCAAATAAAGAGGCTCCATGAGTGGGGAAAAGAAACTGCTTTAGTAACCAGACAAGCACCAAGTAGATCATGTGGCTTTGACTTGAGTTCTTCGTGAGGTCTTTTACCTTTCACTCCAGACCTAAATCTTAGGACCCACGTTTCTGGTGGCTCAGATGGTAAAGAATCTGCCTGCAGTGCAGGAGACCCAGATTCGATCCCTGGGTCAGGAAGATCCCCTGGAGAAGGGAATGGCTACCCATTCCAATATTCTTACCTGGAGAATTCCATGGACAGAGAAGCCTGTCACGCTGTAGTTCTTGGAGTTGCAAAGAGTCAGACACAAATGAGCAACTGACACTTTTACTTTTTCGCATGCTCAATTGACCTACAGAAACAGTTATGACTGGATTTTCAGAGCCTTAAGGACTGATGCAGTCAGCCTGCCTCACCAACGTGGTCACAGCTTAGAGAGCTCATGGCAAACCTTGTTCAGGACTATCTACCACAGGGGATAAAAAGTGGAAAGTAATTTAGTGCACTAGGACATAGGAAATGGGGGACAAAGCTGCTTATCTCATCCTCACCTTCTGTGAAACCTAACCTAGTACACAGTGACTTTGTGAATAATTGTAATAGTCTTTTCTCTTTTTCTGGAAGAAAAAGTTTAGAATCTGGAAAGAATGCCACAAGTGTTCTTATTAGAAGCCTTCCTTTGTGAAGAGAAGCAGCACAGGCAGAAACAGTATTTACCTGTGAACAGAGGCAGAAGTTTGAAGGAAAGCAAATGAAACATTGTTCTCATGATCCCTGAGGTCTCTTCTAATGTGCTTTGGATACGCCCTTTCTACATCCATGAAGCGCGGTATAAAAAAGGGGAAAATGGAAGTATTCCTCTTCTGCCCCTGTTTCTTATAACTAGCTATGGTAATAAGTATACAGCTATGTTCCTAGCCTTGGTCTTAGCTAAGAGGTGACACCTCTGGGTGATACGTATATTGATACTTACACAGACAGTTTACTTTTTTCTTTTTGTTTTTTTCCCCCTCATCTCTCCCACCCTATTCTGAGGCCATTCAAGATACTTATTCACCCTCATTATCCCCACTAAAATGATTACTGAGAAGTCTCATGGAACTACTTGGGGTCCACTTATTAGAAGAACATTCTAAGGATGCTTTCAGATAGCTCTCATCCTACTTCTGTTTCTCCACCACCTCACAATCTCTGCACAGATGTTAATCCTTGTAATATTTTCACTCTTTTTGTCTATGTCCTGCTATTTCAATTTTTGGTGTTCTCCTTTAATGCAGTAGTCAAAGTTATGAGATCTCTGAGTTAGAGTAAAGTGACAACTCTAGGGTATCATTTTTGGAAGGATTTAAAGCAATCATCTAATCTAGTCCCCTTTTATGACTGGGAGAACTGAGGTACAGAAAGATGTAACTTTACATATGCAAGTAAATGTTCTGAATGGATTGATTAATTTTTTCTTCCAAAATGCTTTACAAAACAACTTTTTTGTTGTTTTCGCAAATGATATTCATCTGTGAAAATGTTTTACTGGTGCTGTAAGCAGTACAATTTTTGATAACAATTTGATGTATATCATTCTTAAAGCAACTCATCATTTCTTAATATAGTATAATCAGTGTTTCAAGTACATTATTGTGGTTAGTGTTTAACTTCAGTTCTCATGAGCATTTTTATTACATTTTGTAAAAGTGATATTAGGATGTATTAGATTAGTAAATGTGTCTTAATAAAGGGTACTGAAAAGTGGCTTATTTTAAGAAGATGACATTTCCCTAAAGTTATGCATTCTGGGTAAAAGAAACTTGTCCCCAGTTACAGCATTGATGGAGATCACAACACTTCTATTTGGATTAATATACCAAACCTGTTTATATAGTTAACTGCCTATTGATAGGTCAGTGGCTACTGAGATTAGCTTGTTAAAATCACACTTTGAAAAAGAACTACAGGTATTCTCTGTGGTTAATTTAATGGAAAGTTGGAAACTTGGTCACTAATTCATGAAACAAAAATCAATGTATCTGTAAATTTTTTTTTTCTTTCTTCATGGTTTGTCTAGATGGATAGAATTATGTTTTGACAGTTTTGCTATGAACTACTTGGTAGATCACAATATATCACTATCACCACTAATTACCACATTTTGATTAATCTTATATATTTTAGTTAGTACATTTTGCTGAATCCAATATATCTCTATATTGATAAACAGTAATTATAGACATAAGGACACCTGAACTTTGAAATCTTCCTGAAAAATGTTATTAAGAATTATGTGAAACCAAATGTTTGTTTATCTAGACATATTTAATTGCCAGCAAAGAAAGCAATTAAAAGTAGCTGCAGAGTAAGAGGCCAACCTTTGTTAAACGTGGTTTTAAGATTGTTACAGAACTTGTGGTGATGATAACATGATGTCTTGGAGGATGTTAACAACTGTAGCAGAGTGTTAATTAAGAATGATGTAATCTGCAGCTCAGAATTATTAATATCACATGTTAGTTTAGCCGGACAGGAACAAAACCTAATTTCAGTTATGATGAGGGCTCACGTTGTATTTGTAGTAGAAAGATTAACATTTTATTTTTGTGCTGTTCCTGAGACAATTTAAAAATCCTGAATGAAATACAGTCAAAGGTAAACATCAAGTCCCTAGCTCATTTACATATGTGCCAGATTTTCAAACTGATTGCTATTTGAACCTAATCTGTCATTGCTGGCTGCATTAGCTACAACAAACATTACATTTACATATTGATTTCTTATTTTGTTTTAGTGTAAATATTCCATAATTATAGTAAATTTGGTCTTATGTTGACAAGAGCTCATATGACTCTGTAAGTTTAGAATGGAAATTTAAATTGCCATGTGTCATGCTTTTTAATTTAAAAGCTTTCTATATCTGAAAGGATAAAAAGATCATTGTAGATCATAAAATATTCCCAAAGAGACAAAGGAGAGAAAATTTTGTAGAGCTTTTTAGAAAAATATAAATTGTAAAATATTAATGAAAAATTCAGTAACACATTCTAAGATTATTTTATTTTTAAAAGAAAATCAGTAATTTTAAAAAATTAGTTTTTTGGCTTCAGTATTAGGTCATATTTTAAAAATAAAGTTAATGGGAATGCACCTTCTAAACCTATTTTTCATTGATATTTGTTTAAAATATTCAGTGCCAAAAAAAATAGCATACACATGAGCAGAAATGAAACTGAAGATTTTCGATCTCTTTACTGATGTTAATATTTTACTTATCTGAACTACCTATACAACATTGATTTGAGAAACTTAATTTCACGGACAACAACCAGTATATGTCAGTGGTCATATACTCTTATAAAGTAGCATTGGAGAAAAAATCCATAGTTTCCATTTATGTTGATTAAAAGTGTGTTTTTGAGGTTAAAAATACAGGACTCATTTGATTGCACAAATAGTAGTTATCCAGTTGTTGAAGTACATTTTATGGCTTATAATTTTTTAGGGGGATATAATTTACATACAATAAATGCATAATTCTTAAGTGCCCCCCAGTTACATGAGATTTGACAAATGCTTATTGTTTTCTACAGTGGGTTTAAATGAGTGGGATATTAATTTGGATGTGTGTATACAGGTATTTAACAAACAGTCTGTGCTGAATTGATGGTGTCTGTTTACTTGTGTGCTATGAATACAGAACCCCTAAAAACTATGTCAGTCACTTAGGCTGCTATAAAAAATACCGTAGACAGGGTGACCTAATCAACAGACATTTCTTTCTCACAGTTCTTGAAGCTAGAAAGTCCACGATGCTGACAGACTTGGTTCATGGTGAGAGCTTGCTTCTTGACTTGCAGACGGCTACTTTCTCACAGTGTCCTCACTTGACAGAGGGAGAGCACAAGCTCTGTTTTCTCTCCTTTTTTTTTTTAATTTATTTTAATTGGAGGCTAATTACTTTACAATATTGTATTGGTTTGCCATACATTGACATGAATCCGCCAAGGGTGTACATGTGTTCCCCATCCTGAACCCCGCTCCCACCTCCCTCCCCATCCTATCCCTCTGGGTCATCCCAGTGCACCAGCCCTGAGCATCCTGTATCTCTCTTCTTATAAGAACAGTAATCTCATTTTAGGAGTCTCATCCTCATGATTTCATATAAATGTAATCATCTTCCAAAGACCCTGCCTCCAAATACCTTCACATTGGGTGTTAGGTATTCAGAATGTGAATTTGAGGGGATACACAAACATTCATTCTGTAACAGCCTTGAATCCCAAGTCTAAATGTGTTGTTCTTCCTAGTCTAGTTGTTTAATCTTGATGGATTTATATGTTATGTGTGCTTCTCACAGAACTGTTTCTATTTTATTAATAATAGAAAGGCTATAGTTTAGCCTGACCAAATCTTCTGTTCACTGAAGATTTAAGAGAAAATTCTTGATTCGAGGAATTTCTGGAGAAGAAATCCTTAAAATTACTGTTAATATCCTTGATGCAAAACAGCCTGCTTCTTCCACTCTATGGGCCTGCTGCTCTTTGTCAGAAAGAAGTCATTCCTCTTCTTAATCAGGAATTAATGACAAGTATATAGTGACATGATGATCAAATGATTGTTTTGCTGCCATAATTCAACTATAAGTTAACCTTGAAAAATCACTATGGCATATATATTAAAATATCCATATACTTTCTGTATTAGTAAATCATTAAAGTACTCTCTCAATGTGAAATAAACTCAAGACAGTAAAGGCTGTTATATATATTTTCTTAATGTTGTTTTATCCGTAGTTGACATATGGAAGACAGTAATTTATGACTTTTTATGTTCACAGGTATAAAAATGTCTGTAACTTCAGATTTATTTATTGGGGCCTGTGTTAAGATTTGCTGAATGCTAGCTTCTCCTTATGATCAATCTCCTGCCCCGCCCCCAAAAGAAAAAAACTAGAAAGGAATATAAAATGTATTAAACTAAGTCAGTGAATTAAAATAAAGTTGTTATTCACTAGAAGGCAGATGTTTTACAGATGACTTCACTCTTCCTGATAAATGCTCATAATTAAATTGGAATGGGATTCGCCCCCAGGTAGAGATGGATGTTGTGCTAATGAAAGAGCACTGGAAGGGCAAGACTTGTGGACAAAAATGAAAGTAGAGAAGAGATGTTCTATTGAAACTACTTATAGAATTTTGTTGGTATTAGATACTAATGCTTAGTTATCATACTGAAAAATTTAACGAGGTGGATATATTCACCTATCTGTCTGTCTTTTTATAGTTCCCTCTCTTAGAATGTACCTCCCTCCTTCTGCCATTCCCCCCAACTTGAATATTAAGAAACTGGCCAAAAAATTATGGGATGGTAAATGTGCACTTTGCCACTAACTGCTTTAAAATGTTAACATGCATTGTGTTGTAGTCTTTGCAAATACCCACCAGTTTGAAGCTTGGGGACAATGTATATCATTTTCATTACCTTTTAAACGTTAATTTCAGTTTATATTTGAGGGTAGAGTAATGGTGAGTTTTAATAACTGCTGTCTCTTTGTAGAAACAACCATCTCCTTGTTGGTAAATGCAGCTATTAAAACTAAAGGAAAATCACAGTGGAGAATAATACATTAAAAACCAGTGAGGAGAGAATAGATTTCTATTTACAACCACTTCTTGCATTGAGATAAAATTCAACTGCTTCTGAAAATTTTCTACATTTGTTAACACTTTCCTTCTCCCTCTAATTGAAGAGAAAACCATTAAGGGAAACAAAAAATTGTTTTGTGTTATTTCTCATCCACCTACTTTGGTTGGCAGTTACCCTTAGAGCTATTCCGAAGGTCAAAGTTGAAGTAGCATGAATGATTTTGCATTTTGAAGGTGAAAGAAGACTGCTTGAAGGTGGATTAACTGTGGCTAACTATCCTAGCATGAAAAGTGAATGTGTTAGTCGCTCAGTCATGTCCGACCCCTTGCAACCCCATGGACTGTAGCCCACCAGGCTCCTCAGTCCATGGAATTCTCCCAGCAAGAATACTGGAGTGAGTTGCCATTCCCTTCTTCAGGGGATGTTCTGGACCCAGGGATCAAACCCAGGTCTCCCACATTGCAGGCAGATTCTTTACTGTCTACACTCATTGAAGAGTAGCCAAACAGCTAAGTGAATGAATCAGGCTGGAGTACGAGGTTGCAAATAATAAAAAAAAAATGTTTTCACAGGGAACATCAATGTGATGTATCAATACTAAACAAGATCTGTGCTAAAAAGAACCTATAAGCTAGTATAATGTTAGGCATAATATACACTTAAATTTCATGCATCATACATGATTTAACCTGGAGATTATCATATGGGTAGCTCAGCTGATAAAGTATCTGTCTGCAATACGGGAGACCCCGTTTCCATTCCTGGGTTGGGAAGATCCCTGAAGAAGGGATAGGCTACCATTCCAGTATTCCCTGGGAGGGGAGGGAACGACTGGGAGTTTAGAATTGACATGTGTTGTTGTTTAGTCACTAAGTCATATCCAGCTCTTTTGCAACCCCATGGACTGTAGCCCACCAGGCCCCTCTGTCAATGGGATTTCCCAAGCAAGAATATTGGAGTGAGTTGCCATGCCCTTGAGATCTTCCTGATCGAGGGATCGAACCTGCGCCTCTTGCGTTGCAGGTGGGTTCTTTACTACTGAGCCACCAGGAAAGCAATGACACGTACACACTGCTATATTTAAAATAAATAGCCTGTATGGCACAGGGACTTCTACTCAATATTCTGTTACAACCTAAATGGGAAAATTTGGAAAAGAAGATATGTATATAACAGAATCACTTTGCTGTATTCCTGAAACTAACACAACATTGCTAATCAACTACTCCAGTATAAAAAACAAATTTATAAAAAAAGCTTTACTGTCTATGAATTCCTACAGAAAAATAGAACTAAAACATGAAAAATAGCTGCCTCAAAAGCACCAAAGATCCTTTGGTCAGTGTTTCACTGTCATTGTAAAATTTTAAATTGTAGGTACCCCTCAAAAATATTGTAGTTTTTAATAATAGGTCACCATAAATCTTATATGTAATAAAAATTCCGACTTGGCTTTCTAAAATTTAATATTCATAGTTTTATCAAGTAAAAGTTATTTTCCTTTTTCTAAAGAGGGAACTGAAAATTTATAGAGTAGTTAAGTGTCTCAACTACAGGCCTTGTATGTGGTGGCATAATAATAGTATTCAAAGAATGTTATTGTGGAGGTGGGGGACAACTTGCAACAACTAGCGGGTAATGAAGCAGGAATTCAAACCTGTCTCTGACTCCCAAACAGTTTGAAGCCATAAATATTTTTTCTTGCCAAACTCACCCTTCCTCAGGGCTACTAGAAAATTGTAGCACTAGACTAAATTGGTGTTCTTCTAATCTATTCTGGCAGTCAGTGCTGGTCCTGGCAAACCTTTTTCCAAAGTTATTGCACAAGTTTGCAAATCAGGATCAAGAAACATATCTAAGGAATTACATAAAGGCAAGCACTAAGGGTGTTAAGCATTTGTGTAGATTCATATGTAAAGATAAGAGGATTATGTGTATATAATAATCAAGAATTCTGAAATTTTGAATTCCTTAGCCTAGCGTTTGAAGCTCCCATAATGTTGGTCTTTAATGTTTTTCAAGTTTTTTCTTTCAGAAACTTCTTTCATGGAAGAAGATTCATTCTTACTGTTAAGTTTAGCAAACTCAGTATGCATTTTTTTTTTTTTTTAACTTTTACCTATTCACGTCAAGGAAGCACTTTATGGCTCCTCTTTGTCGTATCCAAATTGTCACTATCACTACTCTTGTGCTTTGTGTCTATTATTAAGTAAAATTAGGATTGCTTGCATGTAAGCGCTGTGATAGTTGATCTGATAACCAAGATAACTGCTGAATGACTTCTGAACATAGGAGTGATTCATGACCCAGGTGGGATGGAGCAGGAGAGCAGGAGATTTCATCACGCTATTCAGAACAGCCTGCAGTTTAAAACTTAGAAATTGTTTATTTTTGGAATTTTTCCGTTTAATATTTTTGGACCTTGGTTAACTGCAGATAACTGGAATTGTAGAAATGGAAACTGAGGATAGGGGGATGCTATTTTATGTGCTATCAACTCTCCTGCTCTCAGTTCAGTTCAATCGTTCAGTCGTGTCCGGTTCTTTGCAATCCCTTGGAATGCAGCACTCCAGGCCTCCATGTCAATCACAATTCCTGGAATTTACTCAAACTCATGTCCATTGAGTCCATTATGCCATCCAACCCCCTCATCCTCTCATCCTCTTCTCCTCCTGCCTTCAATCTTTCCCAGCATCAGGGTCTTTTCAAATGAGTTAGTTCTTCCCATCAGGTGGCCAGAGTATTGGAGTTTCAGCTTTAACATCAGTCCTTCCAATGAATATTCAGGACTGATCTCCTTTAGGATGGACTGGTTGGATCTCCATGTAGTCCAAGGGACTCTCAAGAGTCTTCTCCAACAGCACAGTTCAAAAACATCAATTCTTCGGTGCTCAGCTTTCTTCACAGTCCAACTCTCACATCCGTACATGACCACTGGAAAAACCATAGCCTTGACTAAATGGACCTTTGTTGGGATATTAATGTCTCTGCTTTATAATATGCTTTCTAGGTTCGTCATAACTTATCTTCCAAGGAGGAAGGCGTCTTTTAATTTCATGGCTGAAGTCACCATCTGCAGTGATTTTGGAGCCCCCAAAAAATAGGTTATCACTGTTTCTACTGTTCCCTCAACAATTTGCCATGAAGTGGTGGGACTGGGTGCCGTGATCTTAGTTTTCTGAATGTTGAGTTTTAAGCCAGCTTTTTCACTCTCCTCTTTCATCAGGAGGCTAAGTTCTTCATTTTCTGCCATAAAGGTGGTGTCATCTGCATATCTGAGGTTATTGATATTTCTCCTGGCAATCTTGATTCTTGCTCTAAGCTGACTTGTTTGACACTCAATTCTTATATACAACTGCACATCATATCTCTTTTTGGATCTTTAGTAGGTACCTGAAACTTTAATATATACAAAATTTCACTCTTAGTTTTTCCACCCAGCCTGTTCTTAACCTGATTCTTTGTTAAATGTAGTTTCATCTTTCCATTTGCTTAGACAGCCTTGGAGTTATGTTTTTCTCTTATATTTCATTAGTAAGTTGTCTGGTTTCTTCCTTTAAAATACAGCTGAACCTAGCAATGCTTCACAATTTCTGCCTCTGCTACCCTCATTAGCATAAGCCACCATCATTTCTTGGTGAGACCAGCCATGCCTTGACTCCTTCCACACGGTAGCCAGGGCAACCAGAATGATGTTGTATAAATGTAAGTGTAAATCAGATCTTAACCATTTCCCAATGTAAAACTCTCCAATGGCTTTCCTTTGCAATTACTATAAATATCAAGTTCTTTACTGTGGTCTGTAAGGACCTACATGATCAGACTTCTGCTATCTCTTATACCAGCCTCAACTTAAATGTCACTTCCTCAGAGATGTCTTCCCCAGCTATTCTATTGAAAATAATTCCCTTCCCCCTGCCCCTCTGCTACCTTTTACAATCCTGTTTATTTTCTTCACAACACAGCATTTTCTGAAGTTAACTTATTCATTTACTTGAGTATTGTTTCCTTTATTAAAATATAAGTTTTATGAAAATAGGGGCCGTAGTTTTTTGTTCATATGCCTAGCTCCTAGAGTGGTGTCATAAATATAGTTTGATGCTCAGTAAATACATGTTGACTGAATGAACGAGCATGCTGTGGTCTTCCATGTGTTATCTCATTGTCTAAGAAGTGCTACCCATCTCTCTTCCCCAAACCTAAAATTTCATCCCTTTCATTAATAAACTCTAAGATCCTTTAAGTTTCTGTATATATTTTTCTTCTCCTCTGAAGCTTTTCCTTAGCCCTTTCACCCTTTCGCTAAGGCACAATTAAGTACTTCCTTCTGTGTTCATTGTACTTTTTTCTATTTCTCAGTTTTACTTATTACATTATAGTACAGCTGTTTATGTATCTGTCTGCCCTCATTAGATTGTGAAGGTTTTCATGAACAGGAGCTGTATATTATTTGGATTGGTTTCCTTAGCATCTGGAATAATGCAAGGCATTCAGTTAATATTGATAAATAAATGAATAAAAATCAGAATCTTGATTCCCGTGGTACTTTACCAGAAGATAACATTGCTCTTGCCTTGTGAATTTATAATTTATTCATTATTAAACAAATATTTATCTAAAGTGTGCCAGACATTACACTTAAGTGGTAAGGCTACAGTGACAAAGGTCCCTGCCCAGAGAAACTGTATTGTTTTCTTTGATTTTGATTAATAATACTTCATGTTGTATATTGGTGTTTCCTAGATATTTTGAATCTGTAATTAACCTGTGAACCCTATAGGAGACACCAAGATACAGATAATTGCCTAATTCTAATCTTACTTTGTACGTATATCTATCCCATAGTTACATATTGGCAAAGGAGGAGTGATGAAGGCCAGAATCGTATGTTATTTTTTATTCCATAAGTATGGCCTAATTACACTTGAGACTAGCAATACAGATTATTCATATGTAATGGTGACATTTAAAAATTTTTATTGCTGTTAGTGTTTTTTAATATTATTATAAATGGAACCATGGCTTATGTTCCTTAATTTATGTGGCTAAATGTATTTATTATTCATGATTCTGGCACATTTCTTACTGTTTGGAACTTTGGCACAGAGCTTAATGTTTCTCTGATTTCTCCAGTTTCTAAATACTGGGTTTTTCTGAGTCCTAAGTGAAAGCATGTTATTTTGAGGGAATTATGGTATAGCAATTAAAGTTCTGTAGATTTCAATGGTTTCTCAATTTTTACTGGAGCTGTATTTCTGTTCCTATACAATACTCATGAGTATAGTTTCAAATTTCTGTTCTTCCAGAACTGCTGTTTCACTTGGAAACTAGAGACTTTGTATATTTTAGTAGCATATTTGGAGTTTAATATAGTTGACAAATTTGCTTCTCTTGGTGAAAATACATATGTAGGCAATAGCATATAACTTGTAGAAATTCTTATGTATGCAATGTATTTATAATTGAAATTTAAAAACACCTTGGTAGAGAAGGAGTTAACAAGTTAGCTCCCCTTGGTTGTTCTCAGTATGCTCTCTTGCCTTTAGGAGCTGAAAAGATGATAACATTGGGCCCGGACATGCCTGTGTGGAGGTTATGGTACTCCTGGGGTTTTTGCAGCTAACTGTAAAGCAAGCTAGAACTTGTTCATCTCAGAGTTACTTGTTTTTCTTTCAACTCTTTCAGTGCCCTGCAGGAGTCATTAAATCAAAACTTCATGCTGATCATCACCCACCGAGAAGTCCAGCGGGAGTACAACCTGAACTTCTCAGGAAGCAGTACCATTCAAGAGGTGAGTTATGTCTCACAGTTAAGGAATAAAGGTAGCTCATTATAGCTAATGTTGACCCTGTTAAAGAGGGCTTATCTGTTCTGGTTGGAAACTCTCTGTATGTTTCATTATTGGCTTCTTAATTTTAATTAACTGGAGCATCAGTGATTACTGTAGATATATTACTTGACCTAGAAAGATAGATGTCGTAAATGAAAGCTCTTGATAATTCTTAAAATAGTCAACTTTTAAAACCTTTCTTAAAAATAACTCATTGTTATATATTTCACAGTTTTATAGTAATTATTCAGTATACTAATTTGGAAATTATTGATAGCATGCATTTTCAGACATGCTTATATTTTATTTGAACGGTTGCTCTCAAATGTATTATTTATAATGTGTAGCCTGCCTGCTTCCAAAGGAATTGAAGAGGCTTTACTTAAGCTGAATTCCAGCTTTGGGCAGTATTCTAGAGATGCTGTAGGAACCCAGTCATTTTGCCCAGAGTATCTAATAAGAATCTATTTATAGTGTTAATATTTTCTTCAGTGGAGCCAACCAGGGCCACTGTTTCAAAAAAAAAAACAAAACCTTCCCCAGGAGAGAAGAGGTAACTTCTTGTCTGTGGCCCCACCCACCTAAAAGCTAGTAATTTATCTCCTTGGATGGGGCGGGGCAGATATGTGTAAGGCTGTGATGAGACTTGTGTTTAGAAACAGCAAAATGATTATGTCACATTACCTCTTGTAAGATATGAAGACAGCAATCATGTGTCTAATCATGTTTTTATTAATCATGTTTAATCTTGGATTATTTCATAAATTTTCTGGACTACATTGCTTAAACTAATTATTAATGTCATATTGAAAGAAAAAGTTTCCATCCTAATCATACTTCAGAAGTATATGAATTGTTTCTGAAATGGCTGGACAGTTAATGATTTTCTTTTTTCATTTTATCAATAAATTTCAACTGCTGAGTTTGGCATAAATAACTCATTACATGAAGTTTATTTTCTCTGTTTATCACTTGAATAGCTTATTGGCTAGTAACTAAGATTAAAATAAATTTTTTTTGGCCCCTAATTTGAGTTTTAGGTTTAAATTATTTGATTTTTTTCTAAGGTTTTAAATATAGTAACTGCCATTTCATTTAAAATCTCTAAAATGGATGTTCTGTTCTCTGAATTTAAAATTTTAATTCCTTGAAGAATCATTGTTGTTTTTAATGTTAAAAATAATAACTCTGGCCCTATTGGAAAGTTATTCTTAGAACCTCATGATTATGAAATTTAAATTATATATTGAATAAAATTAAATAAGAAATTTAGTTTCATAATAAATAACCTCAATATGAAGAAAAACACAGATAATGAGAGATAAATTTCATTGTTATTGATTTACTTTTTTAAGTTGAAGACTAGTATAGTGCGTGAAGGATAAATATAGACTTCCCTGTATTTCTTTTTGGTTGAGATTTTTACAGCCAAAATTTTCCCTTTTTTTGCTTATTGTATTTTTGTTTTAACATTCCCAGTTTTTATAGTTTGAATGTGTTTCAACTTTCTCCCACAAGAGGGCAGAGAGGACTATTAAACTGATAGTCTAAAAATACCATTCAGTGTTTTCAAATTAGCTTCTCTTATATTAACAAAAAGGAGCATAATGGCCAAGTTATTGTTTGATTTACAGATAATTGGCACATTGCAGGGAGGAGACTTAATTTCACCCTTTTAAATTAAACAGGGAGATTTAAAAAGACATAAAATATTCATTAATGTTCGGTGATTATAAAGTAGTGGCATATATTTATTTTGCCTTTATTACTGTTTCGATGGGAAAATACTGCAAATATTTCCGAAATCGAGTTGGCCATACTGACAAGTTGAAATGTTTAAGCAGCGTTAATGCAATCTGCTCACACCTGATATCCTATGCAGAATGATTCAAAATGACTACATCAATTATTAAAAGAAATATTTAAAATTCTGTAAATGTGCCATTGTATGCCACCGTTGGCTGAAACTGTTCTCTGTAACCTGCTATTTAGATTATCAAATATGTTTTAAGCTTCAAGGACTTGAAAACAGTAAATCTTTTTACATCATTTTCTGAATGAAAAATCTCTCAGAAATATTTTTGAAGATGGATGTTCTTAAATGTATGTCTTAACAAGAGTTTGGTTTTTTCTTTTTTTTCTTTTCTCTCTCTCTCTTTTTTCCTTTTTCAAAAGTTGACCTAAAGTAATATTTTGAAATACTAGTTCCCAGGAAAAAAAAAAAAAAGTTCATTTCTAATATCTGTGGGCAGACAGGTACACATAGGCTCTTTTATTCTGTACAGGTTAGAAAAGGAATGTGGGTTATACTCTTTAGGCCTTGGGTCCTACTCTGTAGGCCTAACCCTAAGACTTCTTCAACTTGTGGAATACCTGGAAGGGGATTCAGGAGGACAAAATGGTCTTATGCTACAGCCTTGGAACCCACAGTGACACTTAAGTAAATGTAATTTTTTGTAGTAGCCTGATGGAAAGTCAGGTTGCCACACAGCAAAAATATAATCTTGAAATGATTTTACAGTGTTACTTTATAAATGCTGGAAATGTTGCTATTACTGTGGAAGCTTAATGATATCATATATTCTAACTTGTAAATTAATTTTTGTCACCAGTTTCAGAAATCTCTTTTCAGTATTGTTGAAAAGGTTCAAGAAGAATTCTAAGCAACATATGAGAGAAAGGAAGAAATTTTTTTTTTAACTTGATTTTATTTTTCACTTAGTAGTATATTATTTTTGTTTTAGGTGGGAAAAATGTCATTTTGGGGGTATTTTGAAAGTCTTATATTTTAAAAAGAAAACTCTTGTAATATTTACACCCTAAAGGGAAAGTTCTTTTAATTGAAATAGGATTGGAAAAGGTACTATAATTTCAACTTTTAATTAACAAAATACATTTTAAAAAATACTGACTTGGAAAATAGAACTTAGATGCAGTTTGAATTTTAACTAACTCTTCACTGACCGTATGTTCATGCAAGTTAGTGGTGATAAACCGGTAGTTGTACAAGTGTTTGTTCATTCTGGCTCTGTGGTCTCTTGCCTTACAATGCATGACTTATGTCCTTTGGGTGCTCTAGAATTTAATTTAAGCTAGTTAGATATTGAGGTTATTTTTTTAAGCTCTTTACAAATCCTTCCACTTACATTATCCTCCTACTTGAGGAAAAGGCAATATTAGTATAAAAAGGTCAAAATGGAGGGTTGCAAGTAGTCATAAGAATAAAAAATCCATTATCCTTTTCCATTATGACAAGATAGTTTATAAAAGTAATCAAATAATGTAATGATAATTTCATGATATTTCTACTTTTGGGGTCCTCAATCAGCTGGTTGGCACACTGTAGTGACTTTCCTTGAAAATTTAAACAAGCTTACCTTAATTTAATGAATTTTCTACCCTGAGAATTTAGATTTTTTAAACAGTTAATTGTATAGATATAAGTAATTCTGTCTTCAAATACTATTAAGGATCTGTGGTTACAAATGCACTTGGGATTGGTTAAATTAAGGGGAAGAAAAGCTTGATTTGCCTACTGTAAATCCTAATCCCAGGTGTGGAAAAGGATATAAAGTCCCTGAAATCAAGCCAACTTTTCTTGGAAACTACTTCTTTGTTGTCCATCTTGCTATTGCAAAAGCTCCTGTTAGACAAAATATCCACTTTGCTTTGTAGATGTCATACAAATTTAAGGAATATACACATGACCCAGAATAACAAGGATTAAAGAAACAAAGTAATTTTGGTTCTGAATCATGGAGTATTCCGTGTCTCATACAGCAGAAGGCATGATGAATAGCTATTGGAATTATTTAAATTCTTTTTTGAGTTTCACTTTATCCTAAAATTCTCACTGTTCTTGTTAATGTTGATTTATTTCTTAATGGGAATTAAAGGGAAAAATTGACAACCTATAAAGATACATCTTGCATGAAATAGTGGAACATTTTACTACTAACACTTGTGATTGTTAAGTAGAAAGCTAGCTACAAATTTGAATTAGCAAGTAGAAGTAAATTAAATAAGTCATACCAGTCCTTGAAAATAATGTCGGCTAAATAACCGTGAACTCATGAGGCCAATTCTGATTCTGCAAATTGAAATTCCTGTTAGGGTTTTGTGTGCATTTTTCATTTCCTACTTTCTCAACTCGCTTGACTAACATATATTTCAAACTATTCTCCTTTAGTGCTAGAGGTTAGTACCAGTAATTAAATATATAGTCTTTTACAGATTATACTAAGGAGCAATTTTCTAGTAGTGTATTGACTGTAACTTCTTAACTAACATGCCCTTTCTATATATGTTTTAGATATAGTTTGTTTGTTTATTTGTTGGTTTGTTTGTTTTCCAGTGTAGGGGCTGCTGGCACAGAACTGAAGAGTAGGGAGATGAGAATGTTCGTATTGTAATAGGATAAATTAAATTGTGTGCTTATTTAATTAAAAGTTTAAGTGGTTTATTTTTATTGCAAGATAAATGACATATAAGCTCAATTAGAATGAACCCATTTTAATTAGCATGTATCATAGTCTGATTTTTTTAAATTTGAAATCACAAATGATATCTAAGCAAGAATAAAAGATAATTTCTTAAGCAACTGGGTAGTGAATTCAAGCCTTTATTCACCTTTTAGAAAAGGAGATTATGAGTTTCTTTTAAATATGCATGTATATTATAAGTTTCAAGTTGCACTTTATAACAGAGATGTGTTGAAGTTATGCTGTTTCAAATGAACAAATCAGTAATGATCAGTTTATAAATATTGAGGTTTTCTGTGATGCTTAATAAATTATCTCCTTAGGAAATACATTTAATATTTACAGTGCAGCCATTGGAACTGATAAGTCTTTCTCTCCCTCTGAAAGTATTTTAAAATAATCTCTATTGGGCTTTTTTTTTTTTTTTTTTTTAAGCCCATATAAGTATTTCTTCTCCTACATTTCAGGAAGATAGAAACAATGAAATTTTGTTAAAAAGTTGACAGAGGTTTAGACCTTTGTTACTTAAGGTACGTGTATCCTAACAACTTCTTGGCCGGCTGTATTTCATAATCTGTGATTTGTGTGTTGGTAGGTTTTAAATGCCTGGGGTAAGAGATATTATGTTCAGTTATCAGAAACGAATAAACATAAGACATTTTTATATGCAAGAAAAGGCAGAGAGTAAATAATTGCACTGGTGACCAATACTGTAATAATCCTGTTTTACAATATGCACTTGACAGGTTGTAATAGTGCTAATTGAAGAGACTAATTCACACTTGCTTCATTCTATTCAAAGGCAAAATCAGCAGCTTGTTTTGCTTTTGACCAGATGGTCCTCATGAACACCTACTGTGCACTTTAAGTGCTTTACTAGAATTACAAAGGCTGGGGGGCTGCGTTCGACTCCAAATGATTTGAGGAGAGAGGGAGAGAGAGAGGGAGGAAAAAAATCCCTCTGTGCTCAATGGATTTGGTGCAAGTAAATTAATTCTAGTAGACCCATTACACACTGAGCCCCCTTTTCAAAGCTCTGAGCCTCCTCGCTTGCTCTGTAGCAATGAGAAAGAGAAAGAGAAAGGCAGATTACTGCAAACAGAAATAAAAAAAAAAGGGGGTATGAAAGGGAGAAAAGAGGCCTTGAAGCCTTTCATATCATTTGAGTTTTTCAAGTGCGTTATTTTTGGGGAGGGTGGATGTCTGAAAAGCCAATTGGAGTTTTTTTTGTTTTAAAGTGCGCTATTTAAGCACCATGAATATAGGCGCAAGAGCAACAGTTGACTGAGTTTACTGTGGTGAAGCTTTGTGTTCGAGGATGAATCAAATTCATTATATTCAACTCTTTGTATTTTAACATGAATGTAGGGTTAGTTTCACAAGACTGTGTCTGTTTAGGATAATTATAATTTAATATTTTCCTTTCATAAAGTTATCACTGTAGATGTCTAAAATTTTAATCAAAGCAGATTTTGTACATTGACTTTGAAGCACCCTGACAGTTTAAAATTCAAAGGAAAGCTTTTTTAGTTTTCAAAAGAAAAGAAAGGCTCATTCTAATGGCATTGAAGCAGAGATTATTATAACTAATTAGAAGTCACACATCTGTTAGCTTTTGGTTTGTGACTTACTTATGAATTTTTTGAGTAAAATATATACTTTAAAAATATATCGCTGTTACTGAGTAAACCGAAAGGGATAAAATGCACTTAAAAAAGAACCACTTATTTGAGCCAACCATTTTTCCAAATCTCCACATGGTACCATAAAAATATATAATGTATTAAAGTACATTAAATGTAAATTGGAGTTGTGTAATTAATAACCTTAAGCTCAAATGAACTTCCAAATAAATTGTTTTTGCATAGCTCTGCTTAGCATAATTCTGATTAGTAACCAAAATTATTATAAAATAAAAAAGAAAGTATAAGCAAACCTCGTTTGTGCAAATTTATAGTTATTTTTTATTCTTAAAGCTGTTTGTGTACAGTTGTAACTTGGAATACTGACAATGTAAAATAATTCTTATTCTAAGGTATATGGATTAAAATACAAAGGATCACATGCAAATTATTTTGTGCATTTTTATATTTTAGACATAATTCTCTTATGATATATTTTTGTTCCATGATTTACTTTTGTTTAATGGCACATATTACACTGTAATCAAGTTTATTTTAAATATAGCCATTAACAAAGAACAAAAGAATCATACCAATAGTATATGACTTATGTGATAATTATAAACATTTTACAAAAAAATAAATGTCTAGAGTTTACATTTTGCCATAATGCACCAGTATGCTTTATATGTCAATATGTTTTAGTTATATTCTTAGAAAATAAAATATAGAAATACAAAGACAAACCACAAAACCATTTAAAATTTTACTTTCAAAGACCTTTAATGAAGAAGATAGCATCCTGCTTGATATTTAAATTAAATTAATTTCCTATTAATGCAGTCATTACTTTAGGACTTGTTCATTCAAATATAAATTATAAGCTGGAGAGGAATATAAGGGGAATTCCCAGACTTTCAGCTAACAAAATATCCAATGAAATTTATAAGCAATGAGGTGTTAATGAATTGATGTCGTTGGGGGAAAAGAGATTTCAAGAAAAAATCTGAATGACTAGAGGAACTTTAAAAAATTTTTTGCAGTGGACTATTTAAAATAAAGGTAAGACTACTAGATTCTCTTTCTTGTAGGTACCATAAAAAGCTATGTTTAAAGCCAGACCCTCATTTAGCAGAAGTGGATTGATCATGACCATGCAGTCATTTGTTTAGGTGGGGCTCAGTCTTTGATTTCACACACACAGTAGTTGGAGCTTTTCTCCTCATGAAGAAGAGTTTATTTCAGTATTCAAATATTAACCCCTAGATTCCTGAATGTTAGAGACAAGATTCTCTTCTGTGGTAAAGGTTAGAAAATACTGTGGTTTATACACCTTGGTAAATACCACATTACTTAAGCTGAGATGTGTTTTAATGTTACACTATCCTCTATGCATAAAATAAGAATTGTATAGCTTCCTTTATATAGATATAAAAATATTGAAGAGAATTATGTAGCCTCCTTTATATAATTATAAAAATATAAAAGAGAATTTTATTTTCCCCATCTCCCTACTCTCCCCCTAGCAAAAACATAAACAAAAACAAAGAAGTAAATCAAAGAGTGAGTAGGTAAATGAACATAAAGTGCTTATACATAAGCTAGACTAAGACTAGGTGTATAAAAATAAGGTCTGCATATAGGAAATATTTACATGTTTATCTATATACCATACATTATTTGTCTATAACCTCTTAAAATGTCCGCGTATGGTAATTTTTCTTTTGTCTAATGTGTCTTGTATGTGGCCTAATACTATTTAGCCAAGCAGTTATCCTTTTTCAAACGTATCTATTTTGGCAAATATACTTTAAAAAATTTTGTTGCTCAGTACTCTCAATGTATTCCTATTATTATTCTCTTAAGCACTTTTTTAGAAGAAAAAGACTTTAAAAGCTCATAGCAAACATTTTCTGTAAATGACAAAATGTATTCCTTGCTTTGTGGTCATTGCGTGACCAGACAGTAGAGTACTGGATTGTTTTAAGGTTTTTACAGCTGCAAGGCAAAAGCATCTGCTCATTGCAAAGCCAGCATTGTTTAATTTTGACACTGACTTTTCCATGTGTCTTGTACCAAGGACTGGATTAGATGCCCCTTAGATGAAATTTGTTTTAAGTTGCTCCCAAAGTGCAGCTGTCCCCATAAAACAGACACACAGGATCAATCAGAATCTTTGTACAAGGGTCACCTCACTAGGCAAAAGAGGCTCAGAGGAAGAATGTTAATGATATTATTTATCATGAATAACTGCAAAATTAGTTTCCAGGCTGGTTTAGTATATGTAGAGTCCCCATAGCTTCTCTTCCCATCTGCTTTTTAGGGCAATAGAATCATTATTAAATATTTAGCTTTTAAACAGATATAAATAGTCAAGATGCCTATATATGCATTAGGCACTATTCTGCAGTCAGTTGCAAGGAAAATGATCAGTTTATTGGCCATTAAAGTAGTAATTGACTGAAAATAAAACTCAATCTAAAATAGCTCTGCTAAAATCTTGAGAGTGGACATTTTTATAGAATGATAATTTTTCTTTAATGTTTCAAGTGAATGAAAAATGAAAGAGCACCTCACTTCCCGGGTTTCCTGGGATTGTGTGAATTTCTACCCAGCTGGTCCAAATTGATTGATACAGGGCCAAATATTTGTCTGCCTACATTTCAAAGTCTATAATTTGCTAATGAATTGTGGTAATAATCTTTCATCATACATGAAAGATTTAGCCAAACAATTTGCTAAGTATGTATTTTGATCATAAAATTTTTGGACTTACACCAAGCTTTACATCTATTTTACAGCTAATACATAGGGGTGGAGGGAGAGCAGGGGGAGAAATAATATTGAACATGGACACTTGATGGAAAAGGATGAAGGAAACAAGAGAAAAGAAGGTACTTTGGAAAAGAATAATGCTGGAAAAGACTTATTAGTGACAGTGGAAAGCCAATTAGATTTGCACATAGAGTGCAAAATTTTTAAAATGCCAGAGGAGTTTTAGTCTTTGGTGTCTAGAGGTATGGAATCCATGTGGCTGAACACAAGACAGAAATCTTTTCCTTTTTAGCCACAGCTATTCCACACGTTGATTATGGAATAATTTGCTAAAAATTTATGCTACAAAAGTCAGATGCCCACAACTTGGAAATAATTAAAAGTATTAGTATAAAAACCAGATGTTTGTTCTGTTTGATTTAGAGACATTAGGTGGGGAAAAACAGTGAAGAAATAAATGATTGCACAAATTTCAGAAGAAGGTGAGAGAGGAACTTCCTAGTTAAACTTTTGGCTAGGAATGACTAGAAATGATTGTAGGCATCCAAGAGGGAATTATTTTCTGTCTCCAAAACAAATACTAGGTTTATATCTATCAGGGGACATTTAGGATTAAATAACCTCCATTTGAGAAAGTACAAACTTTTATTTATGTTTTTTGGGAGGACAGCATAAATTATATACCATAGGAAGTCATCTTATAAATGTAATTTCTCTTTCATTGTTAGAGATTAGGGAACCATGACTTCCTATTTGACTGAAATTATCTGAATTGCTTTCAGGTTGTCCGTAAGCAGGATATTTAATGATACTGATAAAATTCTCCTTGTTTTGTAAGCAGAGAGTTAAAAATAAATAAAAAAAGAAAAAAAGGAAGAAAGCTATGTAGTTGAAGGAGAAAAACCATGTTATGAAAGAGACTGAAACTTCCATTTTGTAAATTTTAAAGCTAAACAACTCTAGAATTTTTACATATCTGCCGTACCTCTTGAATATGTCCCACTTCAAAAGCATGACTCTATCCATTTATATAATTCTCTTTTTGTTCTCTGATAGAGATAAGCCTAATATTAAGTACAGTGAATGTCTATCCAAGATTCAGTGTTATAGCTTTGAGTCTAACAGTACTTCTCAGTTGGCAATTAATTAACTTATGATTCTGGAAAGATTATTGCATTATGATATAGTGAATCTGAGGTCTAAACCCCCTGCCACTAGAAAGCTATATGATCATCTAGGCCTGAGTGGCCTGGTATTTCTTTTTCGTTTGTTTGGCTTTTTCAGTGTAAGACTGCAGAAAGCTCTGTTTTTGCTAGTGAAAATATAAAATGAACCTTAAAATATGTGTAAAGTCCCTGTGTCTCATTGCACTTGTTAGATACTTCTGTTGTAGCATTTCTGTCCTATTTGCCTTGTGTTTGTTTTCCTTTTCATGGTAGGCTCCTTGAGGGCAGGATCTCAGTCATTCAATCTTCATATTTACAGCATTAAGCCTAGTGCGTAGTGCCTTTTAATGATTGTTAAATGAGCAAATATTTACATGAATTAGCATTCAGTGGTTGAAAAGAAATTTGGAAACCTAGATTCTAATATCTGATATTTTGCTCTCTCCCTATATGAGCTTGAGCAGTTCATTTAACTACTTTGGGTTTGGTTCATCTATAAAAAATAAGAAATGATTTCCAAGAATTTTTCTGGTTCTAAAATGTTGTGATTACATGTGAATTTTAAAATTTCATATATGCTTGTATAGGAGGGAGAGGGAGAGAAGGAAAAAACTGGTCAATAGGTAACTATGTATATAAATATATATATTTACCATGGTGAGATGTAAATATCCCTTATAATCATTAAGGTGTTACTTAAAAGGCATAATTAAGACTTTTTTGAAATAATTTTGTTTTTATCTTAAAGTACACTTTTGCCTTAAATACATATCATGCAATAAGATTTTAACAGTTAATTGCATAAGCATGACACACTTTTCTAATACATAAGAAGATTTTAAAAATACTGAGATGCGAAACAGTAAGTGGTATATTAATTTGATGTCATTAGTTTCACTTGTAGTAAGTGAATTAAAATTCTATGTGAATATTAAGGCTAAATTACTGCCATGATAATAGACATATACATCAGTGGGATAGAATTAAAAGTTCAGAAATAATCTGAGTCAGCTGGATATCTACATGCAAAAGTATAAAATTGGCTTATTCCTTCACATCCTATACAAAAATCAGCTCACTTGGTTCAAAGACCTCAATGTAAAAACTAGAACTATAAAACTGTCAACAGAAAACATTGAAATAATTTTGTGATCTTGGGTTAGGCAATGATTCCTTAAATATGACACCAGAACATAACAGAAAGTAGGTAAATTGAGCTTCATCATAATTAAAAGCTTCTGTGCCTCCAAGAGCACAATTAATAAAGTGAAAAGATAACTCACAGAATGAAATATTTCCAAATCATACACTGGTAAGGGACTTTATCTCAAATATGTGAAAACCTCTTACAGCTCAAAAAGAAAAATAGCCCAATGGTAAAACGAGGAAAAGTTCATACTTATGTGCTAGAATACTAGAGTAGGGGTACTGAAGGTATACTGAAGACCTCCAGGGCGTCTTCCTGATTGAGGAATTGAACCAGTGTCTCTGCATCTCGTGCATTGCAGGCAGATTCTTTACCTACTGAGCCATCAGGAAAGACTGTGCAATCAGTAAGCACATGAAAAATTGCTCTACATCTTTAGTCATTCAGTTCAGTTCAGTCACTCAGTTGTGTCTGACTCTTAGCGACCCCATGAACCGCACGCCAGGCCTCCCTGTCCATCACCAACTCCCGGAGTTCACCCAAACTCATGTCCATTGAGTCGGTGATGCCATCCAGCCATCTCATCCTCTGTCGTCCCCTTCTCCCCTGCCCTCATTCTTTCCCAGCACCAGGGTCTTCTCAAATGAGTCAGCTCTTTGCATCAGGTGGCCAAAGTACTGGAGTTTCAGCTTCAACATCAGTCCTTCCAATGAACACCCAGGACTGATCTCCTTTCGGATGGATTGGTTGGATCTCCTTGCAGTCCAAGGGACTCTCAAGAGTCTTCTCCAACACCACAGTTCAAATGCATCAATTCTTTGGTGCTCAACTTTCTTTATAGTCCAACTCTCACATCGTACATGACTACTGGAAAAGCCATAGCCTTGACTAGATGGATCTTTGTTGACAAAGTAATTAATGTTCCTGCTTTTTAATATGCTGTGTAGGTTGGTCATAACTTTCCTTCCAAGGAGTAAGTGTCTTTTAATTTCATGGCTGCAGTCACCATCTGCAGTGATTTTGGAGCCCCAAAAAACAAAGTCAGCCACTGTTTCCCCATCTATTTCCCATGAAGTGATGGGACTGGATGCCATGATCTTAGTTTTCTGAATGTTGTTTTTTAAGCCAACTTTTTCACTCTCTTTTACTTTTGTCAAGAAGCTCTTTAGTTCTTCTTCACTTTCTGCCTTCTTTAGGCACTTGTCACTTCACTTTCTTTAGTCATTAGGGAATTGCAAACCCAAACCAAAATAAGATACCAATACTTGCTAAAAGAAAAAAAAAAAAGATGTATCTTGAGAAAATTATTCACATGAAAGAGCCAAACACAAAAAGTCCTCATACCGTGTGATTACATTTATATGAAGTGCTCAAAATAGGCAAATGTACAGAGATAACACGTAAGGTTAGTAGGGCTGAAACTACTCTGTATAATACAATACTGGTGGGTACATACCATAAATTTGTCCAAATCCATAGACTGTATAGCACCAAGAGAACCCTAACATAAAATATGGTCTTTGAGTAATGATGAGATGTCAGTGTAGGTTTATCAGTTATAATAAATACACTACTCTGGTAGGGTATGTTGGGGAAGGCTGTGAATGTGTCAAGGCAAGGGGTATGTGGAAACTCTACCTTCTTCTCAATTTTGTTGTGAACCTAAACTTCTCTAAAAATTACAGCCTATTTTAAAAACTTTTTTTATTTTTTTTTAAGTAAATTCATGGTTGTCAGGGACACCTGGCTGAGTAAGAAAGGGGAATGAGTCATGGCTACTAATGAACTTAGGTGTTTTGATATTGTTTTCCTTTGTCTTGTTGTTTTTGTTTTTTGCATTTCATTAATAATAAACAGCTAATGATGCAATAATCCATTAGAATATTAAATATTTTTATGTATTTTTTACATGCAACATCTTTTCATGATGAGAAATATACTGTAATCTAAATACAACACAGTGGTCTTCATATAGGTACCCATAGAATATTGAAGAAATTAGGAAAGCCAATTTAAATCTTCACATTTATTTGTGTACACATTTGTTTTAGTGTGCATATCTCTCGTTACTTTAGTGAATTTTCAGAGTTCTAAAATATTTTTGGCTTTCTAAAAACAATCTGATGATGTTTGACAGAAAATAGCAAAATGTGTAAAGCAATTATCCTTTAGTTAAAAAATAAATTTTTTAAAAATTAAAAATAATAAAAGGTTAAAAAAATTTTTTAATATCTGAATTTGCTGTATGTATGATTTTTCCATGGTTTTATTAAGGCTGAATAATATTGCATTGTGTTTTTTGTACCATATTTTGTTCTGTCCATTCATCCATTGATGAGATATTTGGGTTGCCTTTACCTTCTACCTGTAGTGAATAATTCTGCTATGAGTGTGGATGGACAAATATCTGTTCAAGCCCCTTCTTTCAGTTCTTTTGGATATATACCCACAAGTGAAATTTTTAGGTCATATGGTAATTCTAGGTTATATTTTTTGAGAAACTGTCATACTGTTTTCCACAGTGACTACACTATTTTACAGTCCCATCAGCAATGCACAAGGCTTCCAATTTCAACATATCCTCACCAACACTTGTTATTTTTTGTTTTTAATAAAACCATCTTAGTAAATGTAGAGTGATATTTCATTTTGGTTTATGATTTGCATTTTCATGATGGCTGGTAATATTGACATGGCATTATTTCTGTTGCTTATTGGCTATTGTATATCATATTCTTTGGAGAAATGTCCATTTAAATCCTTTATCCATTTTGGGGGAGGCTCGTTTTGGAGTGATGAACTCTGGAATTCATTATTGATGATGGTTGCACAAGTTTGTGAACTTATTGAAACCCATTGAACTGTACATTTAAAAATAGCAAAGTAAACTAAACAAAAATGAATATCGAGAACTGAGAGCCCACGAGAATCCAACACCTACTAATTGAAATATTATACCAAAAAGGGTTAAAGAACTGGTGATGATGCCACCAGGATAAAGTATTGGATTGGCCACAAAGTTGCTTTAGTTTAAAAGTAAAAAGACACATGTTTCATTTCCTCAAAAACTTCACAGAAAAATATATTTACCATTTTGTTCTGCTACCTACTGCTGTTTTTCAGACAACTTCATAATTTCATCTTCCCAAAATTTTTTATCTTTTTAAGCAAAGAACTGTTCCAAGTACCTTTTACAGTCTTCTGGGGAATTGGAATTTTTTCCATTAATAGAATTTTATAAAGACCAAAATAAATGGAAATCTGCAGGTGCACTGTTTGGTGAACATGGCAGATGAATTAGAACTTCCCAGTTAAGCTATAATAGTTTTTGCCTGATTATCAAAGAAACATATGTTCTTACATTACTCTTACGGAGGATTATCGTTTTTATGTTAACTAATTCCAGACACTTTCTGTTGCTGCCTTCAGTTGATCTGATTGGCAACATTACTTGTTGCAATTAACTGTTTGGTTTTCCAAAAGACACTCCATACTAGAGGACTCCCTTCTAGTCCCACCGTATACACAACATCACCTTTGGATGAAGACTGACCTTTGGTGTGATTGGTGGTGGTTCATTTCACTTGCCTTACAGTCTGTTCCATTCTACGTTTCTATACAGTATACACTTTTCATTGCCTGTCACAATTTGTTTTAAAAACAGAATATTTACATTTAAGAGGAGAATCAAATGTGGAAATATGGTCAAGAAGGTTTTTTCACTTAACTTGTGTGGAACCCAAACAATGAAGTGATGAACATAACTGCATTAGTGCAAGTGATTTCAATGCATGATTTGGATATTGTGAGTATGTTGGCTATCTCTGCATGGTATAACATTGATTGTTCTCAATTAATGTCTTGATTTAATCTCTATCAACTTCAACTGGTTACTCATCCTTGGAGCATTGTCCAGCAAGAAATCTCTAGCATGAAACTTTGCAAACCACTTTGGACACATTCAGTCAGTCACAGTGCCTTCTTCATACACTACAAATCTTTTTTTGCATTACAGTTGCATTTTTATTAATACCATTCTTGAAATAATAAAGTATAATATGCTGAAATGTTGCTTTTTCTTCTATCTTCAGTTTTTCTTCTATTAAAATAGCTACACAAAATTTCACCAGTTTTTTTTTAAATGTACTCGGATATGACAGCCATCACACTATACTCTAACAAAATTGTTTTGAATACTACTAGAGCTATCTTACGGAAAAAAATCCAACTAACCTTTTGGCCAACCAATATATGAGAAACCAGATTTCAATTTACCAGTATTTGCCGAGAATTTAAAGAACTCTTTTCAAGATAGTAACTAAATGTCCCTCCACACCCCCCTTTCTGTTGAAGTTAAGACAAAACAGACAGACTTGGTAATGTTGGAGAGAATTTTTCTTGAGTTTGAGATTATTAAGGATTGGAAAAATTTTTGGAATCACATAAGCATTTCTGGTAAATATTTAAAAGGGAACAGATTCTTACTTTGTGTCTACTTCATGGTAAGTCTATTGCATGACTAGAATAATATCCCAAGTGGATTAATACCAATTTGTTTGCATGGTGATAACATGAATAGTACTATTAAGTGGTCCTGATGATTTCATCATATAGAGTTTCTTTGATTTAATTTTTCATAGAACTTTTTCATCAGTATTGTTTTTGTTCACACCACACGTCATATGGATCTTAGTTCCGAACCTGCAACCTTTGCACTGGAAGTGCATGGTCTTAACCATTGGACACCAGGAAATTCCCCATCAGTATTGTTCTGTTACTTTGATGTAGTCAATGCATTTTTGAGCATGGAGTGAATACTTTGTATCCAGAAAAAAGATGTTAATTATTTGTTTAGTTCAGATCAGTTCCTCAGTCGTGTCAGTCGTTTCCAACTCCTTGCAACCCCATGAACTACAACATGCCAGGCCTTCCTGTCCAACACCAACCCTGGAGCCTACCCAAGCTCACGTCCATTGAGTCGTGATGCCATCCAACCATCTCATCCTCTATTGTCCCCTTCTCTCCTGCCCCCAATTCCTCCCAGCATCAGTCTTTTCCAATGAGTCAGCTCTTCGNCTCCTTGCAACCCCATGAACTACAACATGCCAGGCCTTCCTGTCCAACACCAACCCTGGAGCCTACCCAAGCTCACGTCCATTGAGTCGTGATGCCATCCAACCATCTCATCCTCTATTGTCCCCTTCTCTCCTGCCCCCAATTCCTCCCAGCATCAGTCTTTTCCAATGAGTCAGCTCTTCGCGCACGAGGTGGCCAAAGTACTGGAGCTTCAGCTTTAGCATCATTCCTTGCAAAGAAATCCCAGGGCTGATCTCCTTCAGAATGGACTGGTTGGATCTCCTTGCAGTCCAAGGGACTCTCAAGAGTCTTCTCCAACACCACAGTTCAAAAGCATCAATTCTTCAGCGCTCAGCTTTCTTTATAGCCCAACTCTCACATCCGTACATGACTACTGGGAAAACCATAGCCTTGACTAGATGGACCTTTGTTGGCAAAGTAATGTCTCTGCTCTTTAATGTGCTGTCTAGGTTGGTCATAACTTTCCTTCCGAAGAGTAAGTGTCTTTTAATTTCACGGCTGCAATCACAGTCTGCAGTGATTTTGGAGCCCCCCAAAATAAAGTCTGACTCTGTTTCCACTGTTTCCCCATCTATTTGCTATGAAATGATGAGACAAGATGCCATGATCTTCGTTTTCCGAATGTTAAGTTTTAAGCCAACTATTGCACTCTCTTCTTTCACTTTTATCAAGAAGCTCTTTAGTTCTTCTTCACTTTCTGCCGTAAGAGTGGTGTTATCTGTGTATCTGAGGTTATTGATATTTCTCCTGGCACTCTTGATTCCAGTTTGAGCTTCATCCAGCCCAGCGTTTCTTATGGTGTACTCTGCATATAAGTTAAATAAGCAGGGTGATAATATACAGCCTTGACATACTCCTTTTCCTATTTGGAACCAGTCTGTTTTCCATGTCCAGTTCTAACTGTTGCTTCCTGACGTGCATACAGGTTTCTCAAGAGGCAGACCAGGTGGTCTGGTATCTCCATCTCTTGAAGAATTTTCCACAGTTTATTGTGATCCACACAGTCAAAGGCTTTGGCATAGTCAATAAAGCAGAAAAAGATGTTTTTTCTAGAACTCTCTTGCTTTTTTGATGATCCAGTGGATATTGGCAATTTGCTCTCTGGTTATTCTGCCTTTTCTAAAACAAGCTTGAACATTTTGAAGTTCACGGTTCACGTGTTGCTGAAGCCTAGCTTGGAGAGTTTTGAGCATTACTTTACTAGCGTGTGAGATGAGTGCAATTATGTGGTAGTTTGAGCTTTGTTTGACATTTCCTTTCTTTGTTATTTGTTAGTCTGTTGAAAAACATCCTCTGGGAAATTATTATCTGTCATCTATAATCTAGTAGAGGCTCATTAAAAGCTGGAATGGTTTTTATTTCACAGTAATTTAGGTGAATTTATTTTTTTTCTTTATTCAGCTTCCCCCTGTTTTACTTGGATTTGTTTGTGTATTTTTCTTTTCAATAGTGTAACTGGCTTTAATTCTTTTTTAAAACACTTATATTGGGGAAGAGTTGAATAAAAATGTTTTATTAGTTTCAGGTATACAGCAGAGTGATTCAGTTAAACATATACATGTGTCTATTCTTTTTCGAATTCTTGAATAAATTTCTGTGGAGACTCCTCTAGTCAGTGATATTCTGGTTATTAACCTTAAAGTTGTTGATAACTTCATTGAGAGGAAAAAGGAGGAAGCTTCACATTGGATTAGTGTTTTATGGTTTTCAGTTCCCTTCTTCCTGCCTTAGTTCATTTGATTCTTATAGACTCTACTAGTGTCAGGCCTGTGCATATCCTTATACAGGTTGAAAATGACATCATCCTGAAAGCTGTGGTCTTGATGAGCATGTGAATGTAGGACTTGATGGAAACTCTCCCATCTTGCTAAATAAAGAGAGGTACTAATGCAGATTGTAGATAAGTGGTCTCTAAGAATCTCCAATAAAATCATTACTTTTCCTCACTGTGATTTGTAGTGCCTTCAGTGATTCCATTCCCTAAATCTTTACTCCATTAGCAGTGTGTGTATTGAGGAATAACCTACTTCACCCTCCTTTTGTCTCTACATAGACTCTTTCCTCATCTTTAAAGTTAGCGTAATGGAAATATTACTTGCCTGCTACTGCTACTGCTAAGTCACTTCAGTCGTATCCGACTCTGTGCGATCCCATAGATGGCAGCCCACCAGGCTTCCCCGTCCTTGGGGTTCTCCAGGCAAGAACACTGAAGTGGGTTGCCGTTTCCTTCTCCAATTACTTACCTGGCAGATATTTAATTGTGAGCATGAAAGTGAGATAATATAGTTGAATACAACTTTATTTACTCTAAAATACTTTTTAAAGGAGTTATTCTTGTATTCCATGTACCTCAGATTTTACTAAATGATAGTATTGTCTCACACCCTGCTATTTTCAAAAAGTCTCCTTAACTCTTCTCTTTTTGCTTGATCCCTTCTCTTCACACTGTTCAGCACCCCTATATGTTTCAAGAAATGGCAGTCCTCTTCATTACTCTTGTCTGGAAAATCCCATGTACAGAGGAGCCTGGTAGGCTACAGTCCATGGACTCGCAAAGAGTCGGACACAACTGAACGACTTCACTTTCACTTTCTCTTGACCCTGTTCAACCACCCCTATATGTTTTAGGAAGACCATACTTAGCTTATACACCCTGTGGGAAACCTTAAGTCCTCTGTCCTATTGTGAATGCAGCCTTTCCTTACGTGTTGATTTTGTCCTCAAAGAGTGTCACTGTGTCCCATACTTAACGTGTAGATGTCTTAGCCCATTGTCCAACCTATATGCTGTTTGAGAAGAGAGGGATTATACTATTAATATATATTTTCTCATCTTTTTATTTCCTCTATATAGAACCGAACAGAATGCTTTTAGAATAGTAATAGAAGAAAAGGTATTTGTTGAAATTAACTGAGATACTCAAGAATTTTGTGAACTTGACAAACTGTTGCTTACTTGAAATCAGCCATAGAGAGAGCATTTGCACCATGGAAATCAGCAGTCTTTTCAAATCACAGCCTTTTGTTTGGAGATCCAGTTTTATCAGCACACTACTGGTTGTGTGTCTCTAACCTCCAGCAGATTGTGAACTCCTTCAGATTTGTCTCTGCGTCAGTGCCTATTCTGTGATAGGAAAGCTGCTTGCTGAATTAGTGAATAAATAAATGATTGAATATATCAACTGCCTTATTCCTGTACTGCTAACTCTTGCTAGTAGAGTTAGCAGAATCTAATATATTTGTTGACCAGGTTCCAAAATGACCCATTGTCATGGACTGCAGTTTTCTTTCTGCTTCATAGTTTAAACCAGAAAAAAGTGTCTGTTGGAAATCAAGGCTGTTAAACACACGTTTCAATAGCACAGTTAGGATGGCATTTCTGTCCATTATCACATTGTTAAGCTACTTTTGCTCTGACTTTGCTACCTACTAAGTTTGGGGAATCTATTGTTTAACAAATTAACTTACTTTTTAATTTCCAAGTTGAAAGCCAAGAGTATGAACCATCTCCAATTAGCTGAAAGGTTATTTTTTTCATATTTATAAGAGGTAACTGATTTTTCTCTAGTCACAGATGTTACACATACCAACAAATGAAAATATAGTGTCTTAGGACCTTAAAATTTTGCTTTAAAAATTCTATATTAATACAAATTTACTGTCTTATTTTCTGTTTATTTTATCAAAAGTGGCATATAAGATGAAATTTAAAGATGTTAACAGCCGCTTGACTTTTTAATTTTTTATAAAACATCCTTCATAATGATGTTGCATGGAAATTTTTTGAAAAATAATGCTACCATTCTGGCCATTCTTTGTGCCATCTGTTACCATCTAAACTTGAAACTGTTTTTAATTTATTTTAAAATTTGTAGCTTTATCAACATTATATTAAGACCTCAACACTAATCATTAAAAGAATAGAAATATAGCAACTTACTCTCTAAAGATTTCAGTAAGTTTTATATTCTGTACACCATATTTTTTGTGACTTATAGTACTTTAAATTTATTTTAGAAAGATAGAAAGTCCTAGTACAGATTAGATGTGTAACATATTCACTCTTTTGATCAAGGAGGTAAATAAATAGACTAATCGCTTATCAACATAATTTTTTGTTTTTCATGTTCTGCTCTCACTTTACACAACAAGTTAAATATTTTGTTGGTTAAAATCGAGATAAACAGAAAATGACATTAGACAACATCCATATTTGTTGCTTTTATTGAATGTGCGAAAAACAGTTCTAATTAGATGCAAGTGCACTATCTCTGGAGGTACATCTTTCAGCATCAGCTACTCAGTTGCACATTGAAATTCTGGGCTTTATGGAATTAATGTACCACAGATACTAAAGATGTTTGATTCAAGGATAATAATAATGGAGTGATGACATCTTAATAAAACCTTACCTTTTGTATGGCACAGTTAAGAGATACAAGCTGTTCAGAAAAATGGGAGATTCTTGTTTGGATTAAAAACTTTACTGTGTTAGGTTTTCTTTTGAAGTGTATGTATGGGAGAATATTTGTGAAACATTTTCAGAATACTTAACATTTACAATAAATCAAAACAAAAAGTTAACTACTTTTTTCTGACAAAGTGATGGTTATCACAAATTAAGCGTGTAACTAAGAGTTTTCGTTTTTTCGGGCATTTCATTGAAATAATTGGAACTCTTAATGTAGTGTCTGTGATCTGTAATGCATAGTCAGTTTCAGTCTGTAGAGCAACTGTTCAGATTAGAGAATAGCTTTCTGTAGAGTATGGGTATAATGGGTTTGGTTAAATTATATAAGTGTTCTATACTATAAGAATGGGAAAATTAGAAGTATCTTAATTTGATCTGAGAGTCTTGGAGAGGGTTAGAAATTCTCTCAAAATTCTCATCAGTTATGAGATAATTTCATTATGGAGACTGCTACATTGAGTAGATGTCTTGACTAGATGATCCTATAGATCACTTTTGGCTTTAAAGTTCTTATAACCTGTTGATTTTCAAAGTGTTCTCTTAGTAATATGATAGAGCATTATAACTTCTCTTTCGAAGGCATGCTTTTGATAAAATCTAAATAATGTATAGCAGGGAACAGACTAAAAAATATAATTCAAGTGATAAAACTAATTGTCATAACACTTGAACACTAAGTTGTAGAAAACATTAATTAGCTATCCGTATTACCACTCTGTTGTACACTATCAGAGCTTGACATTGTTTCAACTTGGAAAACATGATTTTAATCTTTTAACATTCCCTAATTCAGTATTAAATTGAAGAAAGTAGGGAAAACCACTAGACCATTCAGGTATGACCTAAATCAAATCCCTTATGATNGAAAAGACTCTGATGCTAGGAGGGATTGGGGGCAGGAGGAGAAGGGGACGAGCGAGGATGAGATGGCTGGATGGCATCACTGACTCGATGGGCGTGAGTTTGAGTGAACTCTGGGCAGTTGGTGATGGACAGGGAGGCCTGGGGTGCTGCGATTCATTGGGTCGCAAAGAGTCGGACACGACTGAGCAACTGAACTGAATTCTGTATCATCATTAATTTGGTATGAAATAAAAATGATTTCTTGAGCACCTACTATGTGTACTAGCTGTATTGCAGTGAAAATGAATTTCTTTTTTTAAGCTAGGTTTTATCACAAGGCAAAATGTTACTTATTTTGAAGCAAAGATATAAGTTCCAGGCTCTAGAACTTATTCCTGTTTAGAACATTTATCATATATGGAATATACTGATTTATGTGATGTTGTTATTAGATATATTAACTGCCAAGATGTATGGTTCAGATTTTAGTATTTGCATTTAGAATATCTGTGACCTACAAATACATGTGGAGTGATACGGCAATTACCAGTATTTTTTATTTTCTATTTCCCTACTGAGTACTTTACATTTTAATTACATAGAGTTACGAGTTTGTTAGTCAGCAATATGTTTTCAACAATACTAAATTGAAATATAATTAATAGAAATAAAGTATAATTTAAAACAAAATTATTTACTGAGAATTATCACATTGCCTCCTTTACTTAAACACGTAAGTCTCTTTCCTGCCTCTTACTGGCCTGTCTGAAACGTTCTTTTTATCATTGGCTCTTCATTCTTCAGGTCTCAGTTTAAATATTGTCTGACATTCTCTGCCACCATCCCCTTCTCCCCCAATCTAAGTAGGTTTCCACTCCTTTGTTAGTTTCCATTACTAAATCTAGTTTATTTCCCTCATAGGATTGATCACAAGTTGTAATTAAATATTTGTTTACTTGTCTTTCCTATTAGACTATAGGCTTCACAGGAGTAAAACCATGTTGTTCCATTCCCTGGCATAATCTGAGCACCTAGTTCAGTAGCTACAATACAGTTTTACTGCCTCTAAGAAACATTTCCAGTCAAATCCAGTCTCCTATACTGATGTAACACTTTGTACTAGACCCTCCAATTAGAAACTCTGTGACCTTGGGAGTTATTTAGCCTCTTCCTGCCTCAGTTTACTCATCTCTGAGNCTGGCATAATCTGAGCACCTAGTTCAGTAGCTACAATACAGTTTTACTGCCTCTAAGAAACATTTCCAGTCAAATCCAGTCTCCTATACTGATGTAACACTTTGTACTAGACCCTCCAATTAGAAACTCTGTGACCTTGGGAGTTATTTAGCCTCTTCCTGCCTCAGTTTACTCATCTCTGAGATGACCATCAGTCTCAGGTATGTTATGAAGATTAACTTTACTAGTGTATCTGAAGCTCCTAACAATGCTTAAAATGTAATAAGCACTCAAACATGCTATAACATTATTTTAAGATGTATTATTGCCTGGATTGTATGAAACTTTTTTATTGTTGTATCCATTACTCTCTTTCATTGTAAGCTTCAGGAAGATAGTAGGTGTGTCTTCCTTACTTGTATATATTACTCTTATCTAGTACAGTCAGTTCCCTATATACAAATGAGTTATGTTTTGAGAGCACATTCATAAGTCCAATTGGTAGAAATAGTTAACCTAGGTACCCAGCTAATACAATTGGCTATATAGTACTGTAATGTAATAGATATGTAATACTTTTCATACCAGTAATTCATAAAAAACAGACACACAAAAAAATTAAAGAAAACATTTTTAATCTTACAGTACAGTACCTTGAAAAGTACAGTAGTACAGTACAACAGCTGACATGCAGATGCATGTTTGCATCTTTAAGAATTTGCAACTTGAAGGTTCATATGTAGGGGATTTAATGTACAGTGTTCTATTGCAATTTAAAGTCTAATTCAACACCCATTTAATGTTTGATTCTATCCCTTAAGTATCTACATCGTAATAATAATTGCTCTCTTCATGTCTGAGTGTTGTAATGAGCTAGTAACGATTTCACCTTTATTCTCCCTTTTTCATCAGAGGTTCCGACTGCTCCGGGCTGCTCTGCATTATTAGATACACACTTCTTCAATTTCTTGCACTTTTGTTCATTCATACTGCTTCCGCTCTCATTGTTTTTACATTCCATATCCATATCTAGAAATTTTTAAGATACGTGCTGAAAAGTGCCACCTCTAAACTATTGCTAATCTTTCATAGAGATAGAATTACTTTCTTTTGATACTTAATAGTGCAATTTCTGACATTTGTATAAACATCTCCCCATCTAATATACACACACACATATATATACGACAAATATTCCTGATGCTTCTACCACATGCTAAGCACCATTCTGACACCCGACAGCACAAAGATAGTTTGCATGAGGACTTTCTGAGATAAACCCATACATATGAAAGATGATTTAGTAAGTATTATAATGAAGTGTGTTGAAGAATTGTAGGAACTGGGATTAACTTTACCTGAAGGGTTGAAGAAAGCCTTCTCATGAGGTAATACTTGAGGTGAACTTCTAAAAATAAATAAGAATTTTCCAAGGGACAAGAGGAAAAAGTATGGAGGCATGAAAGTTTTAAGGAAACATATTTTTATGATATATAAATATATATATATATACACACACACATATATAAAGAATTTCTTTTATCTTCAGATCCTGTCAGGGTCCACCAAACACATATGCTTAACATATAGTAAGTTGTTAATGTTTGAATAATAAATGGAGTGATGTGAGTCCAATACAAGTCAGCATAAATGATTCTCTGTGTCCATCTCTTGCTTCTATTTTCTTCTGAAATATTTTTATTCTTAGTAGCTTCCAAAGTATTGATATAGTGGCTACTATAGAGCTCTCAGTTTAACTTCAGTGAAGTTTGCCTTTCTTATGGTTACAGCAGAATTCTTGCTGCTGATTTAAATGGCCCAGCTTGGGTCATATATTCATCTTTAAACAAATACTTGATGGGAGAGAGGATAAATTATTAATTTGGAAAAGTAAGTTGGGACCAAATCATTCTAAGCATAATGGGATGCTTTTAGAGGTTTTAAATAGAGAAATCATATCACCTATTTTTTTTTAATACTATTTTTGCTCTGTGTGTAGAGTGGATTGCAGAAGGAGAAAGTGAAAGCACCTAGACTAGTGAAGTGGTTCTTGCCATAGTCTAACTAATAGATTATAGTAGTCGTGTTTTGAATATACATTAAAAGGGAATGGATGGTGAGATTAAGGGGAAAATGAAAGATGATTCCTGAAATCTTGACTTAAGTAACTGAGTGCATGGTAGTGTCATTTATTGGACATAAAGAGGACTGAATGTGATCATTTAGCTTTGGCTGTTAACTTTTCATTGTCTTTTAAATGTGTGTGTGGAGAAACAGGTACATCAGTTGGACAAGTCCTTAGATATCATTTTTTTTCATCTTTAAAGTGGAAATAATGTTATATATTTAATAGGGATACTGAGGGATGTGGTAATGTATAGAACATGTGACATTTAATAGTTAGCTGAATGAATGAAGGAATAAATGAATGAAGTTGATATTTTAAAACCTTATAACTGCACCCTTTAACAAATTGGAACTGACTTCTGTTCCCTCTGTAATTTTGTTGCCACATTTAGCAGTTACAAAGAATTGTACGCTGTGTTGATTTATCATATTTCGTAAAGAATCTGCCATAGGAAAATGTATTTTTAAAAAAGCAACTAATTTTATCAGTAGGTTTTCTAGTTCTTGCTTACTTCTGTTTTTACTCTTAAAAATCAGTGAATTTCATGAAATGTGTAGGCTACAGTTAAAAAGGAGTCCCTATAATACCCTGGTCAAACACTAATGAATTTACCCTTAGATATATGCTTGACATTACCTGACCAGTGAGTTAAATAAAAATGGCATTGTGATTTCAATAGTGTAGAGTTGCCTGGTTACTCAGTGCCTATACGCTTGTCTATGAGGCTAATGCTATTTGGATTTATGAGTGATTGGGAAAATTCCATTTTTTATGCAGTTTTTAGATTGTATATTTTGAAATATCTTATAGGGTGAGGTGGGGGGTTAGGTATTATTTAAAGCTGCTTTTAGAAGGGAAAGGGCCTGATGTCAGGTGTTAATTTTGCATGGATAGTGAATGTCTCAAATAGTCGTAAGTTATCAAAAAATACAAGTTAATTATTTTCATTTGGTAGTCTACATATGTGGCCTAGATTTGTTTTGTAATTCATACTTTTTAATCTACTAATGGGAAATTAAGTGAAGAAAGTATCCCTTAAGTTTGACATTGAGAAGTAAACAGCAGTTTTTCCATTATAATATTTTTTAAATTACTCAAAAAGTACATGAATAATATTTTCATGGAAAATAATAATAAATAATATTTTCAGGAACTGAGGAGTCTAAAAAATAAAAGAGGACAGTCCTACTTTGTGAATTGTGTGGATTTCTCTAAAATAAGTATTTAGAAATGCAGTGGTTTCTGTTAAAGGTTGCTTTCATTTTATTTTGATAGATATTGCCGGATTGCCCCCCTCAAAAAAGCTTTGCCTACTTTTTCACCCATCAGCACTATTAAGTATACGTGTTACATTGTATTCTTAGCAAACAGTGGATTATAGCAGTATTTTTAGTTGTGTTCCTACTTGAAAGGCAAAAAGATGACAATGAAAGATGAACACCATGGATTGGAAGGTGCCCAGTATGCTACTGGAGAAGGGTGGAGAAGTAACTCCAGAAAGAATGAAGAGACAGAGCCAAAGTGAAAAAAACGCCCAGTTGTCTATGTGACTGGTGATGGAAGTAAAGTCCTGTGCTGTAAAGAACAACACTGCATAGGAACCTGGAATGTTAGGTTCATGAATGAAGGTAAATTGGAAGTGGTCAAACAGGAGATGGCAAGAGTGAATAGCAACATTTTAGGAATCAGTGAACTAAAATGGACCAGAATGAATGAATTTAATTCAGATGACCATTATATCTACTCCTGTGGGCAAGAATCTCTTAGAGGAAATGGAATAGCCCTCCTAGTCAACAAAAGAGCCCAAAATGCAGTATTTGGGTGCAGTCTCAAAAATGAGAGCATGATCTCTCTTTGTTTCCAAGGCAAACCACTCAGTATCACAGTAATCCAAGTCTATGCCCCAACCACTAATGCCAAAGAATCTAAAGTTGAATGTTCTATGATGACCCATAAGACCTTCTACATCTAACACCAAAAAAAGATGTCCTTTTAATCATAGGGAAATAGACTGCAAAAGTACAACGTCAAAAGATAACTGAAGTAACAGACAAGTTTGGCCTTCGACCTCAAAATGAAACAGGGCAAAGGCTAGTAGAGTTTTGCCAAGAAAATGCACTGGTCATAGCAAACATCCTCTTCCAACAGCACAAGAGAAGACTCTACACATGGACATCACCAGGTGGTCAATACTGAAATCAGACTGTTAATATTCTTTGTAGCTGAAGATGGAGAAGCTCTATACTGTCAGCAGAAACAAGACCAGGAGCTGACTCTGGCTCAGATCATGACCTCTTTATTGCAAAATTCAGACTTAAGTTGAAGAAAGTAGGGAAAACTACTAAACCATTCAAGTATGACCTAAATCAAATATCCTATGATTATGGATAGAAGTGGAAGTGACAAATAGATTCAAAGGATTAGATCTGATAGAGTGCCTGAAGAACTATGGACAGAGGTTTATATCATTGTACAAGAGGCAATGATCAAGACTATCCCCAAGAAAAAGATATACAAAAAGGCAAAATAGTTGTCTGAGGAGGCCTTACAAATAGCTGAGAAGAGAAGGTAAAGGAAAAGGAGGAAAGGAAAAATATACTCATCTGAATGCAGAATTCCAAAGAATAGCGAGGAGAGAGAAGAAAGCCTTCCTCAGTGATCAATGCAAAGAAATAGAGGAAAACAATAGAATAGGAAAGACTAGAGATCTCTTCAAGAAAATTAGAGATACAAAGGGAACATGTCATGCAAAGATGGGCACAATAAAGGACAGAAATGATATGGACCTAACAGAAGCATAAAATATTAAGAAGAGGTGACAAGAATACACAGAACTGTACAAAAAAGATCTTCATGACCTGGATAATCATGATGGTATGATCACTCATCTAGAGCCAGACATTCCTGGAATGTGAAGTCAAGTGGGCCTTAGTTCATCACTACAAACAAAGCTAGTGGAGGTGATGGAATTCCAGTTGAGCTATTCCAAATCCTGAAAGATGATGCTGTGAAAGTGCTGCCCTCAATATGCCAGCAAATTTGGAAAACTCAGCAGTGGCCATAGGACTGGAAAAGGTCAGCTTTCATTCCAGTTCCAAAGAAAGGCAATGCCAAAGAATATTCAAACTACCACACAATTGCATTCATCTCACAGGCTAACAACGTAATGCTCAAAATTCTCCAAGCGAATCTTCAACAGTATGTGAACTGAGACCTTCCAGATGTTCAAGCTGAATTTAGAAAAAGCAGAGGAACCGGAGATCAAATTGCCAACATCCGCTGGATCATGGAAAAAGCAAGAGTTCCAGAAAAACATCTACTCCTGCTTTATTGACTATGCTAAAGACTTGGACTGTGTGGATCACAACAAACTGTGGTAAGTTCTTTAAGAGATGGGCATACCAGACCACCTTGTGTGTCTCCTGAGAAATCTGTTTACAGGTCAAGAAACAACTATTAGAACCAGACATGGAACTACAGATTGGTTGCAAATTGAGAAAGGACTGTATTAAGGCTGTATATTGCCGACCTGCTTATTTAATTTCTGTGCAGAGTACATCATGAGAAATGCTGGAATGGATAAAGCACAAGCTGGAATCAAGATTGCTGGGAGAAATATCAATACCCTTGAATATGCAGATGACACTGCCCTTATAGTAGAAAGTGAAGAACTAAAGAGTTTCTTGATGAAAGTGAAAGAGGAGAGGGAAAAAATTGGCTTAAAGCTCCACACTGAACTGCCAAAGATCATGACATTTGGTCCCATCACTTCATGGCAAATAGATGGGGAAACAATGGAAACAGTGACAGACTTTATTTTCTTGGGCTCCAAATCACTGCAGATGGTGACTGCAGCCATGAAATCAAAAGATGCTTGCTCTTTGGAAGAAAATCTGTGACAAACCTAGATAGCATATTAAAAATCAGAGACATCATTTTACTGACAAGGGTGAGTCTAGTCAAAGCCATGGTTTTTTCTAGTAGTCATGTATAGATATGAGAGTTGGACCATAAAGAAAGCTGAGCATCAAAGAATTGATGCTTTTGAACTGTGGTGTCGGAGAAAACTCTTGAGAGTCCCTTGGACTGCAAGGAGATAGAACCTAGTCAATTCTAAAGGATATCAATCATGAATATTCATTGGAAGGCCTGATGCTGAAGCTGAAGCTAGAATACTTTGACCGCCTGATGTGACAAACTGACTCATTGAAAGGGACTCTGATACTGGGAAGGATTAAAAGCAGGAGGTAAAGGGGGTGACAGAGGATGAGATGATTGGATGGCATCACCAACTCAATGAACATGAGTTTGAGCAAGCTCCAGGAGTTGGTGATGGACATGGAAGCCTGGCATATTGCATGTGGTCCATGGGGTCACAGAGTTGGGCATGACTGAGCAACTGAACTGAACTGAATTGAAAGGTGTGAATGGTGTTTGTTTCAATATGCATTTCCTTAATTACTCAAAAAGTAAATGTTTTTCTTTCTGTATCATTATTTTAATGATATTATAGTAGTTTCCAAGTCAGGTTATTTTAGTATTTATTGAATTAGTGGTGATTAGTTAATGTGTATGCTAATGCTAAGTCACTTCAGTCGTGTCCGACTCTGTGTGACCCCCTAGACAGCAGCCCACCAGGCTTCCCCGTCCCTGGGATTCTCCAGGCAAGAACACTGGAGTGGGTTGCCATTTCCTTCTCCAAAGCATGAAAGTGAAAAGTGAAAAGGAAGTCGCTCAGTCATGTCTGACTCTTTGCGACCGCATGGACTGCAGCCTACCAGGCTCCTCCATCCATGGGATTTTCCAGGCAAGAGTACTGGAGTGGGGTGCCATTGCCTTCTCCGAGTTAATATGTATAGTAATGGTTAAACTACAGTGACACTGCCACCCGTGATTCACATTGTTAATTTTACTTTAGACCAGTATATGTTGTAGTGTTTAATTTAGTGCCCTTTTCAGTATATCATTACTGGAATAAAATGTAGAGAGGCAGAAGAGCATAGTGGTTAAAAGTATGGATTGTTGAGCCAGACTGCTGGACCAGAATACTGCCTCCGGAACTTACTGTTATGTGGTTTTTGTTAAGTTATATATCATCTCTGTGCCTCAGATGCCTTATCTCTAGATGAATTAACAAAATAAATAGTAATTTATTTGTAAATTATTAAATAAATAATAAATAAAGATTAATTATAACTATAATTGGAGAAGGCAATGGCACCCCACTCCAGTACTCTTGCCTGGAAAATCCCATGGGCGGAGGAGCCTGCTAGGCTGCAGTCCATGGGGTCGCTAAGAGTCGGACACGACTGAGCGACTTCCCTTTCACTTTTCACTTTCATGCATTGGAGAAGGAAATGGCAGCCCACTCCAGTGTTCTTGCCTGGAGAATCCCAGGGATGGTGAAGCCTGGTGGGCTACCGTCTATGGGATCGTACAGAGTCGGACATGACTGAAGCGACTTAGCAGCATAACTATAATGGAATAGTGTTCATCCTTAACAAAGAAGAAAATGCTGCCATTTGCAGTAACATGGATGAATCTGGAGGACATTGTGCTAGGTGAAATAGACACAGGACAAATTCTCCATATACTACTTATATGAATAAGATAATCAGATTTATAGAAACAGAAAATAGAATGGTGGTTGCTAGATATTGGAGGAAGAAGGAAATGGGAAGGCATTAGTGAAAGGATATGAAGTTTTAGTTATACAGAATATATAAATCCTAGAGATCTACAGTAAAACAGTGTCTGTAGTTAACAGTACTGTATTATATACTTAAATTTTGCTAAGAGGGTGGATCTTATGTTAAATATTTTTATCAGAAAGTATTAAAAAGCAGAGATATTACTTTGCCAACAAATGTCTGTTTAGTCAAGGCTATGGTTTTTCCAGTGGTCATGTATGGATGTGAGAGTTGGACTGTGAAGAAAGCTGAGCACTAAAGAATTGATGCGTTTGAACTGTGGTGTTGCAGAAGACTCTTGAGAGTCCCTTGGACTGCATGGAGATCCAACCAGTCCATCTTCAAGGAGATCAGTCCTGGGTGTTCATTGGAAGGACTGATGCTGAAGCTGAAACTCCAATATTTTGGCTGCCTCGTGTGAAGAGTTGACTCATTGGAAAAGACCCTGATGCTGGGAGGGATTGAGGGCAGGAGGAGAAGGGGACAACAGCGGATGAGATGGCTGGATGCCATCACTGACTCGATGCGTATGAGTTTGGGTGAACTCCGGGAGTTGATGATGGACAAGGAGGTCTGGCATGCTGTGATTCATGGGGTTGCAAAGAGTCGGACACGACTGAGAGACTGAACTGAACTGAACTGAATGATAATTGTAATGATAATAAATAAAGAGGTTGGGAGGAAACTTTTGGGGGTGATGAATGGATTTATGGCATAAATTCTGGTGATAGTTTCACAGGTTTAATTCGTCAAGTTGTATATATTAAATATGTATAGCTTTTAATATTTTAATCATACTTCAGTAAAATGGTTTATAAAAGAAAAATCATGAAAATAGTTAACATTTACAAAGTGCTTAGATTAGTGCCTGTAAGTACTGTTTGAATATCTGCTAAATAAATTAATTCATACATTTTATTGCATATTGAATACATGTAATTCTTCAAACACTGGAATCTCAGCATTTTTGATAAAACTTAATGATGCAAATATATTACAACTCAAATGTTAATGTCTAAAAATTACATCTTAAAGAATGCATTTTATAAGTATCTTCTAGTGTGATTATTAAATTGAAAATAAAAAGCTTTCTCTTTTTTTCTGGAATGAGGTAGAATGGGCGAAAAAATAATTTGTTTCATCTTCATATGTTCATGTGGTTGATCTTTAGAAACTAAGACTTTTATTTAGAGCAGTGGGTACCAGTGTAATATGGTAGGACAAGAACACATTTTTACAGTTGGAAAGAATGGAGTTCAAATCTGGGTCTGCCACTTTAATAAAGTCATTTCTGTATACACAGGTTTGATGTGAGCATGAAATGTAGTAACACATGCAAAATGGGTAATCCTTGCCTTGGCACTCAATAAATGATAGTTACAGCTGTTATAGTTGTCTCTTCTCTACCTTCCTAATACTTTACTGATATCTTTATCATTATAATTATCATATTGTACCATGAATATTTGTTTGTGAGTGTGACAGATGTTCATTGGGGTGTGACTTTCTTAAAGGCAAGAGTATCACCTCAATCCTCATATCTCTCTTGCAGAGTTTGCAACTGCCAACTACAAAATACAGCACTGTTTTGTTCAGCTACCTGTTTTTGTCCCAGAGTGTTTTAAATTTGATCTGGTTGCCAACATTTAAAAGTTTAAAAGCTTCACATTTCAAGATAAAGCAAAACATTACAGGATTCCTTGTTTCTGGCTTTTATCAAAGAATCAGAAAATTCAGCAATACTGAATCTCAGAGTTTCCGTGGCAGTAGTGAATTGTTCTGGAGTAGAGCTGCATCCTTCAAGAGGCATGTTGTCTGGTTTGCCATAGTCTTCAACACCTGAATATTGCTTCCTCAGAACTAAAGCTGAATGCCCTTTGCCTGTCACATTTCACTCATCTTTTGTCTGCTTTTCTAGATACTTGTGTTTGAGAAAGCTGCTCTAGTGACAGAGAGTTTGTAACTTTGGTAGTTACTCAATCGTGTCTGAGTCTTTGTGACGCATGGACTATAGCCTGCCAGGCTGCTCTGTCCGTGCGATTTTCCAGGCAAGAGTACTGAAGTAGGTTGCCATTTCCTTCTCCAGGGGAATCTTCCCAACCCAGGGTTTGAACTTGGATGTCCTGCATTGCAAGCAGATTCTTTACCATTTTAGCCATCAGGAAGGCCTGTTCGTAACTTAGAAAGCGCTCAACAAATGTTTGTTGAATGAATGAGTGATTGAAAGAACCTTAAGCATAAACAAGTATAGAAGGTTTACTTGATCTACTTTAAAATGCCCAAATGATGAGGATCTAGCTGTGTATTAACAACAACTGTTACCATCACCTTTTTCAATATACAATATGAGGAAGTAATGGTAATATTGGAGGTGGTCAGAGAATGATGCTCTGAAATAACTGGATTTCATTGGATGTGATTACTAGACTGCTACATTTTCAAAACTAGACATCCTCAAATTTACTGGTGTAGTGCAATGAAACATGACAAAAAATAAAATATGATCAAATGCACTTGCCATTTATTTTGGAATGCATGGTAATATCTTTTCCACTTAAGCAAAACATACAAACAACACCCAACTGTGTTTGAAGACAAGGAACCTTTGATCAGAACTCTGAAATATCCCCTTGAATTAGTATTAGTATAATAAACTTTATTAATTTATACCTGACAGTAACTTGGGATTTGGTTTATTTAGTTGAACTGATGCATGTCCCAAATCTGTGAAGGAAGGGTTAGCCAAGTAAGTGAAAAGTGTGGGTAACATTTCTGTGGTAAGGAAGGGTGGGGTAATGATGTACTGGAAAACTTTTCTAGTTTCAGTTTTGGAGGAAGATATCATAAATAGTTAAAAAAGATAGTGCCTCGACGTCCCATAATTTTCCTTTTGAGTTTTGCTTCTGCTTCTTACTTGAAGAGTTACTACCCTCAGTTGCATTTTCTTTAAAGAAAATAAATAAAAGCTGCATTGAAGTTGATAGTAAGAGTTAGAGAATATATACATATATGTAAAACATCTCACAGAACCTTTCCATTTCATGTTTTCTCTGCCTGTAACATTTTTTCAGGGATTTGTACCTTCTCATTCAGGATTCAACCTATCCAACAAATAGAGAATGACTGTAAGGATTCTAATATTGTTCTTCATAGAACTTACCTAATTCTGAAATTATCTTGTTTATATATTCATATTTCTTTCTCCTTTCTCACCACTCCCTTCACATGCACCTACTATATAGAATGAATGTAAGCTCAATGAAGGCAGAGACTTTGTTTTCTCAGTAACCACTACAAAATAGTGCCTTCCTCTTAGTAGACACACAATAAATATTTGTTGACTGTGTAGCCAACTAAATGAATGGTCATGAATTATTAGCACTCATTGAATGTACTTGTTAAACTAGAACATGTTTATCTGTTGCCTCTAAGTCCAGTGTAGGATTCTCCTAGCACTTTAGATTATGTAGATTATGTATTTCTTTTAAAATATTTTTTGCTGACACCCTAATTTTTAGCACTTAATATAAGGAATGAAGTGCTTTTTGTAAGGAGCAAGAGTTTTATGTGTATATCTTAACGCTTAGTCCCATCTGTAATTTTTCACTTAATATGTTCAAGTTATTCACTTTTAAAATAAAAATCTTAGCTTTAGAATAAAAATCCTGTAACAAGTGTATTTGTGTTGTACATAACTATTTACACATTTTCTTCCCAACTAGATTTGGTTCCTTAAGCAAGTGTAAAAGTCTGCATCTTGTCTGTCTACCACTTTCTTTGCTGTGTTGTAATAACTTAAGTGATAGATTCTGGTAAGAACTTACTGAGTCAATAAGGGACAGAGTGTGAGACTGGTACTGTTATGGCATCCATTACACCTGTCTTTCACTGTCTGCTGCTATGAATTCCTCCCAAAAGAATGATTAAGTTTGAATCATCACTCACTTAAATAAAATAAAACTGCCAGATGCACAGTTAACATGAATTATTTTGCTAACATCTACATCATTGTAGTTGTTCCCTGGTAACTGTTTTGTAAATGAATGCATGAATTGATGAGTAATTAGACCAATATAATGTGGCAGTTATGTGAGTTATAAACTTATTTCTTTAATTACAGAGTATTTTTACTGTCTTTGATATTTAATTATTTTGTATTTTATTGTTGCTGTTTTTTTCAGGTTATGATTACATATATTCTATCATTACTCTCAATTTTGTGGTACTAATGCATATAGTTCCTATTGAAAATAATAAAAGAATAAGTAAAAAATTAGTTTAGCACAATGTTTCTACCTTTATGCCTAAAAGACTGTAAGGAAATAATGTGTTAAAGCATGTTTAAATATATAGTATGTATATATAGTATACATTGTATATAAAGTATGTTGTTGTTGTTTAGTGGCTCAGTTGTGTTGACTCTTTTGTGATCCTATAGACTGTAGCCCTCCAGGCTCTTCTGTCCGTGGGATTCCCCAGGCAAGAATACTGAAGTGAGTTGCCATTTCCTTCTCCAGGGAATCTTCCTGACCAGGGGATTAAACCCAGGTCTCCTGCGTTGGCAGATGGATTCTTTGCCACTGAGCCACCGGGGAAGCCCTATATATAGTATAGTAAACATCAATGGTATATTTTTGTGTGGGTCTGTGTTCTCTACTTTCTTAGTCCACTATCCAATAGGATAGCTACTAGCCACATATGGAAATTTAAATTAATTAAAGTAATGTGAAATTTGAAGTCATTTTTCTTAGTCACACTAGGTGTATTTTAAGTGCTCAGTAGCCACATGCTCAGTAGCCACATGGGGCTAGTGGCCACCCTATTGGACAGGACAGATACAGAACATTTCTGTCATCACAGAAAGTTCTGTTAGCAGCTGGTAGGCTATCATATACACAATTCCTTATCCCTTGTTTTGCCACATTGTATGTTAAATATTTTGTTTGTAATTTGAAAATGAAATTGAATATGTCCTAGAAATATTATCTTGCTTAATTTCTTGAAATCTCTTTGCCCCCAAAATGATTATTTTATCAATTATACATTTAAAACAATATGTTTTTTCCATTTATTAAGATAGTCAGTACCTAACATTTTCATCATTATTTAAAACTCTAAATTCTGTGATGAATACAGTTGAAGTATTATTCACTTATAAGACAACACAATGTATAGTAATGTCTCCATGTGCCTTTTCTACTATATTCAATGAAAAAAATACTTATTAAATGGTGATTTTTCTCCCTTTATCTTATTAAGTAAATTATATGGTCTTTTTTTATGGAAGTCTTCATAGTTAGAGATGTAAAACAGCAATTTCTTGGTTCTATAGCATGACATAGTTCAGAGCTGAGATTAGAGAAACCCCGTAGAGTTGTTAATACTTGAGGGCATCCCCAACTAGAAAAGTATGTGAATTTAGGCATGGGAGGAAGGAAGGATCTGCTTTAAATTTAGTGTAGGGTCACTGAATCTTAATGATAGATTAAACAAGGGAGGTAGAATAATGAATAGGGGTATGCAGTGTGTAGCACTAATACCAGAAGTCCATGGTTTGTGGCGGTTTTTTAATGTCCTTTCCCATATGGTTTTGAATAGAGTAGGTTATGGCAGGGATGAGCTAAGCAATAGCTTTGTTAATGAATAAATAGGAGTAATTTTTTTTTTTTAAACAGGAGACTTCAGGCTGTTTGTTTAGAATGCCTGTTTATTTAATAAATCATGTGATTAAAGATTTTCTGATCTTAATACATTAAGAGATGATGCTAAGGTATCCCTGTTTTATTTTTATACAATAATTACATTTACATTTCAGGGTCAGTCCTAACAGTGAAATTGTTGGGGTGCGATTTTAACTTCCTTAATTAAAAGCCAATTGTATGGAGTGTCTGAGCATTGGCATCATCAGTCCTTTAAGTTTATTGTACTGTATTAGATTTTCATTCATGATGTCAATTCACTTTGAAAGGTTTAATTAAATTGTTATTTGGAACCAGTTTCTAACTTTTCCTCATTCATCTAAAATTAACTAGGTTTGTGATTTTGATGGCTATGCTCTTATTGTAACTTTGCTCTTGGCCAAGGCAGCTAGTTTTCTTAAGATATACTTCCTGCCTTTCCACCCACATTTCTCTCAGAGAAGGTAATGACAGCATTAAGCTGATCTTGGAAAATAGCAAGTTAAAATCAGAAAACCTGACTAGATACATTTTTAAATATTTCACTGTTCTTTGAGATTGCTTAATATTTCCAAAAGGAGAGGTTAAATAGGTTGTCTCTGGTGCCTTGGTTAAGCGAGGGAAGGGAAATGTAAGTCTCCTGACTCCAGGGCCCCAAATGCAAACACTGGCCTAGTTGTTCCCAAACTTTCTCCTTGATGTGGGTGACTTGAATGGTTTATTTTCCCTTGATGAACCACACCCCCAGGCACTTTAGTATTCATGGCAGACTTCAACACTAAGTCCTTTTGTTGTCTTTGTTTTTTGAATTTTTTTGTTAACAAGAAAAGATAAAATTATAAGAGACCTGATTATAGACTGAGGTTCCATTGCTGATAGTTCCCACCACTTTTTTCAGCGTCTCAGAGAAAGAAAAAGTCCTTGATAGGCAATAGAAAGCAGCAAAGCAAATATAAACATTATGTCTAAGCATCATTGTTGATGCTACCAGAGTAGGGGAGGATACACACAGTCTTTACCAAAATATAAAGATGAGTCTTTACCAAAACAGTAAGATTGCCAGCACCTGAAAAATTTTGGAGTTTCTACAGAGGCATTGGTTGTTTAAAGGGGATAAAAAAAAAAAAATTCTTAACAAGAAATAGGTTTAAAACATATTTCTAAATTTGCATTGTCATCCTGATTTATGCATTAACTAAGTGAATGACATTTGCAAGGCAAGTAGTTTAATCTATCTGTGTGTAAAATTTAAAAGAAAATATAGTTCTATGAAAAACAAATTGGCAGAATAGATTAATAGCATTGCCCTGTATCATCTTCCCTATAGATGCAATTTCATTTTAGAACTTATGAGGTTGCAAATAATTATCTAATCAGAGTTTCACTTGTCTAGATCCAAAGCACAGAAGGATTGGCGACAGTGCCCAGTTGTTGAGAGAAGGAAAAACTGGAATAACAAGATAGGGCATAATTGATTTACTTACTGTATATAGACAAAGTAGAAGCAGCAGTCTTCCTGTATTTTTATTCCAGACAAAACTCTTAACATTAGTGTTGGGTAGAAACTCAGAAGACATTCGGCAAAAGTTTATACGAGGAGGTTTTTGCCAACTCTCACACGATAAAGTTTATTTTACTGTTTTAAGTATTCTTCTTCTTTTACCTAGACTTATTTTCCTTGAATATGTTTTATCTTGCTATTTCTTTCCCAGCTATGTGTGACACCAAGAACTGCCCTCTTACTGTGAAGGCAGCATTCAGTCACTGAAACAGTAAGTCACAGATCTTGTAGTCATCCTTCCTCTGCAGTACAAAATTGACAGCCTGTAACTGCTCTTCATTGCCTGTTACAGCGCAACAGGTATAAAAAGGCTCAGTTACGAGAGAGAGTAACCTTGGTTGATCACTTTTATTACCTTATAATGCTCACCAGTTAGAGATTAAATGTAAAGGGTCTTAATGGAAAACTCTTACATGTTACAGTCATGTGTCAGGTGGGCTTTCCTGGTGGCTCAGCAGTAAAGAATCTTCCTGCCAATACAGGAGATACAGGTTTGATCCCTGGTGAGAGAGGATCCCCTGGAGAAGGAATGGCAACCCACTCCAGTATTCTTGCCTGGAGAATTCCATGGACAGAGGAGCCTGGGGGGGCCATAGTTAATGGGGTCGCAAAGAGTCCGAGTGAGCAACTAACACTTTCACTTTTCACTTTCGTATATGTATAGCTTAATAAATAGAAATGAGCATAATTTTGTAACTTGGTTTTTCTTTAATATGTAACAACTTTATATGTTATTAAATATTCTTCTAGGTAGGGTCAGTAAAGTTTTTCTACCAAGGGCTAGATAATAAATATTTCAGGCATTGCAGGGCATGTGATCTCTGTTGCATCTATTAAGTCTGCCCTCATGGTAGTGCCAAAAGCATCCATAGACAGTATGTAAACAAATGGAGGTAGTGGTGTTCCCATACAACTTCATTTACAGAAACAAACAGCAGGCTAAATTTGGCCTATAGGCTGCACTTTGCTGACCCTAGTTCTACATCATCGTTTTAATGGCTGTGTGGTATTTATTTATTTAACTATCGCATTATCAGATATTAAATTTGTGCCAATTGTGTGTCTGTGTGTGTGTAATAATAAACAGACCGCAGTGAATATCTTTGTAGTTAAATATTTGGCTTACATGTATGATTATGTCTTTAAACATTAACTCGTGTAGTGCTTCTGACATAGCAAATGGTTTATCTACTAAAGTTCAGACTTAAAAATCAAAGTGTTCCTGATATACAAGTATTTCTTGGTTTATGTGACCAATTTTTAAAGTTGTACATAAAATTGAACTTTAATGAAACATTTTGAGTAGGACTCCTTAAAATGTTCTTGTAATTACTCCATTATTTCTAAGATTGACTTTTTACTTAATGTTTTTCTTCATGGAAGAATTTTAAAATTAATTTACTTCATTTTAAAAGGAGAAATTTTAAGAGCATTTAATGAGTGACTGATGTTTTATTCATTGAGGACAATAAAAAACATTCACCTCTCTGGTATCTATTAGGCCATTGTTGGAAAGATTTCACTCTTTCACTGTTCCCATAAGGCACAGAGAGGAAATACTATCTTCTAGGATAAGGTCTTTAATGACTGATATGAGGTTAACCTCCTACTGTTTTTCCTGTGGGTCTTATTTCAGCTTGCCTATGAGAGAGACCAAAAAAACAAACCAGAAACTGTTTAGTCTTTCCTTTGCTTCAAACAGTTTTCCGGTGTTCAGGGGCATTTCCTCAGTTCAACTGACAGGTACAGGTGCCTTCCAAGTTTATTTAGTATGACCAATAGATCATTTATTGTGGATTTGCAGTTTTATTGCAATGCTCAAATATATATTATAGCCAGAAAGCAATAGCACTTAAACTTAAGGCAGAAGAACTGAAGATTAACACAGATTTTCAGTGATGAAGATTATTATTTATCAATTATGTCAGTGCTGTGGAGTCTGTAGTGACGTAGTACCATCTCTCATTACTTTCTTAGACTAAAAATAATTATTTTATCATCGTAAAAGTGATAGCATTTCTAGAATTTCTATAGCAAATCATTATTAATCATGTTCATTCTCAAAAGGACTAGCTACCTCAGGCAGGAGTTTAAAGAACTCTAGAATCAGTAAATTAGAAAGGCATGGCCATCTAGGAGAGCCTGTAACTCTCAAATTTTGGTAAGAGTTACCTAGAGTGCTTGTCAGAACATATACTGTAGGGTCCTAGCATTTCCAGTGTGCTAGGCCTTGGGTGGATTCCCTGGATTTTCATTTCTAATAGTTTCCAGGTGATACTAATACTATTTGTATTAGTATCAGGCACCATACATTGAGAGTCACAAATGCAGAAAAATGATTGTTCCCCTTTGTGGTGGTGTTGTTGTTTATAACTTCAACTTCTATAACTTTACAATTTCTCTAAACTCTTTTTGCTCCCCAAAAGACTTAAAATTTAGTGTCTTTTCTATTTGTGAAACATACTTAACCTTAGTCATTTATAAACATTTTCTTTACTCTTTACAAGTTCTCTTTTCTTAAAATCTGGGCTTACCCTTTAACTAAAGATATTTATATATATGTATATATATATATGTGTGTGTATATATATATGTTAGTCACTTAATCAAGTCCGACTCTTTGCTACTGCATGGACTATAGCCCCTCAGGGTCCTCTATCCATGGAATTCTCCAGGCAACAACACTAAATATATATATATATATATAAAGATATGAATTAATTTTAATAACTTTATGACCATTAGTTCATTTATTTTATGACCTACCACTGCACTTTTTGTATCATTTTCACCCACACCAAACTTTTAGAATAGGATATTATGAATATAACCATGTTGAAAGTGTTAAATCTTATCCATGATAGTTTGCTGGATAAAATCCATCTAACTATATCCATTCAAACTAGTTTCCATATTTGATTAGCTTAATTGTCATCATTCCCAGTAATTGCTTAAGAGGCCAGTTGTCAGATTTCTTTACAGACAAGTAAGAAGTGAAATAAGTTTTTAAAGTATGTTACAAAGCAAAACTTAGTTACAGTTGTTGGAATGAAGAATTCAGCTATAGCCAAAGAAATGTTTTAATAGAACAAAATGCAATCCAAAGCCTGATTGAAAGCCACCAATTTTATAGTTTTCTTCAAACAACATCTTCATTGTTTTCTGGAAAGATGGTATTTGAGAAAAAGAAATGTCTTGAGTTACTTTTTTTATGAGGAAAGAATTGCTGAGTCTCTTAAATGGTTAATGAGAAGAAGTAATAGTTAAACACTTGGAGCATTGATTTCTGATTTGAATTCTCTAACACAGGCCAGCCCTGAGGGAAGAGGGGAAAAAAGCTTGCTAATTAACATTTGATTACTGATGCCACCTTCTCATTCCCCTTGCACCATCCGGTTTCAAGTGTTTTTGTCCAAGAAGTATTTTTAGGAGGATTTTAACTTGCATCATAGTAAAACAGATCCATATGCCAACTGCACTGAGTGTATAGTATGTTTAAAAAAAAAAGAAAAAGGTCCTTAGATATGAAGTATATGTTCAAAACCTAGTCTGTATCAGAAGTGATTGGTTTCCTATTATAAGCCTTTCTGAGCACCAGTGATTGCCAAGAAACTGGAACTAAGCCTAGTCTGTGTGTCTTGTTTTAATCACACACAGATACTTATTTGTTTGGTGCAGTTATTATTTAGCAAACTCAAATGGAACATCATTTGATGGTGTGAATTACTTGCAGTTCAGATTTTGATACTTTTAACGTTTGAATAAGCTTAGGTTATAATATTCCCAAAGGCTTTTCTCTTCTAAGATTGATAAGAGAATGAGATAAATGTATGTAGTTTCAGGGTGCTTTTTTGTAAGGGCTGTCATTTGTCACGGTATTCTTAATTCAGAAAATCTATAAACTAAAGTACTAACAAACCGATAACTGTTCTAAACCCATGGTATTTCAAGATTTTGTATGTTTCTTTTTGCTATTTTAAACTATTTGATATGTAAAAATTCATAGGCCAGATTTCAAAATTTTTTAAATGCTGAAATAAATTAATAGAACTTTACAGTTGTATCACTCCGCTGTTGGTATTCTGGCAACACTTAGCCTGTTTGGTTGATGAAATAATTATTTGGGAAACCAGGGTAAGTAAACCGGTAAGCTGTACTTTTAAATGAGATCTCTTGGGGGAAAAATATATTGAGTCTTTTCTTAAAAAAAAAAAAAAAAACAACTAAGACGTTTTAGTATAATTAAAAGCAAAAACTAAGACTTTTCTTTATTCAAGAAAAAATTCACTTAAAATGTTTATTATATGTCTGGATTTCTTAACTGAAATTATTTGCAGTTTTCCTTTTTGATATGTTATATTTATTGACTCTTTACTATTTTTCTTTCATTTTCTAGCCCCTTAATGGTTTTAAACTTTCCCTCTTTACTTATATATCTTAAAATGTACTTAGCTCTTCTTTTCCTGTACCTAGGATTAACTCCAGTCTTTTCCGAAAAATCAAAGAATTTTAGAGCTTAGAAAGTTAGCAATGAGCTCCTTTTGTTCTCTTCTAATATTGAATAAACTGGCCTCAGTTTGTACCACAGTAACAGCTGGGTAGAGTTGGGACTAGAAATCTAGTTTTCTGTCTCATATTATGCCACAGTAACTCAAATTTTGTGTCTTTTGTGTAACATTATCAAAATCTTCTTTTAGGTGAATAATACCTGAATGAAATTTAAACTTCCTTAAAATATTTTTCAGTAGTGTATCCAACGTATAGTTCACAACATATTGCTGTAAAATAGAGCTGACAAAGTTGTCTACCAGTTTTTATTTTTTTCAGTTTGAATAGCTGCAAATGGCTCATTTAAGGCTAATCTAAAGCCTCAACCTCAAAATCTAGCCTTTAGAAGAGGAACTAAGAATTATTTTCTAAGAAATTCTGATAAAATTTAACCAAAGTATAAAACTGTTTAAAAATGTATGGAACTCAAAGCTTTGTGGGAGATGAATGTATTATATAATTTTATATTGAGCAAGTTGTAATAAAGTAATCTTTTTTCCCAGTGCTGTGTGTATCACTGAAGTTTCCACAGTGAGGAAATATGAAGTTTGAAGTGGAGATCATTGCTTACATTATTTATTATATATAAATAGATGTTTACTAACAGTGAAAAGCAAATAATAAGGAAATGAATCAATACTACATGAATTCTGTACTATTTCAGGGTAATCTGATTCAAATATGTTTTTCTTAATCACAAACACCTGAAGGCAGAGAAATGAAACTGTTCTTTTAGAAAATCTGGAAAATAAGCTCTGGAAAATCTGTTGTCAATCTAGAACCTTTGATCCAAATACAGTGTAGTTTGTAACATAATTGTAATGTTCAGCTGCTAATCAAAGCTTTCATTAATTTTTTTTCAGAACTAATTGAAACATTCATGTAGTTTAGCAGCCTAAAATCTCATAGATTTAGAGCTTAATGCATAACAAGAATTGAAAAGATTATGAAGATTCAGAATGATTTTGAGCCAAAGCTGATCAAAGAAATTATGTAAGACAAAAGGGCCCTTAGGAAATGTTACCCTGTGAAGTGCCACTTGTCCTTAACTGGAATTTAACACAAATCTCTAAAGATGAAACTCCATCAGAAGTAGCACAGTAATGGCAGCTGAGCATGCCAGCTACAGCAACTTAGCCTGTGTGTGTGTTCTTTCTGCGTTTCTGAAGAGCTCTTAAATCTCTCAAATCAATCAATCTCTCAACTTTCTCCCTTCTCCCGCCCCTCACTTCTCCCCTTGCCTTAAGTCTTTGCTCTCTCCTTCCTCCATTCCTTCATCCTTCTCTCTCTGAGAAAACTCTGTCCTGCATTTGATTCACGATGACCTTAAATCCATCTGCATCATTTTATAATTAGGTATATTTTGTCCTTCAGCTTTCCTAGAATACTAATTTTTTAAAAGAACAATTTTTATTTTGTATATATTTCTGATTTTTTCTTTCCTGCAGGATTGTCACTGAAAATTTAAAGTTATCAATAAAGACAGTAGAATATTTTTATCTCTATTAATAAAACCATCACTCATTTTGTACCTTTGCTATCTTATCATTTGTCTTTCTTCCATATACTGGTAAAATCTGCCTATGATTTTAGCACTGATAAACATGAAATTATGTTTTAAAAACTAATTTGTTTTCAGGTATATTGTTTAGTGATTATGGTTTAGCACAAGATTCTTTTGTCTTAATTTCAGAAATACTGTGAAGTTAGCTTTTCTTTTGAAACAGTCAAACATCAGCCTAATATGCTTTATGTTGTACCCTCTCAGCCAAGTTCTTTCTGCATTAACCAGTTTATTCTATGACAAGTTGCTTAACAGATGTCATTCTGGGGAGAACAATGAAGCCAAATACTTGTGCAATGGCTAACATTACTCTAACTTTGATCACTTTTGTTCAGCACATCAGTCTGGCGTTGTGCTTTATACCAACATAACACTATAGCCAGGACTTGCTTTTCAGGCTTAGAATAGCAAAGGAATGTTATTCACTCAGTGCAGTTACAGATGAGTTAATGAAAGAAGAAAAATACTGTTTATTTCATAATACCGTATTGTTATATTTTGGAATTAAGATGGAATTTAAAGAATTCCACTCCAGAGTTATTCGTTTATATATTCAACTCATAGTATTTGTGTATGTACTCCAGCACAGAGGTAGCCTTGCCACCTTTCCAACAGATGTAAATATTTGCCCTGCCTTCCCCTCCACCTTCAAGAATAACTGCTGACCCTTGGTATCTCTAGACAACATAATTAAAACTAACTTTAAGAAAGGAATTTTTTGACTTGTGGCTTAAAGTTTCCTCATACTCCCATCTTCTGTCCTCTCCCTTTCTTTTATTAATAAACAATAATAATAATGCTTTGGCTTTATAGAACACTTTTCCTTTTAAGAGCACTAATGTTTAAGCATGACAGAATAGTCTCAGCTAGTGCAGGTGATAAGAGGTTAGTCCAGTTGCATTTTGTTAAATTGTTGGGTTGATAATGACTAACGAAAATTTCCAAACTTGATATGACTGACCATAAACAAGATACTGCATGGTAGACTGGCCATTGCTAAGAATCTTGGGAAAAAAAGCTGTTTGTTTGAATTGAGTGGGGATCAAGCCATGGCCCCAAGCTTCACAGTTCTCATTTACTAAGTCTTTTTTCACAGGTGTATATTAGAGATAAAAATAGATTGAGTTCCAGGTTTTGTTTTGTTTCTTTCTTTCCCCAGTGAATATATTTCTCCATTTCACTGGAAGTGTAACTTAGATATGCTTATGTATAATAAACAGTAATGTGATACAGAAATGCTGTAATTGGACAGTGTGATACTTCAGGCTTCTGCATTTTAAAAACATGAATGAATGCTGCTTCTTTTCCACATGGAAATCATATTATAGAATGTATTATGTGCAACATTTCCAAATTAGTTTCACTGTTACAATACGTTAATCTCAGGATTTACATGAAGAGTTAGCTAAGATGGATGATATAGTCATTCTTATGATTTGATCATTTATTTGGAAATATGGAATGAAAGAGAATTTTTGTAACTTGTTTAGAGAAAAAAGCTAAAAAAGGATATGATAATTACTAAATAAGAATTTAACCTTCCAACACTTCATTCTGATAATTACTTGTGTCCTCTCCTTTAAAGTTAAAAAGTATTGGGAATTCTCTGGTGGTCTAGTGGTTAAGACTCCATGCTTTCATTGCTGTGGGTGCAGGTTCAGTCCCTGGTAGAGAACATCCCACAAGCTGTGTGATATGGCTATAAATAAATAAGTAGTTTCAAAGTATAATATTAAATGTTGAAAAAATAGTTTTTCAACTTTTATCTTATTTAAAATAAAAACTATCAGTACTATATTTTCTTTGGGGGAAGGGCCTAAATAATATATTAATGGATAGCCCTCAGGTAATAAATATTTTCTTAAAATAGTTTCTAATTTGGGGTGATTTCAAAAAAATATACCCTGTACAGCTTTATTATTAAGTATTGTATCCTTGAAATGTACATAAAACAGTGAAGGAAACTCCAAGTTTTTCCTTTCACCCTGTTGGGAAAGAAACTACTACCCTTTTGACTGAAAAGAAACTTGAAGCCATCCAGGATTATAAAAATAATCAGCAGGGTGAGGTAGGAGAATATGGCTTGAACTGTTATTTCATTTAACCTTCATTGAGAATGTGCTTTTAAATTTGGTTTAGTTTTATTTAATAAAATTTTTTATGATTTGTGTTTTCCTAGATTCAAATTCTTGTTTAAAATCTAGAAGAGAACAGAGGAAACACAGTGTATCCCATAAATTGACTAGCAGCTATCATAAGTCATGTGGAAACTCTATTTTAATTGTTTTATTTCTTTTTATAGGTAAAGAGAAATGTGTATGACCTCACGAGTATCCCTGTTCGCCATCAGTTATGGGAGGGCTGGCCAACTTCTGCCACAGATGACTCTGTAAGTGACAGTTGAATTGTCAGTTTTATATCCTCCTCTCTCTTTTGCCACTTTCAGCCTAATTGACTGTGATATTAAGTGGAAATCAAATGTTTTGTAGCCATGGAAATACTTTTTATAAATCATTTGCATTCACTTGCAGAACTAGTGTCATAAGCCAAATATATCAGCATTCTCTTGATAATGTTACAATATCAGTATCAGGAACTTTATGCTGCTTGATTTGACTTAAGTTTTTCCTTGATGAAAAAAATACAGATATTCAGATATTTCTAATGAAATGTCCCAAACACAAAAATTTTTTTTCCTAAATTACAGATACTTCAAAATCAATTTAATCATTTTACTTAATTTTATAACTGCATTTCCCATAGTTAGACCTATACTTTAAAAAGTTAATTTTTATATATTAATCACTCTATTCTTAAACATACTCATAATTTTCACTGCCATAAAAAACTGAAAGAAAAGACCTAGTTTGTAATTTTTAATTATTATTATATCCACTCATAATAATTTCCTATTGTAAATTTTGAAACCTTTCCTGTCTCTGTCTTGTTTCCAGTGGTTATGCTTTTCTAAGAGAGTAAATTTTATCATTGAGGAGGCTGTTTAGCTACTTTTATCCACAGTCTTGGTTGTTCTAACCAATTTTCTTAAGGAAAAAATTAGAATCTTTCAAGAATTTTGAAGTGAGTCTTATTTTTAAAATGAATAGGGCTAAAAAGATGCTAAGATTTTGTAAACATATTACAATAAATATCCAAATAAATGATTATGGCTAGGAGTTTAATTATGTTTTCTTATGTTCTAAATATTACATTTGTCAGAATAATATTACATTTTGTCATAATAATAATTACCACTTCTCTATTAGCACCACATCATATACTTTAGTCTAAAGGAATTCTTTGTGGAAGACAGTAACATTTTTAAACAATTTGTTTATGTAGATGCCACTTGAGTCTAATTATTCCACAGTCTAAATATTGTGCCTTTGTGAAATGCTTTGTGGGTTATGAAACTTCAAAAATAACCAGAAAATAGCAAAACTTGTTTTTTAAGTGAACCCTTCAGAAAAAAATTATTTACATATAGGCACTTTACACTTATTTATAAACTGTTAATTTTGACATTGACATTATAGTATGTCTTTATAATTATTGATGGTTGTCCACGGCTAAGTGGTAAGAATGTGGTTGTTTTAGTATTTTTTTTCCTGTTAGACTGAGAAATTTGATGGAAAATATGATACATTTATTTTTATAAAATTAAGAAACTAAGTATATAAATAATAGCTTTTTGTTTACCTGAGAATATATCAAGAAACCAGAAATGTTCTTAACATTGTCTAATAAACTCTACAATTTGTAACGTTAATAGAAGAAAATTATTAAGATGGAGCGTGTCATTGAGTTTCAGATACCTCACTTATTTAAAGCATTGTAATGAGGATTAGCAATAATACAAATACTCTGTTCACAGTAGACAATAAATGGGAGTCAGTATTGTAACTTAATATTAACATAACTCAGAGAGTGATCATGGGCAAGAATTGACTGGTTTACATAAATGAAATGGTACCTGAGATTTGCTTTAAAATAACCTCTTGTTTTGGAAGAGTGGGGATATTTATAAATCCAAACTGATCATTGTTGAAGATAGTTAATGTGTATATTTGATTTTTTTATACTATACTCTCAAATTTTGTATACATTTGAAAATTTATGTAAGTTTAAAACAAAAATAATTGTCTGGTTTAAGATAATAAAGTCCAGAAATGTGGGACTTAATAGGGTTGGAAAAGTCAGTTGCTCATGGGCCCCATCTTTATGGGTACCAAGCTGAAGTGGTCTTACCAGAGCAAGTTTCAAGAGTGATAGGCAAATCAGTGAAATGCAATATATTCCTCTGTAACATAGTACGTAATATATTTTAATTTTATTTATTTATTATTTTTGGCTATGCTGGGTCTTTGTTCCTATGCACTCTTTCTCTAGTTGTGATGAGCAGGGCCTACTCTCTAGTTGCGGTGCTCCCGTATCTCATTGTAGAGGCTTCTCTTGTTGCAAAGAATAGCCTTTAAAGTGTGTGGGCTCAGTAGTTGTGGAGCATGGGCTTAGTTGCCTGCCCTGGATCCCCCGCTCTGGTAGGCAGATTTTTACTGCCTTTTACCACTGGACCATTCTTTTCCCGTCTGTGCTTCTACTTGGTACTGGAAATCCAAGTAAAGAGGGAATGTCCATTAAGAAGCCTTATTCTTTTTGCCTCATTTTTCATGTTTGCACCTAGTCCCAGAACCCGTGAAGTGATGCCTGCCTGTACCTCCCCAGAGCATATGTTGCCACATTGGCAGGATGTTGCCTTGATCTGCATGATTTGATACAACAAAGATGTTTAAGGCCAGGCTGCTTTTAATCGGTGCCATAGCAGATCCACTAGCTCCAGTGCTTGAGTTTTGGCAAAAAATGCTTATAATTATAGTCTTTTAAGGAGATCCTAGCCAAAGAAATGTCATGCAACCTTTCTTTCATTAGGACTATAAAAAACTCGTAAAGCTGGTGCCTGTAATCTATATTGTTGCAGGCGATGGTGTTTTTATACTTATTTAAATCACTCAAGTGGAGGCATCTGCTACAAAATAGGATCGTCCTCACAGCTTAGGGCATGAATTGGGTGCAGCTGAGAAATGTCAGCTGTGTAAACAGCCTGAAATGTGTTACCAACAAAAATATAATTAATTTCTTTCCAAGACAGTGTGCCATAACTGAATATTTAGGATGGTTTAACTTTCAGAGAAAGCACCTGAACATTCTCTTCCCAATGCCAGAGTAGAGGATTGTTTATAAAGGTCATTAAAGGTGAGATTAGTTTATACTTTTCCTGCTCAATTGTAGAAGTTTTTGTGGCTTTGAATATATAATAGTTTTAGATACCAGTGGCTTATGTGAATTAATGGAAATATCTTAGATCAAGAAATTAATAGTTTGGGATGATGGAAATATTCTAAAATTAGATTGTGATGATGAGTGTACAGCTCTGTAAATTTACTAAAAATCATAGAATTAGACATTTCAAAAAATAAATTTTATGGCATGTAAATTAAATCCTCAGTAAAGCTATTTTTTAAAGGATACTAGTGAAGAACTGTATTAAAATATTTCTTGGTTTACAGTTTTATGTTCCATGAGAAATACTTTGCAGTAATGCAGAAAGTGTTTTCTTCAATGTACTTCTCATTAACCTTTGACTTAACAGGACAAAGAAAGACTTCTTATAATTAGATTCTTGTATAATCTTGAGTCTCTTAAAAACGTGATAGACTACCATCTTTTGACATTTCCAACACTACTCAGTGAAGTTAACAATCATTTAAAGCATTGTTGCCCCATCTCCCTTCAGAGTTAAAATATTTTGTTTGCTTATAGTTGTACTCTTAATGGGACATGGGATACTGTATGTATTGTCAATAACTCTTTTAGTTCCTTTTGCGCTCTTTTACCAGGGAAATAGGTATCTAAAGCTTCACCAGTAGGGGAATGTTTTCATGCTGTGACAGTTCAGCTGTGAGAACAAGGAGTTATAAGTAGGCAAAATCTCATTTTATACTTTAACAGGACACTCTTGCCCAGAGAGTAGAAATTATTTTAATTCTATGAATTATGTCAAGACACCTTATTATAATGCAGACAATTGGAATATATGTACTTTTTAAAACTTCAGGTTTTAGAAATACTTACACAAAGAAAGAAAAATTCTTCAGTTTTTAATACTTTTTGTTGTGCTCTCCTCCTCTTTTTTCTTTAATAGTAATCATCTGTAGTTTCATCATTGGCTAAGCAATGTTAAATCGGAATTTGAGAAATTAGGAATTCTAGGACCAGAGGTCTTTAGGTATATGTTAGGAGTCAGAAAACTACTTATTAAATATTAAATATTTTCACATTGAAAATGAGATTATTTATAAACAGAGTAAACCTAGTGGCTTTTCTGTGAAATAACAATAAAACAAAAGTCACACACATAACATATTCCTTTTTTATTATTATTAAAAAGAATTTGTGAATACCATCTACTTTCATCCTTCTGATGGAGCCCATTTTCTCCTATAACTTCTTTCTAATGATTTGTTTTTGGCAGGTGTCAAATTATAAACATCCCCCTTATACTGGATCCCCGCCCTCCACTGTATAGCAGCTGGTGTCCCAGTACAGACTCTCCCTATTACCACATACCTACCACACTATCAGCCTTACTTATTTATCGTCGATGGCAACCCAGTATGTGCTGACTTAGGTACAGATTTTTATGCTGTCATTCACAACCTTCATTCTTTAGTGTAAAACTTCCCTTCTGGGTTTATTTTCCCTTACAAGCCTAGAGAAATTGCTCAATAAATGTTTCTTAAATAAGTGATTAAATATGATACCACATATATTTCCACTTTAGCTAAATATTCATTTTGCTGTTCTTCTGATATACTTGATTCTCTACTCCTGTATTTTATCATACTATTCCTTTTACCCACAATATCTGCAACAATTATTTCTTTCCTTCAAGACCTTTCCTTCAGAAACTTTGCCTGTATCCCATGCTACCATCTCCAACCAACTTATAAATTAGTTTCTATTTAAATTATTTTTATTTTTCCTTATTTTTGTTATTTTTGTCCTTCATTCCTTCCCACCTGGATCCATTACTTATCTGAGTAACTGCAAATAACTTGATTAACCTCTTTGAGTCTCAATCTCTATGACTATAAACACAGATAATACTCCTACTAGAGTCTGTAAAAACTTAGAGCCAGTAGTTACAAATATAGTTACTTCTTTATTTATTTTGAAGATTTAAGTAGTCTGTACTAGATAATGTCTAATATATGTTTAACCTTTGGGTATTACTGTTTTTTTATCCATATATCTATCCATTCATTTGACATTCGTGAAAAAACCTCTTTTACACCAGTAAACAAATGGGACCTTAAAGTTACAAGGATGAAGTCCTATTCCTTAGGGTTTGCAAAATATAGTGTGAGACAGATACATAAACACTGATGATTGAAGTTTATGTAAATGCAAAACATAGAATCATAGAAGAGGAAGCAACTAATTTCTCTAGCAGATGGTGTGGTGAAAAAATGGCTCCCCAGAAGAAGGAACCAAATACCCCTTAAGTTAAATGAAACAAGTCTAAACTACATTTTAATTTGTATCCTGTGTTCCTCGCTTATGTAAATTCTAAAAATTGAGAGTAAGAACTGTTTTCCTTATTTTTGTATGCACTGCAAGATAAAATGAAGTGGGTTTTTTTTTAATATAGTGTTTTATACATTCACTCATCTGAGTTGTTCAGAGCTCTACCAAGTTGACATCTGTGACAATAAACAACTAAATGATGAATTGGTGGGATATAGTGACTTTATAAACTGAGAATCAGGTTTATTTTCCTTCTAATAAAAATGATCAAAATTCAATATTTCTTGGTAAGTAGACTAGCAAATTTAGAAGGTGAGGAGCCACTATACCAAGAGAATTTATATTAGCATGTGTTTAACTGTGTGTGTGCATGTGTGTGAGAGAGAAACAAGCAGACTAGTCCAAGTTCATCACATCCCTACATTGCTATCACTTAGATAAGTTATTTATTGTATGACCTTCATTTTCCATATCTGTAGAATGAAGATGATGCTAACACCCTTGAAAGTCTGTTGTGAAGATTAAATGGATTAACATATAGTTTGAACTGTATGAAATTGCCATTTTTAAAGGACAACATGTTGAGTACTAGCCATTCCATATGCTTTTACCTGTATGTAAAGCTTATATTATATAATGCAGGATTTAGCATTTCAGCCCAAATCCTACACTCTCTGTTTTTCCTGCATCATAAGCAGATCTTTTACCATCTGAGCCACGAGGGAAGCCCCAAAATTGGTATAAAACATTATATTAGTTTGGATATACAATGTAACGATTTGATATTAGTATACACTACAAAGTGATCACCATAATGTCTTGTTACCATCCATTACCATAAAATTGACCCCCCTTCACCCATTTCCCCCTCTACCCTCCGAACTCTTTTCCCTCAAGTAACCAGAAGACTGTTCTCTGTATCTGCATTTTGTTTTGTTCTTTTTTTTTTTTTTTTTTAGATTTCACATATAAGTGAAGCCATGCTATTTGTCTTTCTCTATCTGATTTATTTCTCTTAGCATAACACCCTCGGAGAAGGCAATGGCACCCCACTCCAGTACTCTTGCCTGAAAAATCCATGAATGGAGGAACCTGGTATGGTGCAGTCCATGGGGTCGCTAAGAGTTGGACAGGACTGAGCGACTTTACTTTCATGCACTGGAGAAGGAAATGGCAGCCCACTCCAGTGTTCTTGCCTGGAGAATCCCAGGCACGGCGGAGCCTGGTGGGCTGCCATCTGTGGGGTTGCACAGAGTCGGACACAACTGAAGCGACTTAGCAGCAGCAGCAGCATAATACCCTTAAGGTCTATTTCATCTTGTCACAAATGGCTATATCTCCTTCTTTCTTATGGCTGAATAGTATTAGACACACATGCACACTTATACAAACACACACACACACGCACACACACCACATCTTCTTTATCTAGTCACCAACTGATGGAGAGTTATGTTACTTCCATATTTTGGCTATTGTAAATAATGCCACAATGAATGTAGGGTTGCATTTGTCTTTTTTGAATGGTGTTTTCGTTTTCTTTGGATAAATACCCAGAAGTATGGAAGAGCTGGTCCATATGGTAGTTCTGTTTTTAATTTTTTGCAGAGCCTCCATTCTGTCGTGGCTGTACCAATTTACATTCCACCAATAGTGCATGAGGGTTCCTTTTCTCCGTATCCTTACCAACACTTGTTATTTTTTGCCTTTTTGATAGTCACAGGATGTAAAGTGAATCTCCTTGTGGTTTTGAATTGCATTTCCCTGAAGATTAATGTTGAACAGCTTTTTATTTGCCTGTTGGCTATCTGTAGATATTCCTTAGGAAAATGTCTATTTGAATTCTCTGCCCATTTTTTAGTCAAAATTTTTTTTTTGTTTGTCTGTTTTTTTGCTGTTGAGTGTTTGAGTTCTTACTATATCTTTGGTGTTGACTCCTTATTGGATATGTGATTTGCACATATTTTCTTCCATTCAGTAAATTCCCTTTTCATTTTGTTGATGGTTTCCTTTGTTATGGAGAAATTTTTTAGTTTGATGTAGTCCCACCTTTTATTTTTGCATTTAGAGTCAGATCCAAAAATTCAACACCAGGATGAATGTAAATAATGTTTTATTGGAGCAGTCACACCATTTGCTTTTGTATTGTATACAGCTACTTTTACACTGTAACTAGTGGCAGGGATGTTTAATTGCAGCAAAGCTACATGGCTCACAAAGCCTAAAATATCTACTGTTTGACCCTTAACAGAAAAAGTTTGCTAACCTGTGGTGTAATGTTTGGCATTGAGTAGGCATTCAACAAACTTTGGCTCCTTTTTCCCTGAATAAGCATCTTCTTTATATCACATATGCATGCAGAATCAGTAGTATTCTTTGAGTAGCATTGGGGTCATCTTATGCTATTTAGATTACTTTCTTAGCCTGTCCTAGGTCAGACAGATTCAGGCACTCTTTGGACATGTTCACTGGCCTTTTCTTTATTTGACAAGGTCATAGATAATGTTGCTTCTAACAGTGGTGAGACTCAGTAGCTTCAGAAGGTCCACTGCCCTTATCAACATATAGAGTCTTTTACAAATAACACAGGCAAAGACTGAACAGACAGAAAGAACAGGTTTAAAAACAGTAGAAGAAAGTTGAAGTTTAAAAGGAATAGAAAGTTGTAAAATAGACTATACCCTGAAGAATGACAGAGAAGTTCAGGAGGGTGGGTGAAGCACTCAAGGGACATATTTACTTGGTAAATATGGGGGAGAACACATGAAAATGAGATGCCCTCAACAGGAAATTTACAAACACTAAGAGCTAGTGTTCTGAATGTTGACTTCATTTTATTAAAATCTCAAACGTGTACAATACTGCTCTGCCCATGAAGAGGTAACTGCTATGGGAATTGTCTTCCTTCTGTGAACAACTAGAAGACTGGATTCAGTTCAGTTCAGTCACTCAGTCGTGTCCGACTCTTTGCAACCCCATGAATCGCAGCACGCCAGGCCTCCCTGTCCATCACCAACTCCCGGAGTTCACTCAGACTCACATCCATCGAGTCAGTGATGCCATCCAGCCATCTCATCCTCTGTCGTCCCCTTCTCTTCNAAGACTAAATAGATCTTAAGGGGAACATTGGTGAAGGGATTTCATTTGTTGGGCTGATGTTTGCTGCTAAATCTCCATATTCCCTGCCCCTGTAATGAATATAACTAGAGAAATAAGTATTAACCTATAAGATTAATCATGTTAACCTTGGATTAAATAAATTCCTTTCTTGATAGTAACTTACTATGCCCTCACCCTATAGGAATGCAACTTTATTTGGAGGGTGGTGCTTGGTTTAAGAAAAAACACCCTTGGAAAACATAAGTTTTTTGGTTATCAGAAAGAAAGGATCATAAAATGTCAGCAGGCCTCATGGCCAGATGATGATGTAAAACCCCTAAGACCGTTTTGTATACATTTATGCAAAGCACCTGTTTTTGATAAAGGTCAGGACTGCTGACCCCCACGTGACTCTGTATTCATCCCTATGTGTAACAGAAGGTGTATAAGCAAAACTGAAAATAAAGAAAACGGATCCATTTCCGGAAAGACTGATTCCCCTATGTTGTTCTACCTTGTTTTCCATATTTCTGGCTGAATTCCCATCTGGAGCGTGGGTACCCACCATGTCTGCTTACTTGCCCGGCTTTCAAGCCCAGGCGAAAAGGTGCCCAAGGAGGGGCACTTCCCGATATTCAAGTGGCACCGGCGGCCCAACGTAGATGGTGCAAATTCCTTGTCTTGAAATTTTATTGGTATCCCACGTAAACCAAGTTATTCAGCCTCTTTTTTTCCCCTAATATCTGCTACTATTTTCTGGCTGAATTCCCATCTGGCATGGGGATCTTCACCAAGCCTACTAATTCTGCCTGGGCTTCTAAGATCGGACTGGGTGGAGGGGGGCGCCTCAGTGCCTCCTCTCACTTGGGAGAACGGAAAGACTCCTGTGGCCTGCGTAGGTGGTGATTGGTATTCCATGTAAGCCAAGTTATTCAGCCTCTTTTTTTTTTTATTTTTTTGCTAATTTTCTAATCCCTCTCTATCTGTAATTAAATAAGTTTTTTCTAAGATGCCGACACCATCTACGCTTTGAATACCCTGGATCCACCAGGGCAGGACCCCAGCAATCCACACAGTCAAAGGCTTTGGCATAGTCAATAAAGCAGAAATAGATGTTTTTCTGGAACTCTCTTGCTTTTTCCATGATCCAGTGGATGTTGGCAATTTGATCTCTTGTTCCTCTGCCTTTTCTAAAACCAATGTGTGAAACAGCTGTTCTCAGATGTTAGACAACAGGTAGTTCAGGACTCTGAAGAAGGAAACAAATGAGCCTTGCTGGGAAGCAGTTCCCGGACCCCGTAACAGGGAGAGAAAGCTAAAACAGAATCTGCTGATTTTATTGCAATTGAAGAGACTGAAATAGAGTTTAGGGAGGTCAAGGCAGCTAGACTTTGCAAGAGAGACTACCAACAGAGAAAAAACTCCAGAAATCTGTATTGTTCTCCTGATTTTTAGCTGAATACCAATCCATGCATGCCATGCATAGAGTGAAATTCCAGGAAACTGGGGAAAGAACTACTGCCTGGAAAAAGAACAAATAACTGGGAGCTGTAAGGCAAACAGTACTCAGAGCCTACACAGTGCTGGGAATAGTTTGAGTTCCCACCAGCCATAGTAGAGGCACCTCAGTGAATACATGGAGCACCATAGGAGATATTCACAGGAGAATCACACCTTGGTGCAGTGTATAAACAAGGCTTAGAGTGAAGGCTACTCTAGGACTTCCCTTCCACAAGCTTAGAAACAGTTTCTGAAAGGACTAAGATGATTAATAGGTAAATGCCTTTAAGAACAGAGTCCAGCATCCAATTAAAAGTTACTATATATACAAACAAGCAGGAAAATCTAATCCTTAACCAGGAGAGAAATCAGTTTAAATGAAATTGACCGATAGGGACTTTAGCTATTGTAAATATTGTGAAAAGGCTCAAGGATTTAAAGGAAAACATGAATTTACTGATGAAAGAATATATAAAAAATAGAGAAATAATATCTGAAATGATAATTTCACCAATATCAGATTGCTGTTGTAGTTCAGTCATTAAGTCATGTCTGACTCCTAGACCTGGTGGATTCTATCACACCAGGCTTCTCTGTCCTCCACTTTCTCCTGGAGTTTGCTCAAATTCATGTCTTTGAGTCTATGATCCTATCTAACCATCTCACCCTCTGCTACCTGCTTCTCCTTTTGCCTTCAATCTTCCCAGCATCAGGGTCTTTTCTAATGAATTTGCTGTTTGCATAGGGTGGCCCAAGTATTGGAGCTTCAACTTCATCATCAGTTTTTCCAGTGATTATTCAGGGTTGATTTCCTGTAGGGTTGACTGGTTTGACCTCATTGCTGTCCAAGGGACTCTCAAGAGTCTTCTCTAACACCATAGTTCAAAAACATCAATTCTTGGGCGCTCAGCTTTCTTTATAGTCCAACTCTCACATCCATACATGACCCCTGGAAAAACCATAACCTTGACTAGACGGACCTTTGTTGACAAAGTAATGTCTCTACTTTTCAAGAGTAAGGAGAAAATATCTGAAAACATATTTGGCAAAGGTCCTCTATCCTGTTATATAAAAAAGTCTTACAAATAAATAATAACACAAGCCAATTTAGGGGAGTGATAGAACTTTTTGAAATTTTGATTGTAGTGATGGTAGTTAAAAGTGCTAAAACTCTCAAACTGTACATTTATAATGGGTGCATTTTATTATAGGCAACTAGATCTCAATTAATTTTAACTTGTGATTTATGATGAGCATGTTGATCCAAAACTGTAACTGGTACATGAGAAGGTGAAGTGCAGAACCAGTATTCAACTCTCAATCTGCCTGCTCTCTGATGCCAGTGTTCTTTCTCTTGTACCATGCTGCTGCTGCTGCTACGAAGTCTCTTCAGTCATGTCCAACTCTGTGCGACCCCATAGACGGCAGCCCACCAGGCTCCCCTGTCCCTGGGATTCTCCAGGCAAGAACACTGGAGTGGGTTGCCATTTCTCCAATGCATGAAAGTGAAAAGTGAAAGTTAAGTCGCTCAGTCATCTCCGACTCTTAGCGACCCCATGGACTGCAGCCTTTCAGGCTCCTCTGTACATGGGATTTTCTAGGCAAGAGTACTGGAGTGGGTCCTTGTATATTCCATGTTGCTTAAAATAGTTCCAGTTTTGAAATATCCAGTCTAATTTTTCCCCAGAATTGTTTTCATGCTCTTTTGAAGTTTTAGAGTTATTCATAAAGACAGTAACAGAGAAACAAACTTTGCCTTTATCTTCCTTTTTTAAGTTGGCACTTAGGAGTCTTTGAAGATAAGTGAACTTAAAATTTTCACTGTAGCACTTTGGATTATATGCTGTATCTTCTTGAATAGTAGCCATATCATTAATGTGGCAGAGAATGAGCAACAGGACTCTATTTTGGTACTCATAGTTATTTAACATAGTGGTCAGTGAGTATATTAATAGACATTTATATAATGATTTTAGTTTACAAAGCATATTTCATATACATGATCTCATTTGAGCCAAGTAGTAAATTACAAATAATTTTTGATAGAAATAGTTTACAGTGGAATACATTACTATCTGTAGAAATTTTCTCCAGAGTTTCTTCAAACCATATTTTCTTAATAGCTACCTCTTAGAAAGCATATCTTATTCATTTTTGTGTCTCAAGTGCCTGGCAAAGCCCTTGGCACAAAATAAACATTCAGTAAAGGTTTCTTGTGTTTATGTTAAACTTAATGATGAAGTCAAGTGGTTGGCGCTAAACTGCAGTAAACAACTGCTAGTTTAATTCTCCAATATATATCATTACTTTCTTCAGAGATACCCCTGTTCTTTTTCAAGAAAGCAAGCTCTTTCCCGTTGTTAACTGAGAAAGAAGTTGTTGGAACTCTTGTATTTGACCCCATTCTGTTACTGAGAAATGGAAGGTTGTTTATAATACATATGTGCAGTACTTAATCTCTAGCATTTGTGTTTTGAAGTTAACATGCTGTCTGTAGCATTTGAACAGCTATAACATATGTGATAAGATTTCTTAATAAGTCTTTTTCTTGAGCAATGGAAATACTAATATGAAGGGCAGTATTCCCAGCTTAAGTTGTACTTTAGACCCTTGGATTTAGATGTAATCAATTGTCTATAATTCTCTGTTTGAGAAAGATAGTAAAGAGAGCATTACAGCTGTTTTGGCTAACAAAGATTCCATGGCATTTTTTGATGTGCAATTAAAAGGATGTTTGCAACTGTGTCTAATTGGCTAAATTCTTACAAATTTTGTAACCCAAAGAGAAGGCTTAAAATGAAAATTTATGCATGTTACAGTAGCCATTTGAGCTCGAGGTGCCTTGATCAATAGTCAAATCAATTGCTGCCCCCACATCATGACTTTGTTTGATATTCTACATGTAGAATATATAAGGGTGTTTTTGATAAACAGCCACAAGAGATTGCTGGTACTGATTGTTCCCACAGCCAAAGAAAGTCTTTTTGTTCTTTTATTGTGTGTTTGTTGACAGTTGTGATCAACACGGAATGAACTGCTTTACAGTTTATTACTTTCAAAGTACAAATTTGAATGCTGTGGATTCAGATGTATAAAAGAGATAAAATTACAGACAGCTTTGAGTGGCAGTTACATATCAAACCTCACGGGGGTTTGACAGGCAACGAATATCGTTATTAGACGCTTTTTCCATAATTGCTGACATTTATCCAGTGTTTCACAGTATTTGCTAATGTATTAATGCAGTCAATCTCTGAGAGGCTGCACATGCCTTTTTAGCCCTGGCTTTTATGGGATTCTGAAATTCATAGACCCACAGATACTTATTCCCTGCTGGTTGCCGTAGTGACAGAGCTCAGAGATAAGCCAAGACAGAGCCCTTTTGTGATTGCTTTTCAGGTGACATTCAGCGGCAGCTTGAGTAGAGTGTCCTTTTATAGTTCCTGTAATTCAGAAAATGATAACAGCTTTTTGCTGCTTAGAAGAGAAGTCTGTGGACTGCTCCCGGTGGGATTTCAGTTTGCTGTGCCACTTCATACCAACACCAGCCTGATAAAGTTCTTATTATTGTGGAGATTTCAAAGTGCAAAGGGAGTGAATTAATTATAACAGGTTAGAAAATACAGGACTGATACTGCAAATAAAACTTTAAAGTGCCAATTCATGATTCACAACCATATGTAACAAATTAATTTGGACATTTTCAGCTATTAGGGATGATGTAGTTAGGCATTTGCTAAGTAAATGCACCTGACTTCTAAATTACTTGATGAACCATGCTACATCTCGAAGCTGTTACATCTCAAAATTTAGAGGTTATCTTTCATTTCTATGTATCATTTTCCCATTTGAAACCATTGCTTTAACATTTTGTTGTTTAGAGGCAGGTAGCTTTATTAGGACACATTCTTAGGGTTATAATTATACTTTCTTTTCAGCATTCTCAGTGTAATAATTTAAAATGAATGTTTTTATAAATAACATAATGGTATAAGCTATTCAGAGGCTTATACAGAAGAAGACACTATGATGATGAAACATAGTGGGTTGAGGGGAGGGTACATTTCAAGAAATAACTGGAGAAAATGGAGTCTTACCTGGAAAAAACATAGAGGTCTTAAGAAGCCATTCCCCGACCCTCACCCTCGCCCCAACCTCAGACACTTAAAGCTTGGAGAGTTAATATTTGTTATTCTGCAAGAAAGAGAACTCGAGTAACACTGGGTAAGTAAAGGATACTTTGAGAACCAGACTGTCTGTATGGTCGATATTATTTAAAAGAGGCCAATAAAAAGATCACCAAAAAGAAGAGGAACACTAACCTAAATTTAAACTATGCAAATCTGAAAGGAGGTATGAAACACTTAAATGTCTACTCCTAAAATTGAAATGCAATTTGCAGTTAAATAGAGAGCAAGTAGAACCAGCCAAATAGAGAAGTAACTTGAGAATACAAAGACATGGAAAAGAATAGATGTGTTCCTCAGTTTCCGAATTGCTGATGAACCATGCTAGATGAACAGGCAAATAGATAGCACATGAATGAGGGCTCAGAAGAGAATTTGGCCTAAAAAATCTAATTCTTCAATTAGTTGTACAGTTGAAAAGCTGGAGTTCTACTTTGTGTTACTTTCTGAACTTTTAGGCTCATTTTGAGCAAATATAAACTCACTCATAAAATTCAAATATTTATCATTCAGACGAAAAAAGGTTACCTTCAGACTAGTGACAAATAAATATGACATTTTCAAATGATATTTAGTAGACTTTTATTAACACTGTGTTAACCTGTGATGTTCATTGCATTCCTTTTTATGGTTTAACTTGATCTTCAGTTATCTGTTACGCTGTGTTAAGAGGAAAAGAGAAGAGAAATTTTTAAGAGTTGTGTAATTATGTCATATGCTTTTTTGTGCTGTGGTTATCCACTTAAGAGTCTCTCTCAAAACTTAGTCATCTACTGAAATTGTCTTTAAGACCATATCATTCCCACAGTGTTTTAGAATTGATAAATATCAGCTTATAATTGTTGCTTAAAAAAAAACCCAAAACAAGCAAACCAAAGTAATGAAACCTGCAGAACAGAGGAAAAGGACATGTTGGCTCTCAAAAACTATGGTGACTGCATGTTAAAAAGTGGTTATTAAGGAGATTGGAGCTTTTTACTTATATAACACCCTATCCCCTGAATTCAGAAACTCAAAAATTTCATCATAGTTTTTGCCTTTGATTTTCATCTGTTTTCAGGTAACTGTAAAGTCAAAAATAATTCAGTGAAAAGTGGCCATTGCAGTGTGACATCACAGATTTTACAGTGCACTAAAATAACTTACAAAAATTGCAGTTTTGTTATTTTAACACACAGTGTTACATACTTTTGTGACTTGAATCTAGGAAGTAAAATAAAAAGTCTAGATGAAATTTAACTATTTCTCCTTATTTCTATAAATATTTTGTTGTTAATAATAATAACAGGAATAGTATCTGTTTATCCTGCTTTCTTCTATGCACTTTTCTGGACCTTTACATGTTTTATCTCTAGTCTTTGTATTAATCAGTTCTGAAAGGTAGATGTTATTATCCCACATTTGCACATGAAGGACTCAAGCTTAGAATGGCTTAGTAACGTGTCCAGCAACACACAGAGAAGTGGTGGGAGGGGATGCTGTCCTGAGTTTTACTCTAAAGGCTACCTCTTCGCACTGTATCATAGGGATTTTCTTGTGAACCTTAAACCCCAAACTTATTTTTCCTTCCCTAGCATCGTTCTTCAGTTTTCCCTATTAGGAACTTTTAGATATTTTCCTTACTCTATCTTAGCCTCATAAGATTGGTTCCACTGCCTTAGGCTCATCTTAGACCTGTGTCTCTGAATAACATTATAGAATACTTAAAAATACTTACTATATACAAAGTATATATATTACCTTAGCAATATACAATTAATAATATGACTCTGCCTAGCAACCCCATGAGGTAAAGATTATTATTTTTTCATTTTACACATAAACAACTTGAGGCATATTCCTATGACCTTATAATCACTAGCAATAGTATTTGAACTCAGGTACAACAGAGTTCATGGCCTTATTCTATGCCTCTCATAATAGCAGAGGAAGATCAGTGACAAGACATCTGTAAAAACCTATCCATCATCTTTGTTCTTCACCATGCTGTAATGTTCACTGTGGAGCAACTCAAGGATGAACTCACCACATTCATTGTGGCCATAATTCCACTTTCATGAAATGTGAAATGGAAACTGGATCTTTCTTTAATTTACAGTGCAGTGTAACCATAGAATGCACCATGTCTGCCAATTCTTTTCATTTTTCTTTTAGTGTCACTGGTCTAGAGACAGTTGTTTAATTACTCATAACCTTTTAACTTCCAAGAAAGAGAAAGTATATCATCCCATTTTTTTTAAATCTATGTTCAGTTCAGTCACTCAGTCGTGTCCAACTGTGCGACTCCATGAACCACAGCATGCCAGGCCTCCCTGTCCATCGCCAACTCCCGGAGTTCACTCAGACTCTCATCCATCGAGTCAGTGATGCCATCCAGCCATCTCATCCTCTGTCGTCCCCTTCTCCTCCTGCCCCCAATTCCTCCCAGCATCAGAGTCTTTTCCAAGGATTCAACTCTTCGCATGAGGTAGCCAAAGTACTGGAGTTTCAGCTTTAGCATCATTCCTTCCAAAGAAATCTCAGGGCTGATCTCCTTCAGAATGGACTGGTTGGATCTCCTTGCACTCCAGGGCACTCTCAAGAGTCTTCTCCAACACCACAGTTCAAACACATCAATTCTTCGGTGCTCAGCCTTCTTCACAGTCCAACTCTCACATCCATACGTGACCACTGGAAAGACCATAGCCTTGACTAGATGGACCTTAGTCGGCAAAGTAATGTCTCTGCTTTTCAATATGGTATCTAGGTTAGTCATAACTTTTCTTCCAAGGAGTGTCTTTTAATTTCAAGGCTGCAGTCACCATCTGCAGTTACTTTGGAGTCCCCCAAAATAAAGTCTGACACTATTTCCACTGTTTCCCCATCTATTTCCCATGAAGTGATGGACCAGATGCCATGATCTTCGTTTTTTGAATGTTGAGCTTTAAGCCAACTTTTTCACTCTCCTCTTTCACTTTCATCAAGAGGCTTTTAGTTCCTCTTCACTTTCTGCCATAGGGGTGGTGTCATCTCTATGTCTGAGGTTATTGATATTTCTCCTGGCAATCTTGATTCCAACTTGTATTTCTTCCAGTCCAGCGTTTCTCATGATGTATTCTGCATAGAAGTTAAATAAGCAGGGTGACAATATACAGCCTTGACGTACTCCTTTTCCTATTTGGAACCAGTCTGTTGTTCCATGTCCAGTTCTAACTGTTGCTTCCTGACCTGCATACAGATTTCTCAAGAGGCAGGTCAGGTGGTCTGGTATTCCCATCTCTTTCAGAATTTTCCACAGTTTATTGTGATCCACACAGTCAAAGGCTTTGGCATAGTCAATAAAGTCGAAGTAGATGTTTTTCTGGAACTCTCTTGCTTTTTCCATGATCCAGCAGATGCTGGCAGTTTGATCTCTGGTTCCTCTGCCTTTTCTAAAACCAGCTTGAATATCAGGAAGTTCACGAAAGCAATATTAGTTGATGGTTTACAAGTTGATCATCAGACTCCAGAAATATTATTAAATTTATCCTGTTTTTAAATGTGGAGGATACTGTGGCTCTTTATTTAAAAATTTGTCCAAGGCCACAGAAATAGGAATAAAACTTGAAAACTCCTTTACACTGAACATTAGAATATTGTCTCTAGCCCCAGCCCACACTTCCAATCAGATAACTGTGTGTAGAGAAAGAATACTGAACTAGGGGATCACAAAATCTTGTTTCTAGTCCAAGCTGAAAGTCCTTTCCTCTACCTGTGCTCTTTGCCCCATCCCCTTTTGTATTTTCTGCCCTGTTAATAATTATCAATTATCGTGGTTAATAATCTCTACTTTAGTATTTTTCACTTAGCGCAGTACTAGATATTCTGTCCATATTTAAACATGAAAAGCCTCTTACTTTGAAAGAAACACACACATACATGCAGTAAATACAAAGACAAAAATGTTCTTTTGAGTTTAGCTATCACTGTCTCTCTTCTTTGCAGCCAAACTTTTAAATGAATTATCTATTTTTAGTATCTTTAATTTTTTCTCTTCCAGTAATTCCTCAATTCATGCCACTTTGACCCTCAATCCATTTCTCCACCAGAATAAGTTTTTCCTCAGTTACCAGGGACTGCTCTCTCATTGTTCTTGGCCTCTTGATGCTGCTGCTGCTAAGTCTCTTCAGTCATGTCCAACTCTGTGTGACCCCATAGATGGCAGCCCACCAGGCTCCCCCGTCCCTGGGATTCTCCAGGCAAGAACACTGGCGTGGGTTACCATTTCCTTCTCCAGTGCATGAAAGTGAAAAGTGAAAGTGAAGTCGTGTCTGACTCTTAGCGCACGGACTGCAGCCCACCAGGCTCTCCCGTCCATGGGACTTTCCAGGCAAGAGTACTGGAGTGGATGCCATTGCCTTCTCTGTCTTGGCCTCTTAGTACCTTAAAAAAAAAAAAAAAAAAAAACTTTTTATTGAAATACATTTATTCATAAAAGGATATAAATCATAAATGTACAGCTTAATGAGTTCTCATAAAGAAAATACCCTTAGATAACCAGGATCCAGACTAAGAAAAAGAACATTTCCAGCATCTAAAAACTCCTTCCTGTCTCCTTTATCTAGGAGATAAGACCATAAATTAGTTTTGTCTTGTTTTAAACATATATAAGTGGAGCCTTATAGTATACATTCTTTGTCTAGCTCTTTTCTTCTTTCCTTTCTTCCTCTCTCCATCTTTCCTTCCTTTTTTTCTCAACCTTATGTTTATCAGATTAATTCATACTCATATGTAGTTATAGTTCAGTCATTCTCATTGCTTTATAATATTCCATCATGTGGATATTCCATGTTATTTATCTCATGTATATTTGATTGGGTCTTTGGGTAGTTTCTAATGCTGGGCTAATTTAAAGAGATTCAGCAGCGTTTGACCCTGTTGAGAACTCCTTCCTAAAGTGCCCTTCCCTTGGCTCCCAGGAAATGATACTGTCCTGATTTTTCCCCTCCCCTTATGATGCTCCTTCCTTTTCTCTCTCCTTTGGAAGCTCATCTTTCTCTGCTTGCATGCGAGCTCAGTCACTCAGTTGTGTCCGACTCTGTGCAACCCTCTGGACTGTAGCTCACCAGGCTTCTCTGTCTTTGGGATTCCCCAGGCAAGAATAATGGAACAGGTTGCCATTTCCTTCTCCAGAGGATCTTCCTGACCCAGGGATTGAATCTGCGTCTCCTGCATTGGTGGGCGAATTCTTTACCACTGAGTCATCTGGGGAGTCATCATCATACTCTACCCAGTCACTAAATATTGGAGTTCAATAGGGCTCAGCCCTATGCAATCATTTTTTCCTACTTTGTGTGTTCTTCCTTGACATTCTTATCACAACTATAGTTTAAATTATCACCCATGTGATGGCAGTTAGCAAATATATTTCTGGCCCAGTCATCCCATGTCAGATCCAGAAGAGCCCTATCATCTCCACTGAAAGGTCACAAAGGACTTCAGATCCAACATATCCAAAGTTGAATCCATGTTCTTCCTTGGCCATACCTTGTTTTTTCCTAAAGTTCCCTAATTCATGAATGGCACCTCCACCCACCAGTTCTGCAAGCCAGATAGGAGCTACTCTTAATAGCTCTCCCATGCTGACCATATGCAAATTGTCAAGTCTGCCAGTATTAGCTCATATATCTCTCATTCATTCTCTGCTATCCATTTCCACTGTCATCACCCTAATATAAGGTACCAACTTTTTGAATCTGAACTGTTGCAAGAATCTCTAGTCTGGGTTCCCATAACCACTCTCACTTCCTTTCAAACTACTCTTCATACTGTATCAGGATAATCCTTTAAGAATATATATATATATTTACATATATATTTATATTTATAAATATATTTACTCAAGCAATGTTCATGTTAAAATTTTCCCTATAAGCACCAAGATCCTTAACATAACCCACTGGGCACTGTATAGTCTGATTCCTGCTTGCTTCTTTAGTGTTTGTCTGTATTACACTGCTTTTTCTTCTCTAGCTACACTGGTCTTCTATCAGTTCTTCTATACCATTATTGGATCTTTGCAATGCTATTGTCTCTACCTAGAATAGTCATCTTCCTTTCAGTCTTTTCTGTATATTTCTTACTCATTCTTCAAACTCAGTCACTTCTCCATGGAAGCTGCTTTTTCATTCCTTTTTCCCACGTTTGTGATTTTACATTTCATTTAAGTGATTATCTATCACATAAGCTTTAAGATAGGGAAAATATCTTATTTTTTTTTCAGCTTTACATAACTAATACCTTCTGATAAAAGGTGCTCAGTAAATATTGGTTGAATGAATAAACCTGTATGAGCCTCAGTTTCCAATTCTTAACAGCTATTCAGCATTGTTGTAGGGTTCAAATAAGATAATATATGTGGAAACACATCCTAAAATACAATGCTCTAAAGAAATGTAAGGAACTAGTATTATTATGCCCAAGCAGATAGATTCTTGCTACTGAAGATTCAAATATTAAATCTTGCTATGATAGTAGGATTATGTAAACAAATGGCAAAAATTATTGTGGTTTCAGTTGTCATTCTTTTGGTTTGTTGATCTGTCTCCATGGTCGTTCTATCATTCCTGCTATATTTCAGACTCTCATCATTTTCTCCTGCTTTCCCTGTTCCAGATCTTCCTCTCTTGCTTCCCTTAGTCCTTTCTCCCTTCTTCAGTTAGTTATCTTTATTAAATGCATTTGCATCATATTATTGCCTTGCTTCATATCACTGTATGGTTTCTCATTGCTTATAGGATAATGTCTAAGGTCCTTAATGGAGCATGTATGACTCTTTGTGATCTGACCTATGCCTTCCCTTCTACTTGTCTCCCTCACCATTTTTTTACCCTGCTTGCTTTCCAGCAATACTAGGCTACTTGTTTACTAGATATATTACCTTCTTTCTTGCCATTGCTTATATCACATTCCTTCTCTTCTTAGGTGCTTGTACCACTCTTGGTCTATTCCTTAATCATATCATCCTTTTAAGATTCAGCTGATACTCCTTTGTGACATTTTCTCTTAAGTTCTCAGGCAAAGCTAGTCATTTCTTCCCAAAGCAACTATTAAGGAACTTACCATATTGGGAAAATAGGTTCTTTACACTTCTTATGTACAAGTACACTTAACAACTTGTTTTGAACCCTTGAAAGACAGGGATGCTATTCTTTTTAAACTCTTATCGATAGACATATAATGGTTACTTTATTTATAGGGTGATTAGAGAAAAATAACCAAGACAAATAAGGAATGGTCAGATTTTAAAGTATGGGAACATAGGTAGGGCCTAACTCATGTTGCATAGGAGATTTCATCTATTATTGTTGTTAAGACTGAGGTCAGCTGCAGGATGCTAGTGCTTTGTAGGGGGGTAGTTACAGTGCATTGAACTTTAGTTAGAGTTCTTACTGTGTCATCAAGATCAGTTTAATAGTCATATGTTTTTATTGCACATATGCTTACCATATAGCACTTGAGTTTTACTTTGAGGTATTATAAAGTAACCAGGTGAGCACATACCAAAAGTTACAGATATGATAATGCTCATGTTATATAGTGTGTGTGTGTGTGTACATGTATGCATGTTCAGACATATATGACTCTTTGTGACCCCATTGACTGTAGCCTGCCAAGCTCCTCTGTCCTTGGGATTTTCTAGACAAGAATACTGAATCGGGTTGCCATTTCTTCCTCCAGGATATCTTCCCGACCCAGGGATCAAACCCACATCTCCTACACTGGCAAGCAGATTCTTTACCACTGAGCCACCTGAGAAGCCCCATGTTATATAATACATAGGATGAACCTAGTAAATATTGAGAAATAAAATCAATCATCTATTTTTTTTCCAGTTTTTAAAGCTATTTCACATGAACTGACTTATTTTTCTTTCATATTTTTTAATCAGGCAGAAGAGCTATTGTTTTCTTTTACAAATAAATTGAGGATCAGAAAAGTAAAAAACTTTGGTAACAACACTAGAAAATTAGAAAGTTGTACGAGTCTGGAGTAGACTGACTTGTCTACCAGAATGCCTCCCATGGAGCCACATGACCTTTCTGGTTGGCTACACCAGGGTAATGCCATTTGTGCTTTGATCTATAAGAAATGCTTTAACCTGAGCCAAAATTTCTGAAAACTTCCAAATTACATTCAGAGTGAAACATTGTCCCTTAAATGACATAGTCTAAATGAATGAATGTAAATCTAGCAAAGTCTTCAGGTCCAACAATTAACTTGATATAGGCTGGTTGAAGCTTGGTGCATCTATTGAGTTAGTTGATACTTTAAACACTGAGAAGATGAAACTCAGCACATGTAAGGTTCAGCACAGTTGGGAGATGATGAGAGGAGCAGGGTCATTGTGTAGGAGAAGATAACATTAAAAAACCAAATTTGGAAAAGTCAGCAGTGGCCACAGGCCTGGAAAGGTCAGTTTTCATTCCAATCCCAAAGAAAGTCAATGCCAGAGAATGCACAGACTACTGCACAATTGGCACTCATCTCATACACTAGTAAAGTAATGCCCAAAATTCTCCAGGACAGGCCTCAACAGTGTGTGAACTGTGAACTCCCAGATGTTCAAGCTGATTTTAGAAAAGGCAGAGGAACGACAGATCAAGTTGCCAACATCTTCTGGATCATCAAAAAAGCAAGAGAGTTTCAGAAAAACATCTGCTGCTGCTGCTGCTGCTGCTGCTGCTGCTAAGTTGCTTAAGTCATGTCCAACTCTGTATGACCCCATAGACGCCAGCCCACCAGACTCCCCCGTCCCTGGGATTCTCCAGGCAAGAACACTGGAGTGGGTGGCCATTTCCTTCTCCAGTGCATGAAAGTGAAAAGTGAAAGTGAAGTTGCTCAGTCATGTCCGACTCTTAGTGATCCCGTGGACTGCAGCCCACCAGGCTCCTCCATCCATGGGATTTTCCAGGCGAGAGTACTGGAGTGGGGTGCCATTGCCTTCTCCACTACTTCTACTCTATTGACTATGCCAAGGCCTTTGACTGTGTGGATCACAACAAACTGTGGAGAATTCTGAAAGAGATGGAAATACCAGACCACCTGACCTGCCTCTTGAGAAATCTGTTTGGAGGTCAGGAAGCAACAGTTAGAACTAGACATGGAACAACAGAATGATTCCAAATCAGGTAAGGAGTACGTCAAGGCTGTATATTGTCACTCTGTTTATTTAACTTCTATGCAGAGTACATCATGAGACACGCTGGGCTGGATGAAGAACAAGCTAGAATCAAGATTGCTGGGAGAAATATCAATAATCTCAGATATGCAGATGACACCACCCTTGGCAGAAAGTGAAGAAGAACTAAAGAGTCTCTTGATGAAAGTGAAAGAAGAGAGTGAAAAAGTTGACTTATAGCTCAACATTCAGAAAGCTAAGATTATGGCATGTGGTCCCATCACTTCATAGCAAATAGATGGAGAAACAGTGAAAACAATGACAGACTTTATTTTTGGGGGGAGGGGGCTTNTAAAGAGTCTCTTGATGAAAGTGAAAGAAGAGAGTGAAAAAGTTGACTTATAGCTCAACATTCAGAAAGCTAAGATTATGGCATGTGGTCCCATCACTTCATAGCAAATAGATGGAGAAACAGTGAAAACAATGACAGACTTTATTTTTGGGGGGGGGGGGGCTTCAAAATCACTACAGATGGTGATTGCAGCCATGAAATTAAAAGACACTCCTTGGAAGAAAAGTTATGACCAACCTAGACAGCATATTCAAAAGCAGAGATATCACTTTGCCAACAAAGGTCCATCTAGTCAAGGCTATGGTTTTTCCAGTGGTTATGTATGGATATGAGAGTTGGACTATAAAGAAAGCTGAGTGCCAGAGAGTTGATGCTTTTGAACTGTCGTGTTGCAGAAGGCTCTTGAGAGTCCCCTGGACTGCAAGGAGATCCAACCATTCCATTCTAAAGGAAATCAGCCCTGATTATTTGTGGGAAGAACTGATGTTGAAGCTGAAACTCCAATACTTTGGCCACTTAATGCGAAGAGCTGACCCATTTGAAAAGATCCTGATGCTTGGAAGGATTGAAGGCAGGAGGAGAAAGGGATGACAGAGGGTGAGATGGTAGGATGACATCACCAGCTCAATGAACATGAGTTTGAGTAAACTCCAGGAGCTGGTGACGGACAGGGAGGCCTGGTGTGCTGCAATTCATGGGGTCACAAAGAGTTGGACACAGCTAAGCAGCTGAACTGAACTGAAGGTATGGAGATGAGGGTACAGTATGGAGTTACCAAGTCTAAGATGATGAAGGAGAGATCCAGATCCAAGAAGGGGATTTAGGGAACAGGGGTCGAGTGTAGAAGAAGTTCTAGACTACCTCCTAGTTGTGCCCAATTGTGACTAACACTGCTCCAGATATACACAGCTGTACAATCAAAGCTTCCCCAGGAGAACCAGATTCCCCTCCTCTCATGGTATCTCCAAGGACATTCAACTCTAGAAGAGAGTCATTCATTGCCACTTGTGCCTTAGCTTCCTGTATGTGTCCAAAATGGCAGCCTGCTGGTTATTAAGCTCCAAGGAGCCAACCTCGATGAATGCCTCCTGAGTTAGCAAAGCAGGAAGATGCTTACATTAGCCTGCTTTCCTAGCAGACTTCACCTAAGACTGGCTTCAGCATGTTGTTATTTTCTCCCAGGCCGTAACTGGGTAAAACTTTAGCATTAGAAAATTAGAGAACTAAGTTTGGGTAATGTTAGTTTGATCTTGTGAGATAGTTTTGAATGTCATTTTTGCTGGGGAAGAGTTTATATGACATCATTTATGAGACTCTTGGATTAAGTGGTGGTGAAATGTGTCTCTTGAATGACAAAGAATGGAAAAAGCGGCACATTGAAGCTGACAGAGCCATGTTATACTCTTTCCTCTCTAACTTGCCATCTTATTGACTTAGGAAATGTCATGTAAATCTTCTGAATGTTGATTTTCTGAGCAGAAAAATGAAAATTTAAAAATTTAAAAATTTAAAAATGAAAATATTAGAAAATATGTATGTGGTCAGGTATAATAGATCTTAAAGTAGCTTTAGACATATTTACTAATTTTCCTAAGCCTGTGTTTCTTCATCTGTCATTTGTCAATATTAGCAGCTTTAGGATTAAATGAGTTCATGAATATGGATTGCTTGGCTGAATAAAAGTCAGTTTCTTTCATATGAGTGAACAAATACAGATTCTAGAATCAGAACGTCTCTAATTAAAATTAAATCTCAATCCCATCAGGAGTATATAGTCTCTCAGGACTTCTATTTCCTGAAACTTGGGTATTAATACCTACCTCATAGAGCCCTTGTATTAATGGGAAGTGGGAAGATGAATTTAAAGTGCCTGTTGCTTAGTAGATGCTCAATAAATATTGGAATCCTCTCCCTTTCCATCATCTTCCCTACCCTCAACGCCACGGTTTCCCCTAACTCTAAAATTCTCTAATTCTAGGCAATTCTAATATATAAGTCTTCAACAGATGAAATAGATCAACTAAAAGTAGGTAAATTTCAAATAATAAATGACTTCTGAGTGACAACTGTATTAGTGTTCTTTTAAAAATAAAACTTTCCTAAATTCTTTAATCATTTCTTGATTTTGCTAACGTTATTACTGTATGTTGATATGTTGATCAAAATAATTTTGTATAAAAGGAATTATTCCTAGCCTCTGGAGAAAATCTTTACTGTTTAGTTTTGTTATACTCACATTCAAGTTTATTTATTAATAAATTTATTTATTTAAAGTAAATAATTTTTTTATTTGAAGTTTATTTATTTTTAACTGTAGTACTTTTCAGTAAATTTCTTTAGCTTAAAGTGAAGTTTCTGATCACTCAGATGGTAAAGAATCTCCCTGCAATGCAGGGGACCCAGGCTCAATCCCTGGGTAGGGAAGATCCCCTGGAGAAGGGAATGGTCACCCACTCCAGTATTCTTGCCTGGAGAATTCCATGGACGGAGGAGCCTGGCAGGCTGCAGTCCATGGGGTCACAAAGAGTTGGCCATGACTGAGTGACTAACACTTTCGCTTTCTTTTCATAGGTAGTTATTTGAAAACTAAGACTTAATATCCAACAGTGATTACTGCCTGTTTGGAGAATTAACACTTTAGCACAGTTTCATTTTACAATAATTTTTTTGGCATTCATATAAATAACTGCTGCAGGTATGAGTTTGCCCACAGAAGAGATGCTTGACTCAGGGAAGGAACACTATCATGTTTCACATATTATTTTAAAGATTATTGAATTTGAGGATTTTCCTGTTTTTTAATACAAAATATTATTCTTGTGTGTGTGTGTGTGTATGTGTGTGTGTGAGCTTGTGTATGGATATAGAAGAACCAGTGAACCAATAAGAAACATATACACATGTATAATAGAGGAATGAATGACTTATTGGTTCTTGTATTTCTAGTGCAAGTCTTAAAAAATATAATAGTAAAGTAATTCTGGTATATTATTATTTTTATATGAGACTTTAAAATGTATTATAGCATTTTGGTTTATAGTATGCATTACTGAGTGGTTTCTGTACCTGAAAACATTTTTATTAGCTGTATTATACATCCTCATAAGTTTGAGAGTTACCGTGTTTACAGAGTATATCTTAAGTGACACTTGAATTACTCTAATTTCCATGTAGTACATAGGATGTAATACTTTAGAATAGAAAGATAATTATGCAGAAATGCTAAATACTAAATGAAACTAATGTGCCTTTATATAAAAATATGAAAGTGTCTAAGTTCAAATTATATTGCTGTTGAATTTAAGTGGTCTGTATTTTACTTATTTTGACTAGTTGTTTCAAGTCATCAGTGACTACTGAATTAAATTTAAGCTATTTTATGTCAGAATCCTTTTGAGCCTTATACTTTTCACTCAGACCCAAAGATCACTAAAACAGTACTCTGATAATAGTTTTAGCATTTCTTATTTCACTTTGAAATAGTTTCCAGGCATAGCCCCTCCCCAGGTAGATATAATTTTTTCTCCAGAAAATTACAAGTATCTTTTTGTGTTTTATTTAGGCTGAAAGTGAAAGTGTTAGTCACTCAGTCCTAATCCTAACCCTAATCCCCGGGTCAGGAAGACCCCCTGGAGTAGGAAATGGCAACCCATTCCAGCATTCTTGCCTGGAAATTTCCATGGACAGAGGAGTCTGGACTGCTAAAGTCCATGGGGTCACAAAGAGTCAGACCCGACTGAGCACATGTGCCATGCCAGACATTTATTACATGGCTGGCCTATCAAAGCAACTTACTAAGCCCCATGGGGGCTGAAAATGAGAACACTGGTTTGTCTTCAAGGACTTTAGGACCTACACATAGACACAAGCAGAGTTAAAAGGACCACAGACTAAGAATTCTAGAAGTTTACAATAAGGGTATAGGAGTTGAGCAAAAGGAGAAAAATCATTTGGCTGGGATGGGCCAGATATGCATTAATGAGCAAGGGGACATTCTTTCTAGTTTCTAGATAGCACCCATTTATAGTGCTGTGCCTAACTTTCTATAGTTAATTCACACTATTTTTCCCAGGAGGAGGAGCCATGACAAGATGCTCAGGAGCATTATGTCCATGTGCTGAGACCAAAGCTGTTAGAATAACTGCCCAAGTTGGCCAAGGAATTAGATGCTGCTGGAAAAATATCCAGAGCTACTATGTTTGCTATCCAAAGAGTTCCACAGTGTTGTGGGGTAAATGGCATCCCACTATTGACTAGATACGTGCCAAATGGCTGGTTAGTACTCTTTATGCATACAAAACAGATTTGAGATGTATCCTTGTATATTTAAAGCTTCTGTAGTTATGATAAACTGAAGTCACCACTGATTAATACAGTAGCTCTCTAAAATAATGAGGTTTTTCTGCTAATAGTACCTCTTCATCAAACTTAAATGAGGAGCCAGCTTGAGGTAAAAAGCACCTTTCTAACCAAAGATTGCCTTTGAATCTTTGTTGCCTGTGAATATGTTGTGATTATCGAATAAGGCAAAGGACTTGTTTTGATAAGATCTTGGATTCTCATGATGAATATTTCCTATGTTGACTTTGTATGCTTTTGTTAACTTTTTAAATGTTGGAAAAATGGAGAAAAATATTTTGAGGAATTTCTCTTTTTTTCTTCTACATAAGATACCCTGTCTGTATTTTAGATGGAGAAAAATTCTGTATTTTTAATGCACCATTAATGTATATGATAGCTTTTTAATTTCTGAAACTGTTAAGATATTAAAATTATGTTGCCATACCAAAATTACAATGGATTCACCATTAGATGTAATTTTCGATAAATTTGTGACTGATTTCTTCTATTGAATTCCTGCTTAGCATCATTATTTTGTCCTTTGCTTTTTGTGAGTGTTTAATACTTCTAGATTGTTTTTCAAAGAAGTCTCCATGAGCTTTGGCTTTGCATCCTCCAGACAGATTGTTAACGTGTATATGTCTACATCCATGCATGTGAGGGTATGTGTATGTTTGTGAGAAACAACACTGAGTTCCTTTTAATTGTACCCAGGTAACAGACACTGGGCATTTGTGAATCAAGTCATGCATGCTGTCTCAAGTACAGATACATTCTCTATTGTTTTGTTAGTGCACATTAGCATTGATTATGATGTGGACATATTTATTTCCAAGACTTTCTTCATCTAAATAACAGCAGCAAATAATGAAGTATCCAGAGCTTAACTATCATCATTGGTGTTTCCTTAACTCCAAACTGAAGTAAAAATTGAGTAAAAGACCATTTTATTTATTTTTAAAATCCCCTATGAGGAGACAGTAATTAACTCAAGATCCACAATTAGCTTCCCAGCAGTCCATATTAACCACTTTCAACCATCCCAGGTCTTTCAGAGGTAGCCTAATTCTGAGATTATTTTGCACTTGAAACAGAGAGACTTATAATAATTAGCTTGAAACACATTTTAAGAGTGTGAGTTTTTTCNCTAAAACAGTACTCTGATAATAGTTTTAGCATTTCTTATTTCACTTTGAAATAGTTTCCAGGCATAGCCCCTCCCCAGGTAGATATAATTTTTTCTCCAGAAAATTACAAGTATCTTTTTGTGTTTTATTTAGGCTGAAAGTGAAAGTGTTAGTCACTCAGTCCTAATCCTAACCCTAATCCCCGGGTCAGGAAGACCCCCTGGAGTAGGAAATGGCAACCCATTCCAGCATTCTTGCCTGGAAATTTCCATGGACAGAGGAGTCTGGACTGCTAAAGTCCATGGGGTCACAAAGAGTCAGACCCGACTGAGCACATGTGCCATGCCAGACATTTATTACATGGCTGGCCTATCAAAGCAACTTACTAAGCCCCATGGGGGCTGAAAATGAGAACACTGGTTTGTCTTCAAGGACTTTAGGACCTACACATAGACACAAGCAGAGTTAAAAGGACCACAGACTAAGAATTCTAGAAGTTTACAATAAGGGTATAGGAGTTGAGCAAAAGGAGAAAAATCATTTGGCTGGGATGGGCCAGATATGCATTAATGAGCAAGGGGACATTCTTTCTAGTTTCTAGATAGCACCCATTTATAGTGCTGTGCCTAACTTTCTATAGTTAATTCACACTATTTTTCCCAGGAGGAGGAGCCATGACAAGATGCTCAGGAGCATTATGTCCATGTGCTGAGACCAAAGCTGTTAGAATAACTGCCCAAGTTGGCCAAGGAATTAGATGCTGCTGGAAAAATATCCAGAGCTACTATGTTTGCTATCCAAAGAGTTCCACAGTGTTGTGGGGTAAATGGCATCCCACTATTGACTAGATACGTGCCAAATGGCTGGTTAGTACTCTTTATGCATACAAAACAGATTTGAGATGTATCCTTGTATATTTAAAGCTTCTGTAGTTATGATAAACTGAAGTCACCACTGATTAATACAGTAGCTCTCTAAAATAATGAGGTTTTTCTGCTAATAGTACCTCTTCATCAAACTTAAATGAGGAGCCAGCTTGAGGTAAAAAGCACCTTTCTAACCAAAGATTGCCTTTGAATCTTTGTTGCCTGTGAATATGTTGTGATTATCGAATAAGGCAAAGGACTTGTTTTGATAAGATCTTGGATTCTCATGATGAATATTTCCTATGTTGACTTTGTATGCTTTTGTTAACTTTTTAAATGTTGGAAAAATGGAGAAAAATATTTTGAGGAATTTCTCTTTTTTTCTTCTACATAAGATACCCTGTCTGTATTTTAGATGGAGAAAAATTCTGTATTTTTAATGCACCATTAATGTATATGATAGCTTTTTAATTTCTGAAACTGTTAAGATATTAAAATTATGTTGCCATACCAAAATTACAATGGATTCACCATTAGATGTAATTTTCGATAAATTTGTGACTGATTTCTTCTATTGAATTCCTGCTTAGCATCATTATTTTGTCCTTTGCTTTTTGTGAGTGTTTAATACTTCTAGATTGTTTTTCAAAGAAGTCTCCATGAGCTTTGGCTTTGCATCCTCCAGACAGATTGTTAACGTGTATATGTCTACATCCATGCATGTGAGGGTATGTGTATGTTTGTGAGAAACAACACTGAGTTCCTTTTAATTGTACCCAGGTAACAGACACTGGGCATTTGTGAATCAAGTCATGCATGCTGTCTCAAGTACAGATACATTCTCTATTGTTTTGTTAGTGCACATTAGCATTGATTATGATGTGGACATATTTATTTCCAAGACTTTCTTCATCTAAATAACAGCAGCAAATAATGAAGTATCCAGAGCTTAACTATCATCATTGGTGTTTCCTTAACTCCAAACTGAAGTAAAAATTGAGTAAAAGACCATTTTATTTATTTTTAAAATCCCCTATGAGGAGACAGTAATTAACTCAAGATCCACAATTAGCTTCCCAGCAGTCCATATTAACCACTTTCAACCATCCCAGGTCTTTCAGAGGTAGCCTAATTCTGAGATTATTTTGCACTTGAAACAGAGAGACTTATAATAATTAGCTTGAAACACATTTTAAGAGTGTGAGTTTTTTCCTTTTTCTTTTTGAGTTAATGTCTGCCCTCCCTAATAATTTTATGGTTTCCAAGTAGGAAAAAAAAAAAAGCAAATATTTGAAGAGAGTATTCTTTCCTACCAAGTTATAGAGCTATGTTTTTCCTTTGGTAAGTCTATAAGTAGCAGCTTTGCTTTAGCTGGAAATTTCATTATTGATTTAGTTAAATGACACAGAAGAATTAGCAAAATGAATAAAAGATTCAAGATTTAGAGAGAAACATGAAGAGGCCCACTTATCACCATTGCTTACTGGTAAAATTGCTGGCTATTCCTTGTTTACCTTTTTGATTTTGTTTTAAAGGAAATGTTCAGTTGCAGAGCATTCCTGCATGATTCAGATATAGCACAAAGCTCAACCCTGGGAACTTTTGCTGCTGCTCTCTGAATGTTTTTAATGCAACCTGCTTTTATAGGTTTAAATTACATTCTGTCACATTGTTTTTGTGGTTGAATTAGAAACTTTTTTTTTTTTTTTTAGTTAAACCTGTGATAAGTAATTGTCACAGTTAGCGCCCTGGTACAATGCTAATTTGAAGTGACATGTCCATACTGGCCCTCCGTAACATGAAGAAGCCTAACAGGTGTGAGGGGTGTGGCTTCCCATGGGCTCTGTTGAACTTCTAACCAGAGAAAAATAGCAGAAAAAGTGAAATGAACCTTGAATAAAGCTGTCAGCAGTAATTATCTCAGCAACACTTTGTGGGGAGATAAAATAAGCACTGGTGCTTTTATAACCTGAACACACTGGACCCAAGATAGATTTTTTTCACCCGTTTAACATAAACTGCTGAATACCTTTCAAGAGGTATTTTCATGGAGCCTAATTAAACAATAACTTAATTATTATGAAATATAAATGGCTGGAAGACATGCATTTGTTTTTTTCGGTTAACACATGACTTCTTTGGTTTTATTTTATTTTTAGTAGTTTTGGTAAATTTTTTTCATGCTTCTTGTGTTAGCAAGCCATTATGGTCTGAAATCTCAAGTAGTTTATGAAAGTTACATTGTCTTCTGGGAAAGGATACTTTCACAACTAGCACCAAAAACTGCTTGAAAGTTTGGTGTTCAGATACTTTGAGAGGTGTTCAGTATATTGGACTTGCCCATACAAAGCAGAATAATACATAAGAATGAGGTGAATGAAATGCAAGTCATCATATCAACAGTGCTGCACATGCTTCCTTGGAGAAGTATAGCAGCAGTATACTTCCTGAGTGGAATAGGACCCAGGTGAGATTTGATAAATCTTTTTCATCTGTTCTTCAAGCACCATTGATTGTCATTTTCTTTTGACAGTAGTATTTTTAAGGTGGCTTCCCTGGTGGCTCAGTCTGTAAAGAGTCCGTGCTGCAATGCAGGAGACCTTTAATTTACTTACAAAACAATTCAAATGACATAATGACTATGTTTATCTAACCTGAGAAATATAGAGAAGTTTTAGTATGGTTCTTCTTCATAAATTTCCAGACTATAGAAGCTAACTGCAAAGAAGCAGATGAGATTTTGCAATATAAGTTGCTGTCTTTCTTTCATTGCCTTTCTAGAGTTATGGTTTCAAGTGATCTAATGACATCTAGAAACCTTTTTTTTTTTTTTTTTT
>SJYA01000434.1:143899-251109 GCA_006410615.1 Neotragus moschatus | reverse complement strand
TTTTTTTTTTTTTTTTTTTTTTCATAATTCAACTTTACTATGTTGCTGTGGGACTTCCCTAGTTACTTAGATAGTAAAGACTCTGCAATGCAGGATACTTGGGTTTGATCCCTGGGGTCAGGAAGAACCCCTGGAGAAAGGAATGGCAACCCTCTCCCGTATTCTTGCCTGAAGAATCCCATGGATAGAGGAGCCTGGCAGATTACAGTCCATGGGGTCTCACAGAGTCGGATACGACTGAAGTGACTAAGCAGCAGCAGCGGATATAAGTAAAGATATATATAGATATATGGTTGATGGTAAGGATTTTAGAATATAATTCTGAGGAAAAGACAAATAGGTGGTACTAAATTTGTTTTAAGTAAAGTGCTAAATATATTATAAATTCACTTTACTAATCATATCTGAGCATCTACTATGTGCCAAGATCTCAGCTGACTGCCAAGGATACCACCAATGGTGAACAGTATCTACTTTGATGAAGTGAATGGTTTTCTAGGCTATAGGTTTGTGAATGAATTACAGACTATGTTACCTGTATTCTGCTATACCTAATCCTTCAATTCAGTTCAGTTTGGTCACTTGGTCATATCTGACTCTGCGATCCCATGGACTGCAGCACGTCAGACCTCCCTGTCCATCCTAATCCTTGTTTTACCTAATCCTTGATATGCCTAATCCTTGGTATACCCTAAATGAGAATGCATTTGGCGTAGTTTGCTACAGTCCTATTCTACAGAAAAGAAAACTGAAGCCCCTGTTTTCACCCCAGATCTCAGAGCCAATAAACAGAGCAGAGTCAGGACTGAAATATGTTGACTCTTAGCTTTTTTTAAAAAAGTGGTATCACCTCCACTTTAGATTGAGCCAACCTGGCTATCTTGTTAAGTCTCTGATGTACTGGGTGCAGCAGCATAAAAAAATGAAAGTGTTAGTTGCTCAAGCATGTCCAGCTCTTTGTGACCCCATGGACTGTAGCCTGCCAGGCTCCTATATCTATCTACATATGTATAATGTATACATATAGACTATAATCCTCACAATAATCTTAATTTTTTCTTTTTTAATGTTTTATAACATTTGTTATGATTTAGTCTTTTAAAGTTATTTCAAGATATTGATTATATTCCCCAACTTGTACAATCTTGAACCTATCTTACACCCAGCAGTTTATCCCTCCCCTTGCCTCCCCCACCAGTAAGCACTAGTTTGTTCTATGTATCTGTGAATCTACTACTTGCCTCACTACAAGATTTTGACTTAGGAGGTTTATAGAGAAGGGAACTGAGGCACTTAGAAGATAGGAGAATTATTCAGAGGCATACAGAACTAGGATTTCAAACACTGGCAGTGTAGCTTTGGAGTCAACTTCATAATCACTCTTATATAGTTCTCCAGGCAAATATAGTGACGCCTAATTAGCAAAGAATTTGCCTTACAGTGGCATACTTTTTTCTAGAAACTTCCTTGTCACAGATATAAATGATTCAGAAGACATTGGGTACATATAGGGGATGAGGTTCCTTCCTTATTCAGTAGTATAGTTCCTTTCTCTCTCACCTGTATACAGTATAAAAAATAATGGGAGATAACTGGAAAGGTGGGCCACGTAATCACCTTGAAAAATTGGTTCAGAGTAAGAGAAAAGAACTTGTAAATAACTTTAGTAAGAGGCATATTTAGGATTTTTACCCAGGTCCTTTTATCTGTGTACAGTGCTCCACAAATATTTTTACACATGTAGAATCATATCACAGGCGGCATTGATGGGAGAAAGTCATAAAAAGGCACCATGCAGTCTTAAGACATAAAAGAACAATACTTGCTTTGCTCTAATGGTGGTGACAGAAAAGAAGTAGCTTACAGGCTCTTCTAAGTTAAATGTATTTAAGCTGAAAGTTATCAGTAGGCCTAACTGCCACAGTGACTTTTCTGTACCTTCAGTAACCTGTTTTCCTATCTCTCAGTCTGCATTAAGTTCAACTCATGAGTTAAACAAGTTCCAATTTTGGACATCACTTATAGGATATGCTTTAAAAAATACCAGTCATAAGCAGATAGTGAATTTCAGAGATGAACTCTTAGACAAACCGAGAGCCAAAATATATCTAAATAAACATACTCTCCAGTGGATGGCACTTTAAAGAATGTCATATAAGCTCTTGAAAAGAGATGAGAAACACCTCAGTAAACTTTGTTCACCTAGAAAAAAGTAATTTATCAAGTATTGATCAACATCTGGATATTTTTGCTGTGGAAAAGATTAAGTAATATTTTTGATTGCTCCCTGTCTGTTTCAGGATACATACTAAATAAGCTATACATGGTTGACATAAGGTGCTATAAAACAATGGATACCAATAAACTCCAACACTGGCATCTAGGCTTAAATTCTTTAAAAAAATTTTTTTCACAATTTTAAATGTTACTTTCCATTTACAGTTATTTCAAAATATTGGCTATATTCCTTGTGATGTACAATACATCCTTGAACCTACCTTACACCCACCAGTTTTCACCTCTCACTTCCCCACTCCTAAATTGCCCTGCACCTCATTGGTAACCACTAGTTTGTTCCCTATATTTGTAAATAGGCTTAAATTTCTGAAAAGAAACAATTGCGTATTGCATTTGAAAATATCCATATGATAGTCCTTTCCACTGTCAAAGAGCCAGAGGTGTGTGTGTGTGTGTGTGTGTGTGTGTGTGTTTCAAATTGCAAAATTAAGTCCATTCTTCGAAGGCACCTTTTCATTTTTCATCTTTTTAATGTTGTCAACATTAAATAAGATATTATTTATAAATAAGATATTATTCTTATTTCTCATATGAGGAAACTGAGGTCTTTTGAGGTTAAACAGCTTACTGGGAAATGACATTAAATATCAAAATGAGGATCCTAGACCAGGTTATCTGCATCCAAGTGCCTGGCATATAATAGGAACTGTATAAGTGTTTACTGAATGACTAAGTTATAGACTCTAGCTAATGATATGGTTAATGAAGCTCATTCAAAAACTAACTCTAAATTATGAACTAATTATAAGGAAAAAGAGAAAAATCAAGAGAAATCTGCTCTTGTTTCAGATTACTTTCTCCCTGTAACCAGTCTTGTGGGTTAAAGCAATATTTTCTCTCTTCTGCCCTCCACCAGAGGGTGCTCATAAGCAATTAAATGACAGAAAGCTATAGAAACAGAAACCAAGAAACCAGTACCATTTTAATTCACAGCATGGATTATTGGCCCCTGTGCAAAATAGCTGACTTTAAAACAGAACTCTTTGGTTTAAAGTTGCCTTGCAAATAACAACTTGTCTGCCTGCCTGTGCTAGTATCTTTATGCAGGTAAACCTGACCAATCTTGCTAAATAGATATGGGAAATATATGCCACTAGGCAGCATCAGGCTGGCCTAATAGGGTAATATTTCTTGCATAACTTAATGCTCTTCAGTTTTACTCTAGTATTCTGAAGTTTTTCAGATGCTCTTCTAAGTGTACTTATTAAAATCAATAAAAGGGTTCAAGAATGCTGCTATTGCCTGTATATCTAGTTTATAAAAATACTACATTTTTAAATTAAACATACATCTGGTGCAGTGGGCAACTTTTTATCTCTCTATGGTATAATCTGGTTTTAAGGGCTGGGATGCAATAGATTTTTTTCTTTTAAAACTTGTATATGCAGCACTCTTTTTTTTTTTTTTGATAGAACTCAATGTTTGAGCAGTTCAGAGAAGCATAAAGGTGAGCAGTTATAATGTGTTTTGGAGCTCCCCAGCAGATTGAAAGAAACAAATACTAAGTTAGAAGCTTTTTTTTATTGTTATTTTCATACATATTCCTAAATTTTTTTAGAAATTTGATGTTATTAAATCAAGATACTTATTAGTATTTTACAACTACTTATGACATCTGAAGGAGAAGGCAATGGCACCCCACTCCAGTACTCCTGCCTGGAAAATCCCATGGACAGAGGAGCCTGAAAGGCTGCAGTCCATGGGGTCGCTGAGGGTTGGACACGACTGAGCGACTTCACTTTCACTTTTTACTTTCATGCATTGGAGAAGGAAATGGCAACCCACTCCAGTGTTCTTGCCTGGAGAATCCCAGGCACGGGGAGCCTGGTGGGCTGCCGTCTACGGGGTCACACAGAGTCGGACACAACTGAAGTGACTTAGCAGCAGCATGACATCTGAAGAACACACAATTAACATTATTTAGTAGAAAGATATTGAATATGAGTCAAGAAAATATGTTCATGCAGATACGTGACTTGGACAAGGAAATTAAGCCTCTGTGCATCTCAGTTTCTTTCCCAGTTAAATGGGAGAATTAGACCACACTTTCTTGTGAGAAGACATTGCTTTTCATTTGGAATCTCTTGGGGATGATGGGACTCCTGATAGAAGAAGTTTAAGAATCGGCTGCTGATACATTTCTCTCTGGAGATTCTCAATTCTAGCGTGGAAGGGAGCTAAGGATGCTTGACAGGGAGGGTATGGCAGCAGTGCTTAATACACTTAAGATTTCAAGATCTGTGGTGTCCTACTTGGAATGCCATTTGATGAATTCTAAGGACCCTTCCAACTCTTATATCTTATGAGTCTAAAATGAACCATCTGTAGGAAGCCTTCCTTGTTTCTTCCAATTCTGTGCTTTTCTGATAGCATTCATATTTATATGCATAACAAAAAAACTTCAGAATTTGTTACTGTTGATGTTTATCTCATTAAATCTTACTAATTTGCCCAATCAACTGAGTACTATAGCACAACAAGGCCAGGCAGAGAATACAATTTTTTAGCTATTTACACAGGAGTTTTGTAGATAATTGATCTTGACCTATACATCTCTTATGATATTCCATTGGTTACAGCTTATTATTAGTCACTTCCTTTTTAACAGTGTTTTTTTTTATGTGGTGACTAAACTGCTATTTAACCCTGCTACAAGAATGTGACAGTGGACTAGTCCAGACAAGTGGAGGTGCACTTGGTAACTAACATTCTTAATAAGCTTGCTTCAACCTGCCACAAATTAAAAGCTCTGTGATTTTTCTAGCACATAAGTGATTTTTTTAAAAAAAGCTTGAATTGTGAAATAAATAAGCTTTTTTGATTTGCACTCTGGTTGGCAGTAAATGAAACTTCAGCCCCTTGATTCAGTTTGGCTTAAACTACGTTAATAATCTGTCTATCTAAATAGTGAGCATCTGAAAATTTTAAAAGAGTGTTCCAACAGTCATCGTTGGGGCTCCATCAAAAGGCTTTGTGTTGCTCAGAAATATGATGTAGTTGAAGACCCCATGGCCTTTAGAGTAAAATCTGCTTTGCTACTTTGTAGTTGACTGATCTTGGATAAGTTGTTCTGCCTCTCAAAAGGTTGTATTGTGATTTATACAGTCATGATTGCCTTTAATTTGCAGGATTGCCATGTAGGGTATATGTATCTTAAGCATTTTATATACAGTGACTGGCACATTGATGATATCGAGAAACAGCTATTTTAACTAAGACAAAGAGACTAGTTATTTTTTATCAGACCATGAGACAACATATAGTAGGGCATTAATAGTTGTTTGAATTATTTTTAAATGGCTCTGAGGTAAGACTGCCTAAGTTTAATTTTGGTTTCCTACTTAGAAGCTGTATAACTTTGAGCAAGCTTCTTAATCTGTATAAGGCTTAGTAGCCTCATCTTTTAAAACAGATAGGATAATACCTATCTGGCAGAGTTATTGTGAGAATTAAATGGAGTAATGCATATAAAAACTTCATATAATACCAATACATATTAAACTCTGAATAATGGCAGTAGTGGTTTCATGGGTAAATATACATATTTCAGAACACCAAATTATACTCTTCAAAGTATATGTTGTTATTATAGATCAGTTTTACCTCAATAAAGCAATATTCTGGAGAAGGAAATGGCAACCCATTCCAGTATCTTGCCTGGAGAATCCCGTGGATGGGCAAAGAGCCAACTCACTGGAAAAGACCCTGATGCTGGGAAAGATTGAGGCAGGTAGAGAAGGGGACAACAGAGGATGAGATAGTTGGATGGCATCACCAACTCAATGGACATGAATTTGAGCAAACTCCAGGAGCTGGTGAAGGACAGGGAAGCCTAGCATGCTGCAGTACATGAGGTAAGAATTGGACAGGACTGAGTGATTGAACAGCAGAGCAATACTCAGTAATGTGTGTGTGTGTGGTGTTGATTGTATTGAATCCCGGTGCCCAGTAGCATTCCCAGATCCAGATGAAATTAATTATTCTGGTATCAAAATGATGACAGACTTGAAAACATAGTTTTTAAAAAACTTTCTTTTATTTTTTTTTTAAGCACAAGAGAATTATATTTTACAAACTGATTTTTTAAAGATACATATAGTAAAGCTTCCCTGGTGGCTCAGACAGTGAAGAATCCACCTGCAATGCAGGCGACATGGGTGCAATCCCTGGATTGGGAAGATCCCCGGGAGGAGGGCATGGCAATCCACTCCATTATTCCTGCCTGGAGAATCCCCATGGACAGAGGAGCCTGGCGGGCTACAGTCCATGGGGTTGCAAAGAGTCAGACACAATTAAGCGACTAAGCACAGCACATAGTAAAGCTATGCTTTCAGAATTGTTGTTTTATGTTACTGAGTGTGTCATATGCAGGGTGAAGATCCTGCTGGTGGCTGAACTGAATTTTCTTAGTCTCTTACTAAGATCACAGTTGATTAGAATTGTAAGAGATCTGAGAGATAAATCATGTGGGTTGCCCTCATATTTTACAAAAGAGAATATTGATTCTCCTGATGACTATCCCAAGGTCCCATAATTTGGTCTCCTAAATTCTTGTGCAGTACTCTAAAAATGTCTTAGTCTGTCATTAATAGTAAGGAATAAAGACAGGCTACAAGTCTGTATTTGGGGAAAGGCTAAAATTTGGCTGCAAAACAAAAACACTTTTAAGAACTAATTCATATGGTTAGAGAAAGCATTATTAAGAAGGGCCTAATAAACACCCTGAAACAATAAGAATACTTGTCAGAAATAACCAGTGGTCAATTATGATGGGTTATAGGAATTGTCTTTACATGTTGTTTTGGTATTTCATTTTAATTTATTTAAAAGGAAATTATATAAGAGGAAACATTGAGAAGATTCCAAACTTCACAGAATAATATGCTTTGGGGACTTCTCAGTTGTTTCAAATAATTACCATTATTTATGAAAATTAGTTTCACCTGTACACCTTGCATAGTCTGCTGCAGCTGCTGCTGCTAAGTCTTTTGAGTCGTGTCCAACTCTGTGCGACCCCAGAGACGGCAGCCCACCAGGCTCCCCCGTCCCTGGGATTCTCCAGGCAAGAACACTGGAGTGGGTTGCCATTTCCTTCTCCAATGCATGAAAGTGAAAAGTGAAAGTGAAAAGTAAAATTGAAGTCGCTCAGTCGTGTCCAACCCTCAGTGACCCCATGGACTGCAGCCTTCCAGGCTCATCCATGGGATTTTCCAGGCANTCCATTATTCCTGCCTGGAGAATCCCCATGGACAGAGGAGCCTGGCGGGCTACAGTCCATGGGGTTGCAAAGAGTCAGACACAATTAAGCGACTAAGCACAGCACATAGTAAAGCTATGCTTTCAGAATTGTTGTTTTATGTTACTGAGTGTGTCATATGCAGGGTGAAGATCCTGCTGGTGGCTGAACTGAATTTTCTTAGTCTCTTACTAAGATCACAGTTGATTAGAATTGTAAGAGATCTGAGAGATAAATCATGTGGGTTGCCCTCATATTTTACAAAAGAGAATATTGATTCTCCTGATGACTATCCCAAGGTCCCATAATTTGGTCTCCTAAATTCTTGTGCAGTACTCTAAAAATGTCTTAGTCTGTCATTAATAGTAAGGAATAAAGACAGGCTACAAGTCTGTATTTGGGGAAAGGCTAAAATTTGGCTGCAAAACAAAAACACTTTTAAGAACCAGTTCATATGGTTAGAGAAAGCATTATTAAGAAGGGCCTAATAAACACCCTGAAACAATAAGAATACTTGTCAGAAATAACCAGTGGTCAATTATGATGGGTTATAGGAATTGTCTTTACATGTTGTTTTGGTATTTCATTTTAATTTATTTAAAAGGAAATTATATAAGAGGAAACATTGAGAAGATTCCAAACTTCACAGAATAATATGCTTTGGGGACTTCTCAGTTGTTTCAAATAATTACCATTATTTATGAAAATTAGTTTCACCTGTACACCTTGCATAGTCTGCTGCAGCTGCTGCTGCTAAGTCTTTTGAGTCGTGTCCAACTCTGTGCGACCCCAGAGACGGCAGCCCACCAGGCTCCCCCGTCCCTGGGATTCTCCAGGCAAGAACACTGGAGTGGGTTGCCATTTCCTTCTCCAATGCATGAAAGTGAAAAGTGAAAGTGAAAAGTAAAATTGAAGTCGCTCAGTCGTGTCCAACCCTCAGTGACCCCATGGACTGCAGCCTTCCAGGCTCATCCATGGGATTTTCCAGGCAGGAATACTGGAGTGGGGTGCCATTGCCTTCTCCTTGCATAGTCTAACACTTTGCAACTTTTTGGTCTTAGGATCCTTTTGTACCCTTAAGAAAGTCAGAATTATATCTACTGACATTTGCCATATTTAAAATTGAGAAAAATTAAATGTTTAAGATAGTAGTGATAAACATATTACATGCTGGTATGAATAGCATTTTTATGAAAAGTAATTATATTTTCAAAAAAACTATTATTAATGAGTGACGTTTTACACTTTTTACAAATCTCTTTAAGGTCTAGCTTAATTGAAGACAATTAGATTCTCATAGCTTCTGAATTCAGCCTATTCTGATATGTTGTTTTCATTGACGTATGATCTGCATTCCCCAACCTTTTGGGCACCAGAGAGTTTTGTAGAAGACAATTATTCCATGAACTGAGGGCTGGGAAGTGATAGTTTTGGGATCATTCAAACACATGACATTTATTCCATGCTGTATTTCTATTATTATTACATCAGGTCCCTCAGATCATCAAGCATTAGATCCCACAGTTTGGGGACCCCTGAAGTATATAAAGAAATCTGGCCTCACACAGAGTTTTAGTTGGAAGAGTATTTTAATAGTCTTTTCAGACAATTGTGGATATTCTTCTTTGATATTAAACTAGAATTTGACAAGTGATAATTTTCTAAAGATCAGTTTCAGTGTGGAATCTGGTACCATATCAGTGTATTTTTTGTATTTTGTTACAAGATCCATTGATCTGTCTCACACTTTGAGTGTATCCTTTATCCGTGCATAATTTTGTAATGTCACGCATTCATTGTTATTTGGAGGGTGTTGGTCCTCTGAATTACACAAATTTTCTAATGTTGAAAGAGTGCATTATATAATGTCCAAAAAAATCACTCTATTAATATCACCTCCAATCTCATTAGAAAAGTCTTTAGACATTAAAGAGCATATTGATTGCATGGTAGCAATCAATGGTTTTCCAAAATTTTAATTTTTAATCTTGAAAACTCAAGTTTTGTCACTGGCAATTAATATTGTCAGATTTGTGCCTTGAAATAACAAGCTTGCTTCATTTATTTTGGTGGAAAATCCTAACACCTAAGTCTGAATAACTGTAGTTCGTCTGCCAGTTATTTAAGTAATAATAGTGTTCCCTGGGAAAAGTAGCTGGTTCAGAACACAACTCAGATAGTTATATAAGGGCTTTTCCCTCTGCACAATCATAATTCTCTGCTGTGCAGTTTGAGTGCTTTATGCATGCTTCCTAGTTGTCACATAGAATATTAAAAGGCTTGTACTCAAGTCAAGTTTAATTAAAACTAATAAAATTTGCCCATTCAACAGGAACATTCTGGAGGGAAATATGTGTTTTTACAGTGAATACATGGTATTGAAGATTTTAACACAATATAGTATCACTACTTGGGTTTGTGCTAAGGTTCTCAGCAGTTTTCAGGCTTCCCAGGTGGCACTAGTGGTAAGGAACACACCTGCCAGTGCTGGTAGAAATAAGAGATGCAAGTTCAATCCCAGGGTCAAGAAGAACCCCTGGAGGAGAGCACAGCAAACCACTCCAGTTTTCTTGCCTGAAAATCCCATGGACAGAGAAGCCTGGCAGGCTACAACCCCATAGGGTTGCACTGAGTTGGATATGACTGAAGTGACTTAGCACACACTGAAGCGACTAAGCACACACATCAGCAAACTGTTGATTTTTTACCATTCGTATAAACACAGTGAAAAACTCAAATACTATCTATGTGTTTATTTCAAAAATTATTTTGATTTTATGGAAACCCTAAAAGGTAACTGAAAATTGTGTGTCTCATGTACCCCTATGTTCATGGCAGTATTGTTTACAATAGTCAAGAAATGGAAGCAACCCAGATGTCCATCAACAGATGAATGGATAAAGATGTGTGGTACATGTATATAGTGGAATGTTACTGAACCATAAAAAGAATGAATTTGATTCAATTCTAGTGAAGTGGATAAACCTAGTGCCTATTAAATGAGTGAACTAAGTCAGAAAGAGAAAAACAAAAATATTGTTATAATAACACATATATATGGAATCAAGAAAAATTATACTGATGAACCTATTTACAAGGAAGGAATGGAGATGCAGATGTAGAGAATAGACTTGTGAACACAGTGAAGGAGGGAGGGAGTGGAACAAATGGAGAAAGTAGTGTCAACATATATACACTATCATGTGTAAAATGGATAACTGGTGGGAAGTTGTTATATAACACAGGGAGCTAAGTCTGGTGTTCTGTGAAGACCTTAGACGGGAGGGATGAGGGGAAAGAAGGGAAGCTCCAGAGGGAGGGAATATGTGTATAATTATAGTTGATTCATGTTGTACGACAGAAACCAACACAACATTGTATAAATTTTAAAAACCAAAACTAAAGAGAACCTTGTGTCTATACACCACACTTTGAGAACTAATTGGGATAGTTAATGGCTTAAAGCTTAACATTCAAAAAATGAAGATGATGGCATCCAGTCCCATCACTTCATGGGAAATAGATGGGGAAACAGTGGAAACAGTGTCAGACTTTATTTTTCTGGGCTCTAAAATCACTGCAGATGGTGACTGCAGCCACGAAATCAAAAGACACTTGCTCCTTGGAAGAAAAGTTATGAGCAACCTAGATAGCATATTCAAAAGCAGAGATATTACTTTGCCAGCTAAGATCCATCTAGTCAAGGCTATGGTTTTTCCAGTAGTCATGTATGAATGTGAGAGTTGGACTGTGAAGAAGGCTGAGCACCAGAGAATTGATGCTTTTGAATTGTAGTGTTGGAGAAGACTCTTGAGAGTCCCTTGGACTGCAAGGAGATCCAACCAGTCCATTCTGAAGATCAGCCCTGGGATTTCTTTGGAAGGAATGATGCTAAAGCTGAAGCTCCAGTACTTTGGCCACCTTGTGCGAAGAGTTGACTCATTGGAAAAGACTCTGATGCTGGGAGGGATTGGGGGCAGGAGGAGAAGGGGACGACAGAGGATGAAATGGCTGAATGGCATCACTGACTCGATGGGCATTAGTCTGAGTGAACTCCGGGAGTTGGTGATAGACAGGGAGGCCTGGTGTGCTGCGATTCTTGGGGTTGCAAAGAATCAGACACGACTGAGCGACTGAACTGAACTGAACTGAATATCTTCCTAAGAAAATACTAAATACTTTCTGTAAGAAGAAAAGAAAAAAACTTCGTAGATTTAAGAATATTCACTAAATGATGACTTTATTGACTGTGCCAAAACCTGACTGTGTGGATCACAACAAACTATCGAAAATTCTTCAAGAGATGGGAATACCAGACCACCTGACCTCCCCCTCAGGTCAGGAAGCAACAGTTAGAACTGGACATGGAACAACAGACTGGTTCCAAATAGGAAAAGGAGTGTGTCAAAGCTGTATATTGTCACCCTGCTTATTTAACTTATATGCAGAATACATCATTGGAGATGCTGGGCTGGATGAAGCACAAGCTGGAATCAAGATTGCCAGGAGAAATATCAATAACCTCTGATATACAGATGACACTACCATTATGGCAGAAAGCAAAGAACTTAAGAGCCTCTTGATGAAAGTGAAAGAGGAGAGTAAAAAGGTTGGCTAAAAGTTAACATTCAGAAAACCAAGATTAAGGCATCTGGTCCCATCACTTCATGGCAAATAGATGGGGAAACAGTGGAAACAGTGACAGCTTTATTTTGGGGGGCTCTAAGATCACTGCAGATGGTGATTGTAGCCATGAAATTAAAAGATGCTTACTTCTTGGAAGAAAAGTTATGACCAACCTAGAAAGCTTATTCAAAAGCAGAGACATTCCTTTGCCAACAAAGGTCCATCTATTCAAGGCTATGGTTTTTCTAGTAGTCATGTATGGATGTGAGGGTTAGACTGTAAAGAAGGCTGAGCGCCGAAGAATTGATGCTTTTGAACTGTGGTGTTGGAGAAGATTCTTGCAAGTCCCTTGGACTGCAAGGAGATCCAACCATTCAATCCTAAAGGAAATCAGTCCTAAATATTCATTGGAAGGATTGATGTTGAAGCTGAAACTCCAGTACTTTGGCCACCTGATGCAAAGAGCTGACTCATTTGAAAAGACCTTGATGCTGGGAAAGATTGAAGGCAGGAGGAGAAGGAGACGACAGAGGATCAGATGGTTGCATGGTGTCACCGACAATGGACAGGAAGGCCTGGAGTGCTGCAGTCTGTGGGGTCACAAAGAGTCGGACATGACGGAGCAGTTGAACTGAGCTGAACTAGATAATGGAGTATCTACGTGTGGCAAACGTATCCTCTCAGAGAGCCTGTTAGGAGAGGTAATATTATCCATTTTTATAGAAAAAGAAACTGAACTTAAGAGACATAAAATATTTATTTGAGTAAATAGTCGCACAGTGACTAGCAAACGTGATTTTGAACTCAGGACACTCTTATTCTTAAAGTCCTTGCTTTCAGGAGAGTTAGAAGATGGCCACAAACTGGAAGAAAATATCTTCAAAAGATACATTTGATATAGGACTCTTATCCAAAATATACAAAGGATTCTTCAAACTCAACAAGAAAACAAACAACTCAAAAAAATGGGTCAAAGACCTTAGGAGACACCTCACCAAAAGAAGATACACAGATGACAAATAGCCATAGGAAAAAATGCTGCATTATATGTCATCAGGAAGTGCAAATTAAAAGAACAGTGAAATACCACTACACACTTATTAGAATGTTCAAAGTCCAGAGCACTGATAGCACCAACTGCTAGTGAGAACGTGGAGCGACAGGAGCTCTCATTCATTGCTGGTGGAATGCAAAATGGTCCAGCCACTTTGGAAGACAGTTTGGCAGTTTCTTACCAAAATAAATATACTCTTACCATATGATCTAGCAGTTGTGCTCTTTAGTATTTACCGAAGGGAGTGGAAAACTTATGTCCACACAAAAACCTAAACACAGATGTTTATAGAAGCTTTATTCCTAATTGCCATAATCTGGAAGCAATCAATATGTCCTTCAGTAGGTAGATGGATGAATAAACTATGATACATGCAGACAATGGGTTATTATTCTTCCCCTACTAAAAAGAAATGAGCTCTCAAGCCATGAAGAGACATAGATGAACTTCAAATGTGTATTATTAATTTAAAAAGTCCATGGTACATTTAACCTTCCCCTGTTGTTAAATAGAATTAGTTCCTTTAACTATTCACCAGAACTTTTAAGTGCCTGCACTTCCTTGGATTACTTATTAACACAGCAGATTTACTTGATTTGGGTCATTTTCCTTTAATTTAAAAACAAATTTGCTGTCTTTTAGTGTTACCATGTTCATATACAGCTCGCCACATGATAGGCTGATAAATTGAGTTGTTGAAGCAGGGAATGGTGACTTGATTCAGAAAGCCAGCAGACTGAGAAGAGGGTAGACTAGTGTCCCAAAGAACCATCATACCTGACTTAGAATTCAGGCTTCTTTTGTGCTAAAAGGAGAGGGCATGTGATTGGTTGTTGCAAACCTCTTGGTGCCAGAATCCTTTGTTCTTGCAGCTATCCTCATAGGTGGGTCAGGTTACAATATTCCTGTAGACCTCCAACAAGACAAATGTTACTCTCTGTTCTGCCGCTTTTTGTCTCTATTTGAATGGAGAAACGTTATACCTTTGAAGATCACAACCTTGAGAATGTTCCTTCCTGTTTATTTCCATGCTATTGGCAACATTCTTAACTTTAGAAAAAGCAATAGAATACAGAGTTTAAAGAAACAGATCCAATATGGAGTTGCATTTGTTCTAACCTATTAACAGTTTTTTCATCAGCTAACAGGAAGAATCAGCTTGAATTCTTGCCTACTGTGGAAAGTGAAAGTGAAAATGAAAATGAAGTTGCTCAGTCCTGTCCGGCTCTTTGCAACCCCGTGGACTGTAGCCTACCAGGCTCCTCCGTTCATGGGATTCTCCAAGCAAGAGTACTGGAGTGGGTTGCCATGTCCTTCTATAGGGGATCTTCCCAACCCAAGGATCAAATCCGAGTCTCCCGCATTGGAGGCAGATACTTTAACCTCTGAGCCACCAAGGAAGCCCTACTGTGGCTATCATGCTTTAAAAATGTGGTCTTATCCCACAGTTCTCTAAAGTGACAGTAATGGACTTCTTCCAAAAGCTGGGTCCTTTATCTGTGTTTTCAGCTAACAAGAGATGGATGGCTCCTCGAAGTATTCACTTCGCTGCAGAAGAAGGGGACTTGGGGTTCACCCTGAGAGGAAACTCCCCAGTTCAAGTCCTTATTTATAAGGACTTCCAACACTTGTAGTTGTGAGATCATACTTCTAAGAATAATCATGAAGTTAGTATTAAGTATCCTTGTCTCCTTTATTAACCAGTTCTGACAGAGGTGCTCTGTAAGCATCTCAAGCATCATTAACAGGAGAGGGGAGGCGTTATTTCAGGCTAATTCTTTCCCAAATAGTCTTTCCCAAATAGTCCATTGTCGTTCAACTTAAAGTATTTGAGGAAGCATCCTGCAATATGAGAACTTTTGTAAACCTTCAAATAAAAGGTAAACTTTTCAGTGAGAGAATTTTGTATAGAACCTAATCATGTACTTTGTTGTTTTAGGGATGTAAGTGTCTTATGGAGTTTCTTTATTCTGTGTCTCTCCTCCAGTTTTTTAGGTGTTATAATAGTCATATCTGATTCCCATGTGCATTAGAGCCATTTATTTTCATCTCAGAGACTTTTTTTTCACTCAGTTATTATTAACAATTTTCTTAATGATAAACTGAAGCAATAACTAGACAAATAGGCTCCATTCTTGCCCTTGCAGAATCTACTACAGTGGTAGACTTACAAGTTTTTTGTCCTCTCCACTTTACATATAAGCTTTATTCATAATTGCCTTAACCTGGAAGCAACCAAGATGTCCTTCAATAGGTGAATGGATGAACCATGGCAAATACAGGAATATCATTCAACACTGAAAGTAAATGAACTTTTAAGACATGGCAAGACATAGATGAACTTTAAATACATACAATCAACCTTCCTATCTGTGGATTTCAATCTACAGTTGTTTGAATCCAAAGATGCTGAACCTGCAAATAAAAGGAGGATGACTATACTCTGCCATTTTATATAAATAACTTGAGCAACTTCTGTACTTTGCTTTCCATTTTTTTGTACACCTAAAATTACTCTTAAAAAAAGTCTTAATACATATATAACAAAATCCTATGCCCATTCAGCCCTTTAAACAAAACTCATTCAACAACATACCCATTTTAGCATAAAAATATGCAATGAGTGATACTAGTGATATTTTAGTCATAAAAATTCTACTTTTTTGTCAATCTTCCCAATCCTTCAGTGTCCAGAAGATTATATACCCAGATTTGCGGCAGTTGTGTAGAAGTAAATAATAAAATGAAGGTTTCTTGACTTTATTCTGTGCTGAATTTTTGAACCCATTTTGAATCTCTTCATCTTGGGAAATCTGTATGCAGGTCAGGAAGCAACAGTTAGAACTGGACATGGAACAACAGACTGATTCCAAATAGGAAAAGGAGTATGTCAAGGCTGTATATTGTCACCCTGCTTGTTTACCTTCTATACAGAGTACATCACCAGAAACACTGGGCTGGATGAAGCACAAGCTGGAATCAAGACTCCTGAGAGAGACATCAATAACCTCAGATATGCAGATGACACCATCCTTATGGCAGAAAGTGAAGAACTAAAGATCTTCTTGACGAAAGTTAAAGACAGCAAAAATGTTGGCTTAAAGCTCAACATTCAGAAAACAAAGATCATGGCATCCAGTCCCATCACTTCATGGGAAATAGACGGGGAAACAGTGGAAACAGTGTCAGACTTTTTTTTTCTGGGCTCCAAAATCACTGCAGATGGTGACTGCAGCCACGAAATCAAAAGACGCTTGCTCCTTGGAAGAAAAGTTGTGAGCAACCTAGATAGCATATTCAAAAGCAGAGATATTACTTTGCCAGCTAAGATCCGTCTAGTCAAGGCTATGGTTTTTCCAGTAGTCATGTATGGATGTGAGAGTTGGACTGTGAAGAAGGNATTTTTCTGGGCTCCAAAATCACTGCAGATGGTGACTGCAGCCACGAAATCAAAAGACGCTTGCTCCTTGGAAGAAAAGTTGTGAGCAACCTAGATAGCATATTCAAAAGCAGAGATATTACTTTGCCAGCTAAGATCCGTCTAGTCAAGGCTATGGTTTTTCCAGTAGTCATGTATGGATGTGAGAGTTGGACTGTGAAGAAGGCTGAGCACCAGAGAATTGATGCTTTTGAATTGTGGTGTTGGAGAAGACTCTTGAGAGCCCCTTGGACTGCAAGGAGATCCAACCAGTCCATTCTGAAGGAGATCGGCCCTGGGATTTCTTTGGAAGGAATGATGCTAAAGCTGAAGCTCCAGTACTTTGGCCACCTCATGCCAAGAGTTGACTCATTGGAAAGGACTCTGATGCTGGGAAGAATTGAGGGCAGGAGGAGAAGGGAACAACAGAGGATCAGATGGCTGGATGGCATCACTGACTCAATGGGAGTTGGTGATGGACAGGGAGGCCTGGCGTGCTGCGATTCATGGAGTTGCAAAGAGTCGGACACGACTGAGTGACTGAACTGAACTGATCTACCATGATGGAAAGTCAGAAAATTAAGTCTAACGTAACCAGAAAAAACTGAATAAAGACTTGAAACAGATTTTGAAATGAGTCACAGTCCTTCATTGTATTAGATTAAAGCAATCTTGTGATTGAAAGATTACCTTTATGTGGAGGTTAATTATTATGATGTATCAGCAGCAGCATATATATCTAGATGTAAAATTTTAAACTATAAAGTCAAACAAACCTGCAGCCGTAATCTTTTTTCTTTTTCCAGTTTCTTGCAAAATAAATACTCCAGTAATAATATTGATATCACATTTGATTTCACATATATTATCTTTCACATACATTATCTTTTTGTATCTTCATACCAGCTCTGTGAGAGAGAGAGAGAGAGAGGGAACAGATTGTATTACCCTATTTTATAAATTAAAGACAGATTGTATTACATCATTTTCTAAGTAAAATCCTGAAGTACAAAAATTCTAAATGATTTTGCCCATTATCATTGGGCAACTTGAGTACTTTAGTCAGGCTGGAACCTCAGCCTTCTAACTTCACATCTGTTATAAGTTTTGTCATGAATCATAGCAGAACTTTGGTACTAACTTCTTGAAATGACTGTCTGAGTAACTTGTCCCTCCAAAGGGTCCCCAGCTCTACTGAGACTGCAGTTATTATCCTTTTTCTGTCTGTTCCTATGTAAATCTTCCCAACTAGTATATATATTCCTTTAAAATAGACATCATGCCTTATGTTTAATCAGCACTGGGCACCTAGTAACTTAAAAATTCCTGACCCTTTAATTTCCTCTGTGCAGAGTGAGGCCTACCTGGTCACCTGTAGACTGAGAAGAAAGTACTGACTACTGTCCTCTTATCTTCAGGAATTATTAGTAACTATGGGGAAAGTTGGTGGCTCAGTGGTAAAGAATCTGCCTGCCAATGCAAGAGACTCAGATTCAAACCTGTGTCAGGAAGATCCCCTAGAGAAGGAAATGGCATCCCACTCCAGTATTCTTGCCTGGAATATCCTATGGACAGAGGAACCTGATGAGCTACAGTCCATGGGTTTGCAAAAGAGTCAGACAAGACTTAGCGACTAAACAACAACAATGGAGAAGGTTAATGTTGATAACTATGGAGACAAGCCCATTAAAGAGCTAGTGCATTTGTAGTGCCAGGTACTTTTAGTGAGTGCCTTCCTCCAGTTCCTCCTAAAATATACCCTTTTTTGATTTACGATTGGACTGTGTGCAGCGATAGTCACAGTGGAAGTTAATCACTATTTTTCTACCCTCGGTCCTAAAAATAACGACTGTTGGAGTGATAAAAAGCTCTTTGGCTATTTCAATGTAGTTTCAAAGCCATCTTTTATTTATCTTATCCTATTTAACCCTTTCAAGAGTCCATTGAGGTAGTTAGGGCAGGGATTACTTACCTCAATTAATAAAAGAGGAAACTCTAGCTTAGAATAGAGAAATGACTATTCCAAGATCAGGAGGCTAGGCAGTACTTAAATTGAGATTTTTCTGGCTCCTCCAGGTCTCTTTCCATTACACTACACTGCTTCTGATTGTCAGTGACATGTACCATCATTACTATTTCATTACCAGAGGATTTCAGAGTGGGGGAGGAGAACTTCTTTTAAATGAAAAAAATGAAAGCAGTGTGGCTTGAAATTTAGCTTATGCTTCTTATCCAACTTAGCTTTGCTTTTATTTGTACTGAAATGAAATAAATTGAGCTAATTGTGATAATTATGTTGGTGGATAGAAATGACAGAATCAATGAAGTTTTATTTGTTTGTTTGTTTTGTTAATCAGGTCTTCTAGCATTTGTGAAGTACACTGCCAAAATATCTAGATGCAAAAGCAAACAAACAAAAACCACTAATGAGGCTAAAAGAAAGATAACAATAATCAAAGACACGATTTTTGTATAATCCATATGACAGCATACACTGCACATGATTGAAACTTTATAGATATTTAGGTGACATTTATGTTTTCCATTCCAGTATTTGTCTTCAGATAATTAGACTAATTATAACATGTTTGATGTGTAGTTAGAACTAACCCACTATTAAGTCTGGTACCTATGAATTTGCCGATATGTGGGTTTCCTCATATGTCAGTTTAACTCATAGTTTAACTCACAGCTCCCCAAAAGTTACAGTGAATGTTTCCAGTGTGCTAATGGATACCCTATTTTATTTCTAATAATAATATAGAGAAACTTTATATCATCATTACATTAAATATGTGTTATTTTACTACCACTAAGGAAAAAATCCATTTTTTAGGCTATTCAGTGTTGTTTGAGTTCCTTTTTATAGACAAAAGTAACATGTACTCTTTTCCATTCTATTGTTTTCCTCTGTTTCCTTGCATTGATCACTGAGGAAGGCTTTCTTATCTCTCCTTGCTATTCTTTGGAACTCTGCATTCAAATGGGTACATCTTTCCTTTTCTCCTTTGCCTTTTGCTTCTCTTCTTTTCGTAGCTATTTGTAAGGCCTTCTCAGACAGCCATTTTGCCTTTTTGCATTTCTTTTTGTTTGGGATGATCTTGATCACTACTTCCTATACAATGTGATAAACCTCTGTCCATAGTTCTTCAGGCACTCTGTCTAGCAAATCTAATCCCTTGAATCTATTTGTCACTTCCACTGTATAATCGTAAGGGATTTGATTTAGGTCATACCTGAATGGTCTAGTGGTTTTCCCTACTTCCTTCAATTAAAGTCTGAATTTGGCAGTAAGGAGTTTATGATCTGAGCCACAGTCATCTCCCAGTCTTGTTTTTGCTGATTGTATAGAGCTTTTCCATCTTTGGCTGCAAAGAATGTAATCAGTCTGATTTCAGTATTGACCATCTGGTGATGTCCATGTGTAGAGTCTTTTCTTGTATTGTTGGAAGAGGGTGTTTGCTATGATCAACACATTCTATTGGCAAAACTCTGTTAGCCTTTTCCCTGCTTTGTTTTGTACTGCAAGGCCAAATTTGCCTGTTACTCCAGGTATTTCTTGACTTCCTACTTTAGCGTTTCAGTCTCATACAATGAAAAGGACATCTTTTTTGGGTGTTAGTTCCAGGTCTTGTAGGTCTTATTAGAACCATTCTCTTTAAGAAAATTAGAGATACCAAGGGAGCTTTTCATGCAAAGATGGGCACAATAAGGACAGAAATGCTATGGATATAACAGAAGCAGAAAATAATAAGAAGAGGTGGCAAGAATACAAAGAACTGTACAAAAAATATCTTCATGACCCAGATAATCACGATGGTGTGATCACTCAACTAGAGCCAGACATCCTGGAATGTGAAGTCAAGTGGGCCTTTGGAAGCATCACTACGAACAAAGCTAGTGGAAGTGATGGAATTCCAGTTGAGCTATTTCAAATTCTAAAAGAATGCTGTGAAAGTGCTGCACTCAGTATGCCAGCGAATTTGGAAAACTCACCAGTGGCAACAGGACTAGAAAAGGGCAGTTTTCATTCGAATCCCAAAGGAAAGCAATTCCAAAGAATGCTCAAACTACTGCACAATTGCACTCATCTCACATGCTAGCAAAGTAATGGTCAAAATTCTTCAAGTGAGTCTTCAACAGTATGTGAACCATGAACTTCCAGATGTTCAAGCTGGTTTTAGAAAAGGCAGAAGAACCAAGATCAAGTTTCCAACATCCATTGGATCATTGAAAAAGCAAGAGTTCCAGAAAAACATCTACTTCTGCTTTATTGACTGTGCAAAGCCTTTGTGTGGATCACAAGAAACTATGGAAAATTCTTAAGGAGATGGGAATACAGACTACCTTACCTGCCTCCTGAGAAGTCTGTACGCAGGTCAAACGGCAACAGTCAGTCAGAACTAGACATGGAACAACAGACTGGTTCCAAATCGGGAAAGGAGTATGTCAAGGCTGTGTATTGTCACCCTGCTTATTTAACTTCTATGCAGAATACATCATGAGAAATGCTGGGCTGGATGAAGCACAAGCTGGAATCAAGATTGCTGGGAGAAATATCAAGAACCTGAGATATGTAGAGGACACCACCCTTGTGGCAGAAAGTGAAGAATAACTTAAGAGCCTCTTGATGAAAGAGGAGAGTGAAAAAGTTGGCTTAAAACTCAGCATTCATAACAAACACATGAGAAGATGCTCAACTTCACTTATTATTAGGGAAATGCAAATCAAGACCACATTGAGATACCATTTCACACCAGTCAGAATGGCTGGGATCCAAAAGTCTGCAAGCAATAAATGCTGGAGAGGGTGTGGAGACAAGGGAACCCTCTTACACTGTTGGTGGGAATGCAAACTAGTACAGCCACTATGGAAAACAGTGTGGAGATTCCTTAAAAAATTGCAAATAGAACTGCCATATGACCCAGCAATCCCACTGCTGGGCATACACACNGGTGATGGACAGGGAGGCCTGGTGTGCTGCGATTCATGGGGTCTCAAAGAGTCGGACATGACTGAGTGACCAAACTGAACTGAAATAGATATGAGGAGATGCAAGGATTGAAATCATAAAATCCATTCCTAAAAACATCCAATTATCTAAAAACATGCCTCAGTATATTCCCTGGAGCAAAGAGTTCCTCATTCTTCCCTAAACTCCCTCAGGGGTTGTTGAAGGTCAACAGTATAGCAGAATGGGGTTCAATCTCCGTAGAGGTGGATGGCAAATGGAGGTGGATGGCAAATGACTTTGTTTTTCAGTCATTTGCAATGCTCTAGGTAAGTGCCATTTGTAGTATGGCCCCCTTGTGGTCATAAATCTGACCATATTTTGGGGGCATGCTTTCATGACCATTTTGTCCTGTTTTTCTGGGAAGGCTCATTCCCATTTCTGAAAAAGGTTTTAGCTGATAGGCCACTCAATGTGATATTACCGGGCTAGGTCTTTATAGTCAAAGATCTCTGGACACCTGACTTCTAGTTACGGTCCAGGAAAGTATTCCCTCTCTTGCATCTTCCAATATCTACAGTTGCACTATTATAATCATTGATCCCATATCAAGCTATACTTGTGATCAACTGCTTCAAGTCTAGTCATGATTATTTTTATTGGAGCCTCAGTCATGCACTTGGTAATATAAGAAACAATAGTCTTCTGAAAGAGGCGAAATACAAATCGTATAGTTAATAACATTAGTAGAATTAAAAGTAAACATTTTATCCATGAGCCTCCCAAACCAAACAAGTTTTTTATACAGAGTGAAGTAAGCCAGAAAAGCACCAATACAGTATACTAACTCATATATATGGAATTTAGAANTTTGAATCAGTTCTAATGGGATGGATGAAACTGGAGCCAATTATACAGAGTGAAGTAACCCAGAAAGAAAAGCACCAATACAGTATACTATCTCATAGATATATGGAATTTAGAAACATGGTAATGATAACCCTGTATGCGAGACAGCAAAAGAGACACAGATGTATAGAATGGACTTTTGGACTTTGAGGGAGAGGGAGAGGGAGAGGGTGGGAAGATTTGGGAGAATGGCACTGAAACATGTATACTATCATGTAAGAAACGAATTGTCAGTCTATGTTCGATACAGGATACAGGATGCTTGGGACTGGTGCACAGGGATGATCCAGAGAGTTGATATGGGGTGGGAGGTGGGGGGGCGGGTTCAAGTTTGGGAACTCATGTACACATGAGATGGAAAAAAATAAAAAATTAAAAATTAAAAAAAAAAAAAAGCCTCAGCATTCAGAAAGCTAAGATCATGGCATCTGTTCCCATTACTTCATGGCAGATAGAGGGGAAACCGTGGAAACAGTGACAGACCATTTTGGGGGGCTCCAAGATCACTGCAGATGATGACTGCAGCCATGAAATTAAAAGATGCTTACTCCTTGGACGAAAAGTTATGACCAACCTAGACAGCTTATTAAAAGCAGAGATATTAATTTGCTGACCAAGGTCCATCTAGTCAAAGCTATGATTTTTCTAGTAGTCATGTATAGGTGTGAGAGTTGGACTATAAAGAAAGCTGAGTGCCAGAAAATTGATGCTTTTGAACTGTGATGTTGGAGAAGACTCTTGAGAGTCTTTTGGACAGCAAGAAGATCTAACCAGTCCATCCAAAAGGAAATCAGTCCTGAATATTCATTGGAAGAACTGATGCCAAAGCTCAACCTCCAATACTTTGGCCACCTGATCGAAGGACTGACTCCTTGGAAAAGACCTTGATGCTGGGAGAGATTGAAGGTGGGCGGAGAAGGGGACAACAGAGGATGAGATGGTTGGATGGCATCACTGTCTCAGTGGACCTGAGTTTAAGTAAACTCTGGGAATTGGTGATGGACAGGTAGGCTTGGTGTGCTGTAGTTCATGAGGTTGCAGAGTCGGACACAACTGAGCAACAGAACTGAACTTGAACATCAACTGAACATGTTCTCATTTCCCTAAATTAATTTAAATCTCAAAATAGTTATTTAATATCTGACTCACTATAAAATTCAATAGAAATTAATATGTTAATTTCATTGGTTTGGCTAAACTTAGTGTTTTAGATCATAGTGGTAATAAAACTAAATATCTGTGCCAGGTACTGTGCTAGGTACTTTATAAGTATTATAGACTCATTAGCTATAATGATCTGAACTTGTGGATTAATATTGATTTGATCATAAATGACATTGTTACATTGTATAGAAATGTTTTTTAATGCCTTCAGCAAACAGTCTTCTAGATACACTTTCAAACAAGATTATAGAGTATTGCCTTGGGAATTGAGAAATGGAGGTGTTATTATACTGCTCAGAAAAGTAGCAGACATGCTAGGGTAGGGAGGTGTATATGATTAGCTTTATTTTAGGCTTGCTGCAGTTTCCTGAAGCCCCAGCCTATTGTCTGATAAAAACTAGCCTTGACCAATGTAGCATTCATATGTGGAAAAATTTCGGTTTTTTAAAGCCTCCGTTTGAATGTAATGCCTAGACTACTAGAGTGAACTTCAATTTTGTTTCAGAAATAATAGAAGATGTCTAAATATAATTTTTTTGTAAAATATAACCTCATTTTGTTTACAAATGGTGGATTCTGCATTTTGCAGATGTGTCTTGCTGAATCAGGGCTCTCTTATCCCTGCCATCGACTTACAGTGGGAAGAAGATCTTCACCTGCACAGACCCGGGAGCAATCTGAAGAGGTAAGCATGTTTGCTAGCTTTTCATCAAACATAATGTCTGTCCTCCACTCACCTGCCCACTTCCTATTCTTTTTTATCTGCCACGGCATAGAATAGGTAGAGTTAATGTAGCATGAATAACATTTCAGTAAATTATTAAAGGCAGAAGCTTTCTGAGCAAGATTATTGCTAATGTGCTTCTTCTTGTTCTATAAGTTTCATGTTTCAAACAGACAGAATTGGGGTGGATCAGCTGAAATGATTTTTACTTAGAATTGTCAGGTTAACAATGGAATTTTTAGTTGCTGACTGTATAGTAGACTACATTTATTAGAATTCATCCTGAAGGTCCTTTAACTCATTGAGCTGGATCGGGTTCTATGTGCCAAACATTGTCCTCAATACTAGGGAACAAAGATGAATAAGAGTGTATCTATACCAAGGTGCTCAGAGTCAAAGGTGATACATTAGTAAACCAATAATAATGGCAAATGTAATAAATGCAGTGACAACAGTGCATTACAGGGTGCTGTAGAAACAAAGAGGAGCAAGGAGATTGAACATGTTTATATATGTGGTATGCCTGTATGTGTCTTTGCAGGTCTGAGCTATATTAAAAGGCAGAATCTTTTCCTTGGGTACAATAGCACTGTGTCCAACCATGACTCGGGTATAAGGGAATGAGAAAGACAGCCTGGACATTGCAATTTATCAGTTTTAGAAGTATTTATTGGGACTTACTGGTGGTCCAGTGGTTAAGACTCTGTGCTTCCAGTGTAGTGGACGCAGGTTCTATCTTTAGTTACAGCATGGGAACTCTTAGTTTTGGCATGTAGTATCTAATTCCCAGACCAGGAATGATACCCCAGGCTCCCTGCATTGGAAGCATGGAGTCTTAGCCACTGGACCACTAGGGAAGTCCCTCAAAAGTTTAAATTAGTCCAGTAAAACCTTTTCCATTTACATTCTATACAAAATATGGTTGCAAATTTTTATTTAAACTTAAATATTTTGGACATTTATTATGGAAGCTGCCATAAAACCTCTGCCACTATTCTCTGAATATGTAATTGTATCATTTAAATATGTAAAAGAGAAAAGGGGCTGAATAACTGAAGTTGTAATCTGTGATCATCCTGTGAAAATGACAATTTTCTACTCAATTTTTGGAAATCCATAAGGAAGGGAGATTTTCCCCCCACTGCGAATACTACTATACTATTTCTTTAGGTTTCTAAAAATGTTAATTTCCTTTAAAGAGCCCACACCATTTTTTCCAACACTATCTCGCTAATTCCTCATGAAAGGACAAATAATATTGAGTTTCACTGCTTGAAGAAACTGCCAAAAACAATTTATTGAAATATTTCCTTCTACTGCTTGAGTATATTTATAATGGCTAAAGTAAGTTTTTCTTCAACCCTTTAATGAATAAATCTGCTAATATTAAAAGGAAGCCAACTAGCTCCACCCAGATTTCTTAATGATTTTATGATCTAAGAGATGACAGTTACCTGTTTTATTTCGTTTGCTTTTCTCACCCTCACCATTATATGTGTTATTTGGGCATTCCGTTCAGTGGAGTGTGTGGCTCAGCTGGTGAAGAATCTTCCCACTGTGCAGGAGACCTGGGTTTGATCCCTGGTTTGAAAAGATCCCCTGGGGAAGGGAATGACAACCCACTAGTATTCTGGCCTGGAGAATTCCAGTGACTGTATAGTCCATTGGGTCACAAAGAGTCGGACATGAATGCGGGACTTCCACTTTCACTTTTCACTTTCAGTGGAAGGAAAAGTGGCTAAAGTAGGTTATACTTACTTTATGCTTATTTATGGAAAAATTTTTTCCATAAATTGAGGAAAAGCATATTAGAGAGTGGCATACACTTTAGATTAATTAAGGAAGAAAGTAGAGTAGAGTTAGGGAGCTTTGTAAAACTAAGAGAGCCACAGCCTTGGGGATACCTTTAAATCTGATTTTCTGGGATGAGTCCATTATTTTTCCTTCCCTGGCTAAGTAAATATACCACTTCCCCCAGGCAGCTGGTGAGAAATGGGAAAGGAGCCGTGACTTGGTTTTTATGTTGTCATAAAATTATGAAACTAGAAGCAATTTTTTATTTGATTTACACTGCCCATCCATTTATGCCTCATTTATTTAAATATTTTTTCAATGTCTTCTACATGCCAAACATTAGGATCCCAGTCTTTGTGCTGAAAGAGCTCACACAAAATAATATCTACATTTTATCTCTAATGGCACGGTTCTGTCCTGATGAGGCAACTGGTTCCATTGTTGAGCATCTCTGTTGGTATCTGCTGCTGCTGCTAAGTCACTTCAGTCATATCTGACTCTGTGCGACCCCATAGATGTCAGCCCACTAGGCTCCCCCGTCCCTGGGGTCCTCCAGGCCAGAACATTGGAATGGATTGCCATTTCCTTCTCCAGTGCATGAAAGTGAAAAGTGAAAGTGAAGTCGCTCAGTCGTGTCTGACTCTTAGCGACCCCATGGACTGCAGCCTACCAGGCTCCTCCGTCTATGGGATTTTCCAGACAAGAGTACTGGAGTGGGTTGCCATTGCCTTCTCCGCTGTTATCTACCCTGTATTAAATCAGAAGCTATGACTGTGTAGAACTGTGTGGAACCCAGTGGTTCTACTTCTTTCCTCTTGTTTTAACCCTTCTCTTACATGATTTTGTGTGTTTCAAGATAATTACCACTTTGCTATTGACTATCTTCAGCCTTGAGTTAGGAAGAAGATATTTGAGACTAGTAGTTAAATTCAGGTTTTGAATTTTATGCATTGTACTTATGTGTTTTTTAACTGGGGGAATTTTTTTTCTTACATCGTCCTTCTAGCCCTGCAAATACATTTTCCTTATAATTAATATTTTCTCATTTCTTCCCATCTTCCCCTTGTTCCTGAGCTCCCTTTCAATGCTTATGTGCATGCTAAGCCACTTCAGTAGTGTGTGACTCTTTTGCGACCCTATGGACTGTAGCCCACAAGGCTCCCCTGTCCATGGGATTCTCCCAGTAAGAATACTGGAGTGGGTTGTCATGTCCTCCTCCAGGGGATCTTCCCTACCCAGAGATCGAACTCATATCTCCTGTGTCTCCCACATTGGCAAACAGGTTCTTTACCACTAGTGCCACCTGGGAAGCCCCTCTGTTTCAATGACCTTTCCATATTACTAGGTACCTTAGCTAGGTACCTATCTCTCCTCATCCCAGCTGCTTGGTTGGGACATTACAGGGACCCCTGCTGGACCCAGGTGTTTTGAGAGTTGTCCAATCCTCAGTTGATAGTGTAAGAGTAGGAGGGATACTCCAAGAATAACAGCAACAAAAATAAAATCCCAAGTTTAAAATATAGTTATGTTAAAACTATTGATTTCTAATTTCAGTTAAGCAGATATCTATTGAATACTTCCTGTGCTAATCAAATGAATATAAACTGAAAATTTCATATTATGTAATTAGTGAGAAAGATGAGATAAGCATAAGATAGTAGAGAAACACACTTATGGGGAAAGGGGTGCTATAACTTTTAAGAATGTTTATAGGCAAAAGCCTTGTCTGCCTTATCTACCTCTACAGCTCTAACACCTAGTAAAACTCCTGATATATACCAGCCACAGAATAAATACTTTGTGAAGGAATATTTAAAGAAGAAAGAAGGAGAGGGAAAACTAGAGCAATTTATATCTAAATCAAATGAAAATGAAAAGAATGAGTTACAGCCAAATGAAGAAACATGGATGTAGTATTACATTTGGAGAAAATAGCATGATTTGATGTAGTGAATGGGGAGACGTAAGTGCAGTTTGGTGTTCATGCAAAATAAAGTGGGAGACAGAGAAAGATAAGAGATGAGACAACGATGAATAGGTTTTTATATCTGAAGTTGGAAACTTGAACTCTGGGGAGCCAGAAGACTTTTAAGTGGAGGGTGATTTTTTTTTTTCTCCCAAATGGACATTTTAGAGAAAAACATTTTGTCTGCTGTGCAGAGACTAGATGTAAGGGAAGCAAGACTAGAGACAGGGAAATCAGATATGAATCTGTTATACTAGTATAGGCAGAAGATAGTGAGATCCTAAACTAGAACATCACTAGTCAAAAAGAGAAGGAAATGGATTTAGGATATATTTTGGAGGGAAAATCAGTAGGGCTGGTGACAGACAGGATCTGTGGGAGAAGAAAGAGGCAGAGGATAAGAATACCTAGGTTTTGGCTTAATTGGCAGAAAAGATTTATTCAGTAGTTATTCAGTGAATTCTGATTACATCCTTACTCTACCCCTGACACTGGCATAAGTGTTAGGAATATGGCTATGAACAAAAATAGTCTTTCCATGAAGGAGCTTGTTCCTAACTAAATGAAATTGAACGCACATAATTGCCCAAAATTTGTGTTTGGTTTTTTTTTTTAATGTATATATTTTATTGAAGAATAGTTGACTTACAGTGTTTCAGGTGCTCATCAAGGTGATTCAGCTAATACAAATACACATATATTATTATTGAAAATTTGTAGTTCCCTATGCTATACAGTAAACCTTTGTTTCTTATTGCATATCTATTTTTAAATAAATACAGCATTCTATTCATACTAAGTCAAACAAGTACAACCAAAATGTCATAATTTTTTTAGTTAGGCAAAAATTCATAAGCTTTCTGAAATATATATATTATGCATATTTATATATGTGTGTGTGTGTGTGTGTACAAAAGCTTTTCTAATACATTTGCTAAAGACTTGAAGAACATCATCAAAAAAAGATGGAGAAATTGGAGAACATAAACTAAGTGAAAGGAAACACTAAATATGAAATAGAAAAAGTGAAACTAGATAAAAGTAAAAGATCATCATTTAGTTGTTTTTAAACATGACTGCTCATTAGAAACAAATATGGAGCTCTGGAGAAAAAGCAATACCTGAGCATTTGTATTTTTCAAAAAAATTTCAAGATAATTCTGATATGCATCTGGATTTTAAAAAGTGATTACAGATTTTTCTATTAGATCCTAGTTTATCCTAATTTTGGTGATATAGAGTTCTATTATTTTTCTGTTGACCAATCATGATACAATGGTATTAAATTAGTAATAGTTACAGAATCACAGTAGTAGAACATGTTTATCAGTTTTCACAATCTATAGCCAGACAAAAAATAAAAGTCAATTACAATTGCAAGCAATAATTAGGACAAAATTAGCTTACAGTATAAAATAATTACATACAGTTTGGGCAGATCAAGCAGAGTGATGTGGTAAGTGGAAGTGCATAACATCCACATATTTTCTTTCACACAGTCATTTAATCCATTTACATTTAAGGTAATTATTGATATGAATGGTTCTATTACCATTTTCTTAATTGTTTTGGGTTTATTTACTGTAGGTCTTTTCCTTCTCTTGTGTTTCCTGCCTAAAGAAGTTCCTTTAGCATTTGTTGTAAAGCTGGTTTGGTGGCTTGAATTCTCTTAACTTCTGCTTGTCTGGAAAGCTTTTGATTTCTCCATCAAATCTGAAGGAGAATCTTGCTGGGTAGAATATTCTTGATTGTAGGTTCTTCCCTTTCATCATTTTAAATATATCTTGCCATTCCCTTCTGGCTTGTAGAGTTTCTTTTGAGAAATCAGCTGATATTTCTATTGAGAAATTAGTTCTATTGAGAACTCCTGATGGGGGTTCCCTTGTATGTTATTTGTCATTTTCCCTTGTTGCTTTTAATATTTTATCTCTGTCTTTAATTCTTATCAAATTGATTACTATATATCTCAGTCTGTTTCTCCTTTGGTTTATCCTTCCTGGGACTCTCTGCTTCCTGGACTTGGTTGACTATTTCCTTTCCCATGTTTGGGAAATTTTCAGGTATTATCTCTTCAAGTATTTTCTCAGGTCCTTTCTGTCTCTCTTTTGCTGGGAGTCCTGTAATGCAATAGTTGGTGCATTTAATGCTGTCCCAGAGGTCTCTTAGGCTATCTTCTTTTTTTTTTTTTTTCATTCTTTTTTCTGTGTTCTGGTCTGTGGTGATGATTTCCACAATTCTGTCCTCCAGGCTATTTATCTGTTCTGCCTCAGTTATTCTGCTTTTGATTCCTTCAAGTGTATTATTCATCTCTGTTTGTTCTTTACTTCTTGTAGGTCTTTGTTAAACATTTCTTGAATCTTCTCAATCTTTGCCTCTATTCTTTTCCCAAGATCCCGATCATCTCCCCTATCATTATTCTGAATTCTTATTCTGAGTTCTGTCTCGACTTCATTTAGTTGTTTTTCTGGAATTTTATTTTGTCCCTTCATCTGGGACTTAACTTTCTACTTTGTCATCATAATTAACTTTCTGTGATATGTTTTTTGTTTTAGCCACTGTGAGACTGTGCTTCTTCTGTCTTCCTTCTGATGGATGAGTCTAAGTAGCTTGTATGAGCTTTTTGGTTGGAGGGACTGGCAATGAGAAAAAACTTGTTCTTGCTCTGGTAGACAGGGCCTTGCTTAGTAAAGCTCTAATCCAACTATCTGCTGATGGGTGGGGGTTACACTCCCTCCCTGGTAGTTGTTTGACCCAGCCCTGATATTATGGGCTCTATGGTAAGGTTAATGGGAAACTCCAAGAAAGTTTATGTCAAAGGGGACCTTCCAGTGCCTGTCCCTATGTGGTGAGCCCCTGTCGACCCACACCTCCACAGGAGGCCCTCCAACACTAGCAGGTAGTTTTGGTTCAGCCTCCTGTGGGGTTGCAACTCCTTTCCTCTGGGTCTTGGTGTGTGCAAAATTTTGTTTATGCTTCACCTCCAAGACTGGAGTCTCTGTTTCCCTCAGTCCTCTGGAAGGCCTATAATCAAATCCTTTTGGCCTTCAAGGCCAAATTCCTTGAAGATTCCCAGTTCCTTTGTTGGATCCCCAAGCTGGGAAGCCTGACGTGGGGTTCAGAACCTTCACAATAGTGCAAGAGCTTCTTTGGTATTATTGTTCTCTAGTCTGGATCAGCCACCCGGAGGGTATAGGATTTGATTTTATCGTGATTATTCCCCTCTTACCATCTCACTGTGTCTTCTTCCTTGCCTTTGGATGTACAGTATCTTTTTTTGGTAGGTTTCAGTGTCCTCCTGTCAGTGGCTGTTCAACAGCTAGTTGCAGTTTTGATTCTCTCACAGGAAGAGATGCACACATGTCCTTCTACTCCGCCATCTTAAACTGGCCCTTTATTCACGTTTTGATCTCTGCATACAACTGAAATGCCTAAATGAAAAAGTTTCAACCAGACACACTGATTTTTATTGAAACAAAGTCTCTTTCTTATTTTCCACACTCCCAGGGCAAGACAATTACTTAAAAACAGCTTATGGTAGCTACTTCAAGCTCCAGAGGTGGCTGGGTGTCACAGTGGGACTGGGCGGCCAGATGGGAGGTGAGGGAGGGGGCTAAGCTAAGGCAAAATATGTTTATTCCAGTCATTGAGGGACCTGCTGTTCTTTGAAACTGTCCCAGTTGATCTGATACATCAAGATATTTATGATCCTTTTGACTGTTCAAATTAGGATATTTTTTATCAGCATCATATTTTTTTACCCTAATTTGTTAGCTGAAATGTTTGTTGTTAGAGTCTATGTTCTGCCCATTATCTTGATCCTACTCCAACTAGCTTCTCCGTACAACATGGGAAGGGTAAGGACTCACTCTTGCATTTTTAATCCTCTATTGGTTCCTTCTCTTCATTCTAAATATTTATATATATTATATATATATATTCTCATCCTAAATATATATTATATATATACATTATATTAAAATATATATTATGTTTTATTTATATTATTGTATTATAAATATATATATTACATATGCATATTATATTCCTTCAAATTTAGTTTCCCCCTCAAGCTTTAACTCATCTGTTCTTTTATTCACAGCCAAGCTTCTTAGAGTAATATGTACCAAATGATTCTATTTCTTCATTGTTTATTTTGTTAACTCACTACAGCATGGCTTCTTTCTGCTATGTGACTAAAATTGAATTTAACTGTTAGAGTCAGGTAATAGTCTTTGGGAGATCATTTAAGATGGTGGATCCTGAGCTTACCTCTCTCACAAGCACACCAAAATCACAACTTTATGTAGAACAACCATTGATGAAAAAGACTGGAACCTACCAGAAAAGATCTCCTCCAACTAAAGACATAAAGGAACTAAAAAGAGATGGGTAGGAGGGGCAGATTCATGACATAATCAAGTCTCATAGTCCCAAGTCACAAACTGGGGAATAATTGTATTGCAGAGGCTCTCATAGGACTGAGAGGTCTGAGCCCCATGTTGGGGTCCCAGGCCAGGGGTCCTGGCATTATATATTTGTGTATATATGTATTAATATCTACAGTATTTTACATACACACATGTGTGTGTGCTCACATACACAATGGAATACCTCTCAGCAATAGTAAGGAATGAAATTTTGCCATTTCCAGCAGCATGGATGGCCTTGGAAGTTATTGTGTTAAATGAAATAAGACAGAGAAAGACAAATGCTATGTGATATCACTTATGTCTGTATTCTGAAAAATACAACAAACTAGTGAATATAACAAAAAAGAAGCAGACTCACAGATAAAGAAAACAAACTAGTGATTACTGGTGGGAAGAAGGCATGAAAGGTGCTCAGCTGTGTCTGACTCTTTGCGACCCCATGGAATTCTCCAGACAGGAATACTGGAGTGGGCAGCCTTTCCCTTCGGGAAGAGGGTAGTGAGAGCCAAAATACAGGTAGCTGACTAAGAGGTGAAACTAGGTTGGTGCAAATGTAATTGTGGTTTTGGACCATGAATTTTAAGTCATTATAACTAGGCTCAAACACATCTTTATTAATCAAAATAAGAACCATTACAATCAACACACTTTTGCCAGTGAGAAATAAGTTTATTCCTGTCACATAAAAATCCATGCTTCAGTATTCGATGAACTCTTAGAAAGCATTTTCTGCCTCCTCCTGGTAGTGGAAATATTTTCCCTGCAAAAAGATGTTGAGATGCCTTGAAGAAGTGGTAGTCAGTTGGTGAGAGATCAGGTGAATATGGCAGACGAGCCAATACTTCTTAGCCTAATTCGTTCAGCTTTTGAAGTGTTGGTTATGCAACATGCAGTCAGGTGGTGTTGTGAAGAATTGGGTCCCTTCTGTTGACCAATGCTGTCTGCAGGCATTGCAGTTTTTGGTGAATCTCATGGATTTGCTGAGCATACTTCTTAGATGTAATGGTTTCTCTGGGATTACGAAGATTGTAGTGGATCAGAAGGGCAGCAGACAGTGACCATGACCTTTCTTTGATGCAGGTTTGGCTTTGGGAAGTGCTTTGGAGCTTCCCAGTCCAGCTAATGAGCTGGTTGTCACCAGTTGTCATATAAAATCCACTTTTCATCACAGGTCACAATCTGATCAAAAAATGGTTCATTGTTGCATAAAGTAAGAGAGACAGCACTTCAAAATGACAATTTTTTCATTTGCAGTCAGCTTATGAGACACCCACTTATTGACCTTCTTCACCTTTCCAATTTGCTTCAAATGCCAAATGACCTTAGAATAGTCTATGTTAAGTTCTTCAACAGCTTCTCATTTAGTTGTGAAGAGGATCAGCTTCAATGATCCTCTCAATTGGTCGTTGTCAACTTCTGATGGCCAGCCACTACATTCCTCATCTTCAAGGCTTTTGTCTCCTTTACAAAACTTTTTGAACCACCACTGCACTATACATTCATTAGCAATTCCTGGGCCAAATGCGTTGTTGATGTTGTGAGTTATCTCTGCTGCTTTATGACCCAATTTGAACTCTAATAAGAAGATCACTCAAATTTGCTTTTTGTCTAACATCATTTCCATAGTCTAAAATGCATATAAAATAAACAGAAAGTAATAATTCATTAGCAAAACAGATAAAGCAAGAAATGCACATTAAAATCATGTATAACATAATCACACTTATTTAAGAACATATTCATTCCAATATCAAATGACAAAGTTCAGCAATGCTAAACCAAAATTACTTTTGCACCAACCTAATACATTCTACTAAAACTCTCCATAAATACTTCAATTGCTGATGACCTTCTTCAACAAATTATCACAGAGATTTTACTTGAATACCTCCAGTGATTGGGAACTCATATTCAGAAAGGCAATTTTATTTTCAGAAATTAAATTACTTTTGCACCAACCTAATATGTATAAAATAAGCTACAAAGATATATTATACAACACTGGGAATATAGGCAATATTTTACAAATATAAATAGAATATAACCTTTAATAATTGTGAACCACTATATTGTACACCTGTAACTTTTATAATACTGTACATAAACTATACTTCAATAAAAAAACAGTGTGGGACAGAAAAAAGTAGATTTTATAAAATGCCATACTACACCATATCTTTTCATTTTCACAGCCACCTTTGTGTTAGTATAAGTCACTGCCTGCAGTAGTGATGTAATGATGCTTGCCTAGAGTCATATAGAAAATGGCAAAATATTCGACACCTGTTCTTTTGTTTATAAATTCAGAATCCTTTATCCTTTTGTTTTGTCATACCATAACTGCTTCTTACTTCTCATCCTTCTGAATCTGTTTATGTTTCTTATCTTCATTGAGATTTCCTCAATTCTTACATCTCAGATTCTTTCTCTTAATTGCCTTTCTAATCTTTGATAGTTTTCACTTCATCTCTTTTTATTCACCAGTTGAAATATATTCTGTAAACTTTTATCCTTATTGTTGTTCTTTTTTAAATTTTTTAACTGAATGAAATTATTCATTTCTATAACCTCAGCTATTATTTATCTGCTGATTATTTCCAGATCTAAATCTTTTCTGGACCTCTTTCTTGTGCTCCTAAAAAGATTTTTTTTTAAGTTGCTTATTAGATGTTTTTACTTGAATGTCCTACAGCTTCCTCAGATGTATTCTGAGAACTGGCCTCAATACCAGAACTGGCTTGCTTACCAAACCTGACCTTCCCTACCACTCAGTTACCCAAACTAGGAATTTGGTTTTATGTGCCTCTTCTACTTTTTTAAAGCTTCAAATCTAAATGATGAACAATTCTTATCAGTTCTACTGAAGTATGTTTTGAGTTTGACCCCTTTATTAAATTCTCACTGCTATTAAGGTATAAACTCTCAAGTCCTTGCACTTGGAACATTGAAATAAGTATCCCTTCTCATGTCTTCAGATCTAATCTGCCGAATGGTACCAAATCACCACAAAAAGACATGCATGCACGCACACGTGTAGACACACACATCCATCCATCCATCAGAGTTGTTCTCTGAACAGTCCTGTCCTTGAAAATCGTTAGTGATTTCCCTATTGCCATCAGAGTAAAGTCCAAATTCCTAAGTATGCCAGTTTGAGTGCTATAATCTAGTTTCCTGAAAACTTCCTTGCCTTGTAGCCAGTCCACACTCCACTTCCATACATCAAGCTGATGATTTAGTTTATTTTTTGTAATTTTTTATTGATTTTTTTAAGATATCCAATTTCTTGCTTGTGCTTTTTCTCTCCCTAGATTACAGCTCCCTCCCCAACAGTCTTCCATTATATATTCTCCACAACATTGATCTCTTTTTTACGTGAAAGTTGCTCAGTCGTGTCCAACTCTTTGCGACCCCATGGACTGTATAATCCATGGAATTCTCCAGGCCAGAATACTGGAGCGGGTAGCCTTTCCCTTCTCTAGGGGATCCTCTTAACCCAGGGATTAAACCCAGGTCTCCCACATTGCAGGCGGACTTTCTACCAGCTGAGCCACAAGGGAAAGTCCAAGAATACTGGAGTGGGTAGCCTATTCCTTCTCCAGTGGATCTTCCCGACCCAGGAATTCGAACAAGGGTCTCTTGCATTGCAGGCGGATTCTTTACCAACTGAGCTCTCAGGGAAGCCCAAGCATACCTGTAAAGTAAAGCAGCTAGTCCTAAAACGTTATGTTCACATTAAAACCAATATGCGTATGGCACTATGTTAAGCATTTTTGGAAACACGAAAACTGCAAGATATGTCAGGATGAGAAGGGCTTCCTAACCACAAACAGAAAGAAAAGCTATGAAGCAAAAGTCCAATAGTGTAAAAATAAACAAGTTCCTAGTCTCCAAAAGCACAATAAAATGAAAATTTAATGGGGAAAATATTTGCAAAGAAGGTAATGGTTGAAGAGATAACCTCATTAATATATAATCTTTTTTAAAGATATGGGTGAAATATTAGCACTTGCGTGAGACCTGCACAGTCTCCTTTGTTCTTCAGTAGTCTTTGCTTAAACTTTTATTGTATCCCTTAACACTGAAAAACACATACTTGCCACCAATTTTATGTCTTGCTTTAAAATGGGAATTTCTTGAAAACTGGAACCATGGATTTTCTCTGTATCCCAGACTTTAACTAGGTTCTTAACATAGTGAGTAGTTGGTGAAAGAAATATCAGCTTTAATTATGAGCTTCCCTTATGTATACATGAGTTCTAAATTTTTGTCTCAAGCAGTTTAGTTATCTTCTTTTCTAAGAAGTTTGCTCTGATTCCTCACACTGCCATGATCTTAGGTGCTCTCCACTGAACTTACCTGTCCTAACACCTGTTGTTGTGCAGTCACTAAGTTGTGTCTGACTCTTTGTGACCACATGGACTGCAACACACCAGGTTTCTCTACCCGTCACCATCTCCCAGAGTTTGCTCAAACTCATGTCCATTGATTCAGTAATGCCATCCACCATCTCATCCTCTATCACCATCTGCTCCTGACTTCAGTGTTTCCCAGCATGAGTCAGATCTTTGCTTCAGGTGGCCAAAGTACTGGAGCTTCAGCTTCATCATCAGTCCTTCCAATAAATATTCAGGACTGATTTCCTTTAAGATTGACTGGTCTGATATCCTTGCAACCTACAGACTCTCAGGAGTCTTTTCCAGCACCACAACTCAAAAGCATCAGTTCTTCAGCACTCAGCCTTCTTTATGATCCAACTCTCATGGTTTCCCTGGTGGTTCATATGGTAAAAGCGTCTGCCTACAATGCAGGGGACCTGAGTTTGATCCCTGGTCTAGAAGATCCCTGGAGAAAGAAATAGCAACCCACTCCAGTACTCTTACCTGGAAAATCCCATGGACAGAGGAGCCTGATAGGGATCGCAAAGAGTCAGTCACGACTGAGCGACTTCACTTCATTTCACTTCGCATCTATACATGACTGTTGGAAAGACCATAGCTTTGACTAGACGGACCTTTGTCAGCAAAGTGATGTCTCTGCTTTTTAATATACTGTCTAGGTTTTTCATAGCTTTTCTTCCAAGGAGCAAGTGTCTTTTAATTTCATGGCTGCAGTCACCACTCACAGTGATTTGGGAGCCCAAGAAAATAAAATCTGTCACTGTTTCCACTATTTTTTTTTTAACCATCTATTTGCCATGAAGTGATGAGACTGGATGCCATGATCTTAGTTTTTTTGAATGTTGAAGTTTAAGCCAGCTTTTTCACTCTCCCCTTTCACCCTCATCAAGAGGCTCATTAATTCCTCCTCACTTTCTGCCGTTAGGGTGGTATCATATGTGTATCTGAAGTTTTTGCTATTTTCCCCCACAATCTTGGTTCCAGCTTGTGATTCATCCAGCTCAGCATTTTGCATGATGTTCTTTGCGTGTAAGTTAAATAAGCAAGATGACAATATATAGCCTTGACATACTCCTTTCCCAATTTTGAGCCAGTCTGTTGTTCAATGTCCAGTTCTGTTTCTTCTTGATCTGCCTACAGGGTTCTCAGGAGGCAGATAAAGTAGTATTTTCCTATCTGTTCAAGAATTTTCCAGTTTGTTGTAATCCACACAGTCAAAGACTTTAGCATAGTCAATGAAGCAGGAGTAGATGTTTTTCTGGAATTCTCTCACTTTTTCTGTGATCTAACAGATGTTGGCAATTTGACCTCTGGTTCCTCTGCCCTTTATGAGACCAACTTGTACATCTGGAATTTCTCAATTCATGTGCTGTAAAAGCCAAGCCTGAAGGACTTTGAGCATTACCTTGCTAGCCTTTGAAATTAGCACAATTGTATTGTAGTGTGAACATTCTTTGGCATTGCCTTTCCTTGGAATTGGAATGAGAATTGAGTTTTTCCAGTCCTGTGGCCACTGCTGAATTTTCCAAATTTGCTGGCCTATTGAATACAGCACTTTAACTGCATTATCTTTTAGGATTTGAAATAGTTTAGCTGGAATTCTATCACCTCCACCAGCTTTGTTTATAGTAATGCTTTCTAAGGCCCACTTGACTTCATACTTCAGGATGTCTGACTCTTAAGTGAGTGAGCACATCATTGTGGTTATCTGGGTCATTAGGACCTTTTTTGAAGAGTTCTGTGTATTCTTGTTCTTAATCTCTTCTGCTTCTTTTCAGGTCCTTACCATTTCTGTCCTTTATTGTGCCTATCTTTGCATGAAATATTCCCTTGGTATCTCCAATTTTCTTGAAGAGATCTCTATTTTTCACACTTTTTTTTTTAACACTTATTCTTAGTTATTATAATTACCTGTAACTGTATATTACATTGAATCTTCTCTGAGGCTTAGATGGTAAAGAATCTGTTTGCAGTGCAGGAGATGTAGGCTCGATCCCTGGGTCAGGAAGATCCTCTGGAGAAGAGAATGGCAGTCCACTCCAGTATTCTTGCCTGGAGAATCCCGTAAACAGAGGAGCCTGGCGGGCTACAGTGCTTGGGGTTGCAAATATATTACATTATATTCCATGAGAGAACATACACTATATATCTTTCATCCAAGTCCAGGCTATGTAGCACTTAGTAGGGCTTATGGATATATTTTAAATGATAAAGGGAATAAGTGAATGCAATAAGCCAAAATAGAATCACTAATTTTTTTTCCTTTGAAACACTTTGATCTTGACTATTTATATTTTTAATATAAATTTATTTATTTTAATTGGAGGTTAATTACTTTATTTTTACCTTTATTTAAAAATTCTGAATAAATAGTTCTCTGAATTCAAAGAATTTTAGGGCAACCATCTCTGAACCAAGAGATTATCTATTCTCATCAGCAAACATTAAAGAGAAAAGATTATTTATCTCATTTTTTGGACGAAGCTTTTCCTAACCTGTTAGGTGGCTTATATGAAAATGTGAAGAGATTGGGAGTTCCTTATATATAATTAATTAGCTCATTCTTGCAGATAGTTCAATAATTTATATTTGAAATATTTTTTCAACAAAATCGGCTTTTTAGATAGCCTCCTTTGAAGATGTTGTTGTTGTAGGGTTTGTCTTTCTAGGATCTCTCTCTTAAGCGAATTGGAAATTCTATACTTTGTGAAGAAAAAACAATGCATTACATAGGCACAAAATTAAAATCACCTTCCTAGTATGAGATTAAGTCCTATTTTTACGAAAAGGGTTTTTTATTTGTCTGAAAACTAGATTAAGAGAAAGGATAGATGTGAGATAGTAAGGTAAAACAGTGAAGATGGGAGATAATATATAGAACAATTTCTTTCTTTTTTGTCCTTCTGTTCTCCAAACCTCCTTCTCAATCTAATGCCTCTTAAAGGGAGGGTAAGTGATAGGCAAGACCAAGTGAAGGCTGAGATGATAGCTTAGCTGACTGAGAATACGAGAAAGTTTGTCATACTGGACCTTTGTTTCTTTCCACTTGCCTGTGAGCCTGGCTAAGTACTCTAAAGGAATGTATAGTGTACCTTTTATATCCTGAGCCTTTACCTGTTTAAAGACTGAGCCTCAAAATTCAAAGGCAGTTCATGCTCCAGATATTTGCCTACCTGAAGCACAGATGGAATTCAAGTACAGTTATGGTCCTACAAAATGTGTTATTTTGAAGAGTAGATTCCCTCACTGTTTTGATATGAGAAAGGGTTTAAATTTTTAAGCTGTTGAATTGCTGAAATAAAGAGGAGATCCTGACTCCACAAAGCAAAACACTTAAGAAACATTAGGATTGGAAATGGAACCAAGGCTTCTGTAAGAAATAGTGGTAAAGTCAGAATAGAAGATGCTTAGGGCAAGAGCCACTCATTTCATTTTTCCAATAAGTATTATTTACCTTCTGTATTCAAACCATTGGGAAAACTGTCTTTAAGATAAGAGGGAAAATGTTACAAGTCTGGGCATTAAAGTTTGGTTATGCCCAAGGAGGAAAAGCCTGCCGAGTCAACATATTTCATTTCAGGCTAGCATAAGTCCTTTTGAAAGAGGTTGCATTTGGCCTGAGTCTCCACCCACCAGCAGAAAATTGGATTAAAGACTTACTGAGCCTAGTTTTGCCCACCAGAACAAGACCCAGTTTTCCCTATAGCCAGTCCCTCCCATCAAGAAGCTTGCACAAGCCTTTTATGCTCATCCATCAGAGGGCAGACAGAATGAAAACAGCAGTCACAAAAAACTAACCAAACTGATCAAATGGATCACAACTTTGCCTAACTCAATGAAACTATGAGCCATGGCATGTAGGGTCACCCAAGATGATCGGGTCATGGTGGAGAGTTCTGACAAAATGTGGTCCACTGGAGAAGGAAATGGCAAACCACGTCAGCATTCTTGCCTTGAGAACCCCATTAACGATATGAAAACGCAAAAAGATATAACCTCAAAGATGAACCTCCTGTGTCAGTAGGTGTCCAACATGCTACTGGAGAAGAGTGGAAAAACAGCTCCAGGAGGAATGAAGAGGCTGAGCCAAAGTGGAAACAACACCCAGGTGTAGATTTGTCTGGTGGTGAAAGTAAAAAGTCCGATTCTGTAAAGAACAATATTGCATAGGAACCTGGAATGTTAGGTCCATGAAACAAGGTAAATTGAAAATGGTCAGAACAGGAGATAGCAAGAGTGAACATCGACATTTTAGGAATCGGTGAACTAAAATGGACCGGCATAGGTGAATTTAATTCAGATGACCATAATATCTACTTCTGGAGACTCACAAGCTGAAATCAAGATTGCCAGGGGAATATTAATAACCTCATATTTGCCAGTGCATCACCCAAATGGCAGAAAGTGAAGAAGAATTAAAGAGCTTCTTGATGAAGGTGAAAGACGAGAATGAAAAAGTTGGCTTAAAACTCAACATTCAAAAAACTAAAATCATAGCATCCCATCCTATCACTTCATGGCAAATAGATGGGGAAACAGTGGAAATAGTCACAGACTTTATTTTCCCGGGCTTCAAAATCTCTGTGGACAGTGATTGCAGCCATGAAATTAAAAAATGCTTCCTCCTTGGAGGAAAAGCTATGAAAAGCCTAGATAGCATATTAAAAAGCAGAGAGATAATTTTGCTAAGAAAGGTCTGTACTGTCAAAGCTATGGTTTTTCCAGTAGCTGTGTTTGGATGTGAGAGCTGGACACTAAAGAAGGCTAAGTACTGAAGAACTGATGCCTTTGAACTGTGGTGCTGGAGAAGACTCTTGAGAGTCTGTTGGGCTGCAAGGAGATCCAACCAGTCCATCCTAAAGGAAATCAGTCCTGAATATTCATTGGAAAGAACTGATGCTGAAGCTCTAGTACTTTGGCCAAAGTAGTACTTTGGTGTACAAAGTAATAGCTCTAGTACTTTGTTGCGAAGAGCTGATTCACTGGAAAAGATCCTGATGCTGCTAAAGATGGAGGGCAGGAGAAGGGGCACTAGAAAATGAGATGGTTGGGTGACATTCACCAACTAAATGGAAATGAGTTTGAGCAAACTTGGGGAAAATGTGAAGGACAGGGAATCCTGGCGTGCTGCAATCCATGGAGTCACAAAGAGTTGGACACAACTGAGCGACTGAACAAAAACAAAGGACAGCTAGGTAACTCTGTGAAAAGAAACATGAAAACCGTTAGTGAGAGATCTTTAAAATCTCTTCCAGTTTTAGTATCTATAATTCTATGACTGACCGAACTATAGCATCTCCTCTAGACAAGTTTCGTGAGTCTTTACTCCTGAGTTCCTTTTAATACATTTTAAAAATTTAGGTACACACCACCATAATTTAAAATATAGAAACTTCATTTATTAAGTGAGCTTTGTAGACCTGATTTATTAAACATAGTACATACAGGCATTTAGCCAGATACCTGGCTGGGGCACCCTTGTTATCCAAGATGTGAATATTTGTCAGTATTCACAACCCAATTCGAATGTTTGGTATTTCAGACTTCCCTGGTGATCCAGTGGTTAAGAATCTGCCTGCCAATGTAGGAAACAGAGGTTCGATTCCTGTTTGGGAAAGATCCCACGTGCCACAGGACAACTAAGTCATGCACCCTAAAGCCTATGGTCCACAACAAGAGAAGCCACTGCAATAAGTATCCCTGTTTCGTAATTAGAGGAAGCCTGTGTGCTACAACCAGAGGAAACCCGTTGGCAGCAACAAAGGCCCAGGACAGATGCAACCAAAACATTAAATAATTTTTTTAATCTCTAATTTAGAGATCAGGGGCTGAATTCACATTTTGAAAGTGATGTTTTTCATTGTAGTACCTTACATCTCAATTGAGGTTGCCGAAAAGAAAATAAACAGAGCATGTTTACTAGTGCCCAGCATGTAGTAAATTCTCAGTAAATGTTTACTGAATTGAAGCATCATTATAATTGAAGCATCTCATTTAATAGCCTTTAGTTTAAAAGACCTTTTCTATATTATCTTATGTAACCTTCCAAAAATACCATGGAGGTGGCATACCATATTTCACTAATGAGAAATTTGAAAACCATTGCAATAAGGAAATGGCAAGTTTTAAAATGTTATCATTACTCCTGCCCATAAGCTTTCTGAAAGACCTGTATAGCTTATTTATCTCTGACCTCTTAGATTTTACCCATTTCCTTGTTTATTGTGCTTTTAATTGTGTACTATAGGCTAGGGATAAAACTGATAAAAACCCCAGTCTTCATTGATTTTGTAAGCATCCTTCATTCTCCCTCAGCCTCTATCCTTTAGTAGGGGTATCATAGCAAGATTAGAAATATATTATGTATATATATATATAAGCCTGAAAATGAGAAATATTAAGCTTCACTCTAGCCAGGAGCTTCTTATTTAATAAAATTTTTATAATTCTAATGCCCTATTGTGATTATATTAACTTGTATATTAGGAATTTGATTTCCTAAAGTCAGTATGAAACTAATTATAGGACTTTTCTTAAATAGCAAAGCACCGATGTTCATATGGTTAGTGATAGTGATGGAGATGACTTTGAAGATGCTTCCGAATTTGGGGTGGATGATGGAGAAGTATTCGGCATGGCGTCATCTGCCCTGAGAAAATCTCCAATGAGTGAGTATTAATAGCTCCTTGGGTCCAGCATTATGATTCTCCCTCCTAGTTCAGCAACTTATGAGGAGCGATGAACTTAAGAATTTCTTCCTGACTTTCAGGTTTGAAGAGATAAAATGTAGCAAGCAGACATTATTCATAGGAACTAGAGCCTCTTAAGTTTTAATCTTAAGCCCAGCCATTCCCAATACTTTAGTGAAATTCATTAAAAACTCAAGGGAATGTAACTTTTGTTTCACATGTATGAATTCATCTATCTACTTGAAGCCTGGAAGTTGATAAAATAGCTGTACTTTTTGTGACTGTAGTTATCACCACGCATCTTATTGGAGATACCAGTTTTATCAGTAGTTATATTATTTTTCCATTCACCCATCTTTGGAGGGAAAAAAGTAAACTATACCCTCTCCCTTACTTGCACTTGACAGGATGCAGTGTAGGATCTTAAGTGATACTACACACAAGATGATTGTTAAACTAAGCCCATAAATGACTTATTTACTCTGAAATTAGGGAACCTTTATGGGCAGAAATAGATGTGATATTTACATAAAGTTGATTTTTCCCATTAGGTCTTTAATCTGAGAGCCTTTTTATATGATTTAATTGCAAATGTCATTTTCAAGAAAACTTTGAAATCATAATTGATGACTGGCACATATTTTGAACATCTAGCAAGATTGTGTCAGTTTTCAAAAATTCATGAGCTTGACATTTTTGGGGGTCCTTTTCTAAGGTTTGATGAAATCTTCTAATGTAGCTGGAGTTAAAATGTCTTCTCAGATATATCACAGAAACGAAAATTTAATTTTATTTCCTCTTTATTGATTAAATATGTTTCTTATATGTGGGATTAGATGTTATGTGGTTTGTTTTTTGTGTCTATTTGTTTTGGTTTTTTGTTTTTGTTTTTTCTTTTGTTTGTTTTTTAGTGCCAGAAAACGCAGAAAATGAAGGAGATGCCTTATTACAATTTACAGCAGAGTTTTCTTCAAGGTAGGGTTAGGACATTAACTATATAAATTGATGTTCTTTTAATGCTACTGTGATTTTTTTTTTGAAACAACTTTAATCATAGATTGTTTTAAAATTTATCCTTAAAGTATTCAAAGTATATGTTTATCTACACATATAGTCCTGATAGTGAATATAGAATGTTCCAATCAGATAACTATAAACTACGTATGCCACTTCAGAGATGTGTTTATCTTATCTCTATGTCATTATAGAAGCATAATAAATGGATTACTAATTTAATATCTTGACGATATTTGCAAAAGGACTAGGCTGTTGTTGTTTAGTCGCTGTGTCACGTCCAACTCTTTTGTGACCCCATGGACCATTGTCTGCCAGGCTTCTCAGACCATGGGGTTTCCCAGGCAAGAATACTGGAGTGGGTTGCCATTTTCTTCTCCAGGGGATCTTCGCAACACAGAGATCAAACCCACATCTCCTGCATTGCAGGCAGATTCTGTACTGCTGAGTCACTAGGGCAGTCCAAAAGGACAAGGTATAGGATACTAATTTTTAGTATATCCTAGGACAAACAAAATATTTTTAAAATTATTGGATAAAAAGACAATTAAACATTTTTAAATGTAAATGAATCTTTTAATTTTTTTTGGAATCATTTAGCATTTCTTCTTTTAATAGTCTAATACAAATTTTTCTGTGTATTTGAGATTCTCCTAAGGTGTTTAAATATTTAAACCTAAATTTTCATGTAAATAATATTTCTCTTTAGTTCTATTTTCTCATGTAATGTAATTTGAAAACTTAGCAAGGGACCATCTTTTCTGTCTGTGTTGGACTTCCAGAATGAATGAACTAAAATGGAAAGTTAAGGCTGTTGTAATCAGGAAATCTTAGGGAAATAGGTAACCAGGAATTACTACTTATAAATGGCAATGAGGCACTTACTAAGTCCATTTGCTTGATGTATGTAAAATTCCAGTGTTCTGATCTATCACTAGAGGCCAAGAAGAGTTCAAAAAACTAATGAAGCCTTTAAAGAAATACTTCAATGTTTTGTCTGTACTAAAAGAGACATTAGCCCCAACATTTACTTAAAAGTCATTGGTTAAACTTGTGAAACTTGAAGTAAATTTGAAATGTATTTTAATTAATAGATGCAATTTTTCCTATAGATATGGTGACTGCCATCCTGTATTTTTTATTGGCTCATTAGAAGCAGCTTTTCAAGAGGCCTTCTATGTGAAAGCCCGAGATGTAAGTGCAATTTACCTTTTTAAATTAAACAATGCATCCCATAGGTTTACCACCAGGCCTGAGGCAATGCTTAATGTTTTCCGCTTTTTTCAGATTGTTTTTGGTTCATTTCCCAACCTAATCATCACCAAGATGCCTATTTCAGAGAGCAGTAGTATGATAGGGTACTACTGGCTCTTGCAGAAGACTTTGTCAAGCTTTGAAATAGGGTTTCTTTCTTTTTTTTAAAGGGGGAAAAAGGGGTGGACGTGGTTAGAAGGGACCAGGCTATGTACTTGTATTCTTTTTAGTTATGTGATTGACAGTTTCTTGCTAAAGGATTTGTCCTTCAGTCTTTTCCCCAGATGATTATTCCATCTAATACTATATATCTAATAACTGTAATATTTTTTCCTAAAAGTCATTTTAGACAACAAGAAGATTTTTCTTTAAAGACAGAAATGAGCTTTGTCATCTTAAAATCAAGAAGATTGAAATATGTAACAAGAAATCAGTAGTTATATTTTAAGCAAGAAGATTCTATGCGATTATTCTATTTATATGTTGACACTGCAGTCCAGGCCTCAGTTATCTGGCTCTTGCCTACCTGTACAGCTTCAGCTTTTCCCATTTTCTGCCTTACACTTAATTAATGTAGCACTAGTGTACTATTTTTATTTCCCCATAATCTTACTCTTTTCTAATGCTGCCTTACTGTTAAGAATACTTTTCATCTTGCTCTTTACCTGGTTAGGTAAATACTCTGAATGTTTAATGAATAAAGGAAAAAAGGGAGGAAGGAAGGACTAATGTGTAGATGGAGTTAGAGTAAAAGTTTTGGAATTAGGAATTTTGAGAATAGAGTGCAAGGATAGCTCTGGAATTTCTAGTTTCTACTTATGACCTAAAGAAAAATAATAATTAATTTACTGTTAGGTTGGTGCAAAAGTAATTGTGGTTTTTGCATTGTTGAATTTTGCCATTTAATATTGGAATACGTTCTTAAATAAATGTGGTTATGTTTAAAAAAATAAACAACTTTGAAAAATGGAATTCCAAGACAGTAATTAGTGATCAACTTAAATCTGTCGTTGATAGCTTAGTGAAGTAGATTAAGAAACATAAACTGTTCTTTACCCTACGAATAGCTGAATAGCCCATGTAAAGTCTGTTTTAACCATCAATTTTTAAACTATTAAAACTATATTAAATGGATTTTATTTTTGAAGACATATATTTACAGTAATATAGTGTTATAGTTTCTATACAGGTTTTGGAAGATATAAAAAGCACAAAGAATACATTCTAATGCAGATTAGCTTTATGATATGTTCTTTCCATTTTTTTATTATATATTTTGTTGAACCTATTTACACATTTAACAAGAAATTGGTCATGTTATAATCCTGTTAAAACAGCTTATTTTCACCTTTTAATATTATATGATCATTTCCTTAATTATATTTTATAATATTTCAACTTTTACTAAAATAATTTTTAATACAGAAAAAAGTAAAGGAATAGTACAATAAACACTCAAATCACCTATACCTAGGTTTAATAATCACTAAAATTTTACCCCATATTTGCTTCTTATATACAGGACATCCTAAAGTTTTAATGGAATTTTAAGCCTTATAACTTCAAAAGTTTAACTGCTACATACTTATAAAGAAGCAGCACTTGAGATTTAATTATTTACATTATTTATGCTATTAGATTTATGATTTTGATTAATAAATTTTTATGGTAAATTTTTGTTTCAGTCCCTCTGATTGAAAATGGCAAACTTTGACTAGAACAGAAAATAATTTTGAATTTATTATTCAAAATTCATAAAAGCAAATATAAAAGAAATCTAAGTTGCAAATTTTTTTTAAGTTTTAACAATTAAACTTTTGAGATTATTGAAACTTAAACTGCATAAGTTAGGATACCTTTATATATTCATTATTTTTGCTAAGCTATTTCAAGGTGACATCATAGTTTACCCATAAAAACAGCTGCATACACTTTTCAAAAATAATGATATTTTCCTACAGAATCACAATACCAGTATTGCTTATAATATAATTAACAATAACTTCCTAACATCATCTAGAATCCAGTGCATATTCAAACTTCACTGGTTGATTGGGAAACCATGATCCAGTCAAGGATAACAAATTATATTTGTTAGTTAGATTTCTTATACCCTTTTAAGCAAACACTCCCTTTATTCCCCACCGCCTATTTTTATGACATTTGCTTTGTGAAGAAATCATGTTGGATGATTACAGATTGTTCTAAATTCTCGATTTGTGTTATTGTTTCCTTGTGATATTATTTAACTTGTTCTTCTATCTCTGTATTTCCTGAGAAATGGCTATTAAGGCTTAAAGCTTTTTTAGCCATTTCTCAGGAAATACAGAGATAGAAGAACAAGTTAAATAATATCACAAGGAAACAATAACACAAATCGAGAATTTAGAACAATCTGTAATCATCCAACATGATTTCTTCACAAAGCAAATGTCATAAAAATAGGCGGTGGGGAATAAAGGGAGTGTTTGCTTAAAAGGGNTTTTTTTTTTTTTTGTTTTTGTTTTTTTTTTTTTTTTTTTTTTTTTTTTTTTTTCAAGAATGCTTTTTAAGTAATGCTGAATACTTTATTATAATCAGATTTTTAATGGTTATAGAGTCCATCATTGTATGGTGATGTTATTTTATTTAAACAATCACTTATTGTTGAACATAAATAAGTTTGAAAGAATATTTATAGTTTCAAAATAATCTATTTTTCAATTCATTCCTAGGTATGAATGTATTTGGTATTAATTTGTCTCTGCTTTCCAGCAAGATTGCTAAGCAGTTGGAGTAACCAGAAAATACAAGGATCTTTTATAATCTAAATATAGCTCCCAAACAGGCATAGTCATCTGTTGAATTCCATTTTAAAAGCTATTAGAAACATTATAACTTTCAGTGATGATATATTATTTAAATATACAATATGTAATAGATGAAAGAACTTTTTACTGAGTGCCTTTGTACAGTAAATTGGCATTTGGATTTATTCAGACTGCTGATCCCCAGAGGAACATAAACTCTTAATAATTTCTGGTATTTCTAATGAAACAATTGATTGTTTTTGATTAGTGAATTAGTATTTTAACAACTGAAAGTCATTGGTTCATGTAATTAAATGTGTTGTTTTATATTAGATTGATGCCAAAATCCATTGACTTCTTTGGACTCCTAAACCATCTTTATCTTTTTCTACTTGTCCATGGATTTTTTCTTTCTTCATTTCCAAGTTGAAGATCAGTAGCAGTTTATGTATCATTTATTACATTACTGCAAACTTAAGATTTATCTGCATAGTGGATAAGTTATTCAAAATTAAATCTGAGAAGAAACATTTATTTTAGTCATCAACCAAATTATATACATATTCTTTTAAAATTAAAAACAATTGTCTAGAAAGTATAGAAATAGTCCTGCTGTTTTAGGTTTATATGGTGTACTATGTTTTGTGAAGCTTTTTCCTATGCATACATATCTCATTTCAGCCCCACAACAAACCAGTGAGATAGGGATACATACTATCAGTATTCCAATTGTAGAGATGAGGAAGCTCAGAAAAGCTACATGACTTAACCAAAGGCAAATCAAGGGTAAGCAGTAGAGGCCAAGTAAAAGTGCAGGTGTTCTAACATATAAAAGTATTTTATACTATACCGTCTTACTTCCAGAAGCTTTTCAGTGCTAACTGCTAAACTACTGTATTCAGTTATCAAACTCATCTCTTCTTTCAGACTGCACATTTGAAAGTTAAAATAAATTGTTTTTGATATTTTTTTTAAAAACTTCTGAATGAATCATTGTTAAAAAAAAAAAAAGAGTTTTCCTATTTTGTTCAAACATTTTAAGGCAAGTATGACCAATACTATGGGATTGTTACTAAATTTCTTTCATCTTAAATATCACATGTTTAATTTAAACTGTGGGAGACACATTAATTTTACCAGGGCAACAGATGAGCCTTGAGCACCAGCAATCTTCACTTGAAGTGAGAAATTGAGTTCCAAGAGTAAATAAAAACAAGATTGAAGGTTTAAATCCTCTGCTAGGCTTTTTGAACTTATATACTCATTAAATGTTTATTGGAGTGGTGGGATTACAAAGGATTTGGCGAGCTTCATCAACTGGTATATAGTTAATCACTAAGTAAAACACTACATTTGATAAAGTGTTTCTCACGATACACATTCAATTCATCTTAATGAAAACTACTTCAAACTGATTTCATTTGAGAGCACTTGGTGAGGGTACTCACGTTCTTTCTGCCTTTTTCATGAGAAATTTACAATATTGTTCAAAGTGGAGCTCCAGCTTCAGTGAAACAGGTATTCTAAGTTCTTGTGTTTAAGTATATCATGGAAAGTTTTGACTTCTGATAATGAATTAATTGGTTTTTTGATCTCTTCTTTGCCCTTAACTGTTAGGGATGTTGATGGAATTGAAGGCCATAAATATTTATTGTATGCCTATTTAAAGCCCTAGGATATAGAGGTTTCCCGTCCTTGACATGTCCACAGTCTAGTAGGGAAGATGTGTGCTAATTCACTTCAGTCATGTCCGACTCTTTGCAACCCTATGGACTATAGCCTTCCAGGCTCCTCTGTTCTTGGGATTCTTCAGGCAAGAATACTGGAGTGGATTGCCATGCCCTCCTCCAGGGGACCTTCTTGACCCACGGATTGAACCTGCATGTCTTATATATCTCCAGCATTGGAGGCAGGTTATTTACCACTAGCACCACCTGGGAAGCCCTAGTAAGGAAGATAAAACAATATATAAATAGATCTATAAAATGCTGTAAATGTAAAATGCTGTAGGAGCAAAGAGGAGAGGTACTTCATCTGCCTTAGAAGTTCAGGGAGATTTTCTAGAGGAGGTACTTCTGACCTAAATCTTGTAAGATAAATAAAACAGGCAAATAGAATTCTAAACAAAAAGAGGGTCATAAGGAAATACCAGAAGATTGTAATTGAGGCTGAAAGTTGCTCAGTCGTGTCTGACTGTTTGTGACCCCATGGACTGTAGCCCAACAGGGTCTTCTGTCTGTGGAATTTTCCATGCAAGAATACTGGACTTAGGTTGCCGTTCCCTTCTCCAAGGGATCTTCCTGACCCAGGGATCAAACTTGGGTCTTCTGCATTACAGGTGGATTCTTTACCATCTGAGCTACCAGGGAATGTACAACCAAAAAAATAAGACAGAGAGTGAAACAATGCAAGACAGAGAGTTGGATTGCCTGGTATGATGAGGCTGAGAACATCAATAGGAGCATAGAGGGGTCTGTGATGCTCTGGCATTATCTGGTGTTTAAAAAATATTTGTTGAATGATGCTTCCATTTTATCTATAGATAAGGAAGAGCCAGTGGTTTGCCTCCTTAATTACAGTTGCAGAAGTTACCACCAGCCACACCTGTGATTCCCTGGGACCTTCTTCCCCTAAAGAAGTTTCTTTTTCTCCTTATAGCCTCCCCACCTCTCAGTTCTGCTGTCCCTGAGATCTCTTCACAACGAAAAGCCCCCCAGAGAATAATTAGACATTTGTAAGTGACTAAAAATCAACAGTAATAAAAATCCCAGTGCCAGGGCTTATGTCCCATGTGAAAGATTGTTCCTTTTCCCAGCCACCCTTTGGGAGACTGGGCTTTGATAGCAGTAATCCTGTTATACTTCCTTAGATCTTCAGACCCAGCCAGTGGTGTTTCCAAATATTACACATAAATTAAGGAAACCAGCACTTTAATTCTTGATTTCCCACTTAGTAACTCTGTGTTCCCAAATAAGTAATGAGCCTGTTTCTAATCTAGAAAAAAGAAGGGTTGATGATAATATGTAATATGTATTTACTTCATATGGTTGTTTTGAGGATTAAGTGGGATGTCCTCATAAATGCTTCCCTGATAGTTCAGTTGGTAAAGAATCTGCCTGCAGTGTAGGAGACCCTGGTTCGATTCCTGGGTTGGGAAGATCCACTGGGGAAGGGAAAGGCTACCCACCCTAGTATTCTGACATGGAGAACTCTATGGACTGTATAGTTCATGGGGTCACAGAAAATAGTTACACAATAAGCAATAAAGTTTACTGTATAGGAAACTATAGTCAATATCTTATAATGACCTGGAATGGAAAATAATCTGAAAAATACCAAAACTGATTTTTTAATGCAGTACATGAATAAAAAATAATAATAAACTGTTCTTAACTTTAAAAACAGTTCCATAAAGAAATTTTGAGAACCTATTTGAGCATTTATAGCTCTAAAATGAATGCTTTTCTATAACAGTACTTTATTCATTATCAGGTTTTATTACACTCATTTTAAAAATTGGCCAATTTTAAAGTAGTGCTGGACAAGGAAATGACAACCGACTCCAGAATTCTTGTCTGGAGAATCCTATGGACAGAAGAGCCTGACAGGCGAAGAGTTGCACACGACTGAGCAACAAAGTAGCAGTGCTGTTTCTGCTTCCTCAAGTTAATAACCTAAATACCATCCCTGGTCAATGTTTTTTAAAAAGAAATAGGCACTAATCAAATCTGAAGCCAGAACTGCAATTGATAAGTTTCTAGCACTCTATCATCCAGAAAAATCAGCCAAACAGACCTATTTGTGCTTTGGAAAATATGCAGTTTGTTCATCATGTCTTTGTTTTCTTTTCAATTTAAATTCCTTAAAGGCAGACAGTGTCTTTAGAGTAATTTTTTATGACAGCTAGGATAGCATCTGGCACATGTATGAGATAAGAACTATGATGCTAGTATAATTTTTGAAGTATGTTTTCATATAAATGAAATGTTTGTTAAAAGAATACAGATACATTTAAAGTAGCAAATTAAGTTACCTCATAATCCTAAACCTGAAAATAAGCACTATTAAATGTTTTTACTTTTAAATGTGGTTTAAAAAAGAAAAGTCTCCAAACATATACATCAGTAAAAATGTTGCTGGGTTTTATAGAAGTGCAGCCATACTAAATATGCTGTTCTGTAATTAGATATTTCCACTAAATAGTATATAGTTAGCACCTTATCTATAATTTGCCTCTAATTCTCTGAATTATCAGATCTACCTAATTAAAATTGTAAAAATCTTTAATGTTTATAATAAAATTATTTTTTAAATTAGTTAAAATTAATTAAAGATATGCTGCTGTGTGAAGCATTCTTCTCAATTTATTGCTGTTCACCATTTTTTGAAAGCCATATAACCATATTCAAAACAGCTATATAGGTAAAATTTATTAAAATATGAAAAGCAAGGCTGATTTTTATTAGTGGGCTTTAGTCATATTTGTATCATTTCTCTTAAGGAGCCCTCCCTGTCCCTAGAAAGTATCTGTTACTCATACTACCTATTTGTAAAGGATAAAAAGCTAAATTGGATCTCTTAAGTATTCCATTCATAAATTTAAGAAGTTTGTTCTATATCTAATCTTAAACATTTTCATTTAAATATAAAGAGTATGGTAGAAAGAGAAATAATGGGAATTCTTATATTTAATTATGAGCCCCCATTTACTTGCCGTGTGCTATTAAAATTAGGTTACTCAATCTCTCTGAGTATCAACTTAAAAATTTGTATTGTAGTGCATACCTCACAAGGTTAACAAGAAATTAATGTAAGTAAAAGATCTTCAAAATGTTTGTGAAACATCTTTAAGATTGTTTGCTTTTAGTCGATGGACATTGAATATATCAGGCAGATTTGGATTTGAACCTGGAACCTGAAACTGACTATATAAGCCAGCATTTTCTCTGAAATGGAGATTAAAGTACCTTGGCAATTAACCCACCTTGAAATAATGAATCCTTACCTTCACAGTAACCAAGTTATTCAGATGCACATACTAGGGAAGATGAATTGGCCTACATAATTGGTACATGTAAAGGAGCAGTAAGAAATCAGACTGAAATAGAGAAGTAGACTGGGGTTTCAACATGGAAATCCGTGAATGCCAGCTAAAGACTAATTGTTATTGTGAGGTAGTAGTTAGCTTTTGAAAGTGCTGAAGAAGAGGGTGACACTGTCAGAGAAATAAGTATTGTGGTGGCAGTTTGTATCAATAGAATGGATGGAAAGGGAGAAATTGGTGGCAGAGACTGAGCAACTGTGTATGTTTGTATATGAGCAACTGTGTATGTTTGTATATGTGTAATTGTGGAGTGTCAGGCAATGATTAGAAAATCATAGTACAATAATAGCGCAGTGTAGTTTACAAACTTTTTGACTCCTGCATTTCACAGCCTGTTAACTTTTGTATACCTTTTTATACATGTGTATCTTCTAGTATCCTGTTTCTCCCACACCTTTCTTGGAGTGCCTAACAAAACAGAGAATAATACTGCTTTTGTCATAGACCTACACTAATGTGTTCTGACCTTTCTTTCCTCTGAAGCATTTCAATAGAATCTGTTGGTTTTATATTTGCCTTGTCACTTACAGTCTTTTATAAATAACTATATTAAGAAAGTCAAAGTATCTCTGATGTTAAGCAGGGCCTATTATCTTTATTAGAAGTATTGGGAGCTTAATTTCTCTAGCATATACACTTACGAAGAGCAGGAAGCCCCATGAAGAACTCTAAAGATCAGTTAAAAGAAGACAATGACCCAGTAGGGGCAAGCAATATAGGTAAGTATTTCACAGAAAAGAAAAGTAAAGACAGTCAGTTTGCTGTAACAGCCAATCAATTGAGCTTCCGGTTTATTTTTTTTAATAGTTATTTATTTATTTTTGACTATTCTTAGTTTCAGTACACTGTTCAGCTCTTAGTTTCAGCACACTGGCTGTCTAGTTATGGTTTGTGGGTTTAGTCACCCCACGGCTTGTGGGATCTTAATTCCCTGGCCAGGAGTCAAACCTGTGTCCCTAGCATTGGAAGGCAGATTCATAAAGGCTGGACCACCAGGGAAGTCCCAGGCTTCCAATTTCCTTATTCATAAGAACTTTAGGCACATGTTTATCTTTCTCAAAGATATTTTATGACCTGAGTAACACAGTTTGAACAATGCAAACTGATAAAGCTCTGTACCCAGTGAACACTTGTTAGCTTATTTTACAAAGAGAGTTTAATTTTGTTTTAGGCTTTTTTGTTTGTTTGTTTGTTTGTTTAACTTAAGACTTTCACATGAGCAATCTCCCAGTGTGAGACTCAAATACATCTCAGACATATACTGTGTCTTCAAGAGTGCCATTCCAACATCTGCTTTAGGAAGTAAGAGGGGAAAGATACCATCCTAGCATCTCTTCATCTTCACTAGCTGGCTATTTTCTTTTGTAACTTCTCTAGTTGGTTGCTATCAGTTGGTCCCCGAACTCGGTTTTAGGAGCAAAAAAAAAAAAAGACAAGAGTGTCACAATTTTCTCCAAAATCAGTCTGCACTCTGATTCTTTACTCTTCAAAATTACTACCTTGGAGTTCTTTGAATACATCAGGCCATTGACATCACAGGGCCTTTTCCCAACCTTTTCTCTTTGCTTTTACTCTTTTTTCACTCTTCCTTTTTTCCACTATCACCTAAAGTTAAATTTCAGCTCAAATATCACCTTCATAAAGAAGCAGCCTGTTGTTCATGCCTAGACCCAAGGACCCCCTCTATATAGTAGTCATGTCACCATTTCCATCTAAGAGTGTTGGACTTCCAAAGCTATGTGTCACCCAAGGCACAGAAAAGAGAAATAGCTTTCCCAATGTCACAGAGCTGGGAGGTGGTGAAGCAGGAATTTGTTTCCAGACAATGTAGCTTCATGCCACTGTGCCACAGTTCTTACTATGAGCTTGAGTCTTGGTTGGATGCTGGCTGGATCTATGAATATCCATATATAGGAACAAGATTGTGGAAGTGGGCATTGAACTGGGATGAACTAATTAGAACTGGCTGTGAACTAATTAGAGCCTAGATTTAAAACAATAAATAAGATAGCTACAAAGATCATTTTGAGCTACTGGAAAAATTGAATATGGACTCTGTGTTAGATAATTGTACAATGTTAAGTTGTAAATATTGTAAGCAATATTAAATGTCTTAGGTGTGAGTAAAGACATAATGATTATGTAAGGGAATATCCTTATTTCTTAGGAGACAGACCCTAGAGTGGAGGTGTCATGATATGTGCAACTTTAAACATTTCAGGGAAAGAAACATGAAAAGAATGATTGAGTGAATATGGCAAAATGTTAATAATTGATCAATCTAGGTAAAATATAAAATAGTGTTTACTATTGTATCAGTTTATCAGTGGCTTGTATCAGTAAACCACCCCCAAACTTAAAAGAGAGAGATGATTCTGACTATTATGGTGATGCTATAAAAGGAGAAGGGAAACTGAAAATGGAGAAATAAAATTGGGTCCCAATTTAAACAAAGATAATTATTTTCAATTTATTTTAATTCTTATACTGAAAAAGCCATTTCTAGAAATCATTTGTTATATCAACTTCAGAATCATTGAACACACCCATTACGGATATTCTGGTACCTAAAAAGAAACTAGACAACTTTCTTTTCAGTGCATCAGCAAATATTTTCTGAGCGTCTGCTCTGTGCCTGGCTTATTTTGAGACATAGCCAGCTCACTTCTTCCAGCTCTAATGTTCTGTAGTTCTGTGATGCTCAGTGTCTAAATACAATAGCTACTGTAGCTCAGGGCCAGGTCACATTGGTTGCTGTCAGCCTGGTGTTTTCTAAGGGGCAACTTAGTACCTTAGCACCTGGATTTGAATATGGAGATTAGTGAAGCCCTGAAATTGCGGACACAATTAAGCATTCCAAACACTAGTAGGAAGAATGAAGGAATTGTATTTTTATGGCTATAATTAATCTTGAAATGGCCTTTAAATCTTTTATTTTGCATGGATATTTTCAGAATCTTGAGCCTAACAGCTGCATTTTATTCAGCACCTATTACAGGCCACACATTGTAAATAGGTATTTTACCTACTATATCCACAATCCTTACACCTTGCCTCCATAATTACACAGCTGTTAAGTGGCAAAACTGGGTTTAGCACAGTTTTTTTCTGTTACTTTAATGCTTGGAGGCTTTCCTTTAACTGTGTTACCAAAACCTAGATGACAAAGAGGGAGTCTGAGGAGAATATAGCTAGGCTGCTTGCCTTTTTCCTCAACCAGACTTACACTCTTCTCTCCCAAATTAGAAAGGACAGATAAAGTGTACATTCTTTAAATGCCTGATCTTATTGCTTCTCATATGATACTGCAATTAAATTTTTGCCTTCCGCATTTGCCATCCCCTCCAGACCCATAACTTTTAGAGAGCGAGGGAACTTTGTTTTATTCATCTTTATATTCTCAATGCCTAACACATAGGCACTCTGTAAATGTTGTTGAACTGAATTATTAATGGGCCAAAGGGAAAAATGGTTATAGTAATGGAAAACAAAACATTTTCCTATGCTTTTTCTATGTACTAAATGCCCTTTCTTCACAAAAGCAGTTTTCTGATATGCTCAACCCAGTTCTCACTGTTTGGGCCTGTGTTTAGTTGAGTCAATAAAGTAATCAGAAATCTGAGTCTGGGAGGGGTTTCACTTAGGTGTCTATAGTTTAATCAGAGATTTAGGTAACCAAAATTTAGTAGCATTTTCATATTATTAAGTCTTAACATTTTACCTATTTTTACTATCATAATAGCAGAAGAAAAAATTTTCATTGAAAGTTGAAAGCATTATTATGTTTGGGAGAATAGATTATTTTAAGATGTTTCAGTTTTTCTTTTGAAAGCTACTATGGGAATACCCCCAATCTGAAGATCCTTCTCTGATACTCTTTGTATCATCTCCTTTCTCACAGTTTAGAGCTTAAAGTGAGTTTTTTTTTTTTTTTTTAAGTGTGTTTTCCTGGCATCTCATGTTTAACAGTGTCAGGGGTTTGTGTCCCTGGAACGAAAACTGTTTCTCCAGAGCCTTTTTTCTCTCTCAGCTTCCAGTGAAAAGAGGGGCGAGGCGAGCCAGTCGCTTACCACAAAGCAGTGCCACCACAAAGGAAAGATTAAGGGTTTAGAGAGAGGTCAATGTGGGTTTTTCTCTAACTAAACACTTTCCTAAAGTTTCCTTGTGGAAAAATAATGAAGTCATCTCAGAGTTTTTAAAGAATTTTTATTTCTTTTTCACCGTCTGCATTCGCTTGTCTTCTCAGCATGGATGTTTAATCTTCCTAGGCTTTGTGAATTGGTCCAAATGAATAAGTGGTGAGCTGTCTCTCTAGGAGCTAGAGGCTTATTCTAAGGGCCTAATCACTGAGTAAACACATCTTTGCCCTCCCTCTCACAACTGCGATATAATAGTCGAGATTCTAGCACAGTAACCTGGATATTGCAGGGACCAATGCTTTGAAATGCAGAATGGTTGATCCTCCAAAACAGACAGTGCCTGATCTTCGCCTGCCTCTTTCTTCTTCTTTTAAATTAAATATTGCCAAAGAGATGCTTTTTATTGCTTGATATTGTGCATTAGTGCCCTGGATTTCCAAGTTTAGTTTCAGTCAACACTGTCGGCTGCACTTATAGGGAACTCTCCGTGTTGGGTTTCTTAGTAGCCTCTTCAGTATATGTGTGTTTGTTTTGGAAGAACATTCAAATTAAATCAGTGATATAGCAATGTAAATTGCTAATCTCTTTCCCAAAGTCTAAATGTTCCATTGCAGTGTTCTTGAGAGAAATAAGCATTTTAAAGATTTAGCCATTGCTATTGTTTGGTTAAAAATATGCTGATTCAAAAAAGGACGGCTCTCTTGTTCCCAGTGTCTCTCTAAATGTAGTTGCTGAGATAAAATCAAGCAGAATTAGAGGTTGACATCTCTCTGTCTGTTGGGCTAGAGAGCTTCTAAGAAGAGGACTTGTTAGTGCTGAACTTGTTAGTGCTGCCAGGTTCATATTCCCACCCCTAATGCAGTAGATTTCTAGGTTCATTTACTAAGAGTGATTTGGCTACGATTTGGTGTCTTTTTTGCCAGAGGGCTGTTGTTGATACAAACCAGCATTCTTGTTTCTTTCCTCAAATATGCTGAGACCTGTGCTAACTTAGGGATGCAAAGAAGACCAAAAGAGATCCTGCCCTTACCCTTGAGAGACTTTGTTTAGAGGGGAAACTGGTTAACAATTATAATATAACAGAAGAGATAGAGGCCCGAAAAGGAAGCACTCCACTGCCTTGGAGAATCAGGGAAGGCTTCATAGAGGCATTTACTTTGAGCCTTAAAGATTGAGTAGGAATCTTCCAGATAAATATCTCTCCCACAATGTATCTGATTACAGACTTCCTAGATACCAGCTACTATTATCTGCAGGTGTCAACATAGATGAAAAAAACCCTAAACCTTTCTTGTTCGATGTTTCATCACTACTGCTTCCTGCTGAGCCCAAAACAAAGAATATTTTAACAAATACTTGTTGAGTGAATAAATTGACACCTGGAAGCAGCTACTGTTGGAGCTACTTACACTCAGGAGTTCTGCCCTTATTCACATTACATTCTGTCTCTGAGGCCCCAGAAGTACTGATGTGTGAGCATCTGGTGCCTTAATACTCTACAAGCTCTCTAAGCCTGGAGTGTAGTGTAGTTGGGTTCTTTGCTACTTCTATAGTATCAAAGAAAGAACACTAGGCTTGGAGTCAGTCAATCCGGATTCCAATCCCAGATAAACTACTTACTTATTAGTTGTGAAATTTAGGATAAGTCAGGTTTCTAAAGCTCAGTTTCCTCATAGGTTAATAAAGTTAAGAATACCATTTTATAGGTTTATTCTACGGATTAAAGTAGATAATGAGTGTGTAACTAACACACTCATTTTGGAAGCATCTACTTCTGGCTACCCTTATCTAGTACAAAATTTTCCTTTGAAGGAAACAATGATGATTATTATTATTAGGATTGTTTATCAACATAATTCCAAGCATCAGATGTTCATCAGCATGAACCCTTCTTCTGTGAATGGGTTAAATAAATAAAAACCCTGGGTTATAATAAAATCCCATCTTTTGTTCATCTTAGTACCCAGCTATTTTTTTCATCATCACATTCTTTTTCAATATGAGGTGAAGGACTCTAAGCTTCCTTGAAATTGTCCTTCACCAGAATTTCACAGATTAGTTTGTGTATTTATCATAATATTTTACCTTTCCATTTCCTGTTAACTGGCTGTTCTTAATCTCAGCTCTTCTATAGAGTAGCACCAGAAAATTAGTTAAGGACAATTTAGGTTCTTTAACCACCATTGTTGTGGTTATATTGCTCAATATCCGCTTTTAGTTTCAGTTATTTTATTGATTAGCTATGACAGAGGGTACATTTAAAAGAGCAAATGTCATTTCTTGAAAGCAAGTTTTATCAGGCAAAAAGGAAAGAATAATTTTCTGTATGAGAAACTACATTGGATATTTTCTGAAATATAAACTAGAAAGAACTCATGTGAAGTAAACATTTTTCTGTCCTTTCAAATGGCAAGTAGATGTCAATCACATGTTCTGAAGTAAGGACTTTGACATGGGAAAACATTAAGGACTTTGAAATTACCTGTGGAACTAAAACAAAAGTTATTTCAGACTTTTTTTTTTTCTTTCAAGTGGAAGAGACTCTTCAGTGTTCAGATTAAAAAACATAAAAAATATGTAAGAGGAGATTTTGGCATTCAGTCTTAATTGGTATTTTTTTCTCTGTATTGTTGAATAGCTCAGAATTAATTTTCCCTTTACTTATAAAGTATGTACAAAATACGAAGAATTATAATTACATTTCCTTTAAAGAAAATGCAATCCTATTTTGATTCATGCTTGAGATAGGCTTGCACATGTTAACAGGAATCTGTGACAGCAGTCTGTAAGACAGAGTATAATCATCCGAAGCGAAATGTATTCAAATTAGTAGATGCTTTAGGAGCTCCAGGTGTCAGATACTCTTAGGGAATAACATTTAATTTTTATCTTTGTTGTTTGTATTGACTGATTGTGCCTTTCAAAATTCAAGAAAGGTTACTAAGTGGATATTTTAATTCATCAATCTTTTCTCCTCTTTTCAGAGAAAGCTTCTTGCTATCTACCTCCACCATGATGAAAGTGTATTAACCAACGTGTTCTGCTCACAAATGCTTTGTGCTGAATCTATTGTCTCTTACCTGAGTCAAAATTTTATAACCTGGGCTTGGGATCTGACAAAGGATGCCAACAGAGCAAGGTAATACTATTGTTCATAAGTTATAAGTTGGGCGCTTTTTTTTTTTAAGTCATCATTGTATTTGATTTATCATCATAAACATTTTCATCCTCAGCTTTTCTATTACTATATTTAATTAGATAAAAACTGTTTGTTGTAGTTAATATATGCAGTTATTTACAATTGTGAAAAAATACTTTAATAAAAGATTTCTTAAATTCAGGAATAACCCAAAAACCAAAACCAAAATACATTGTTCTTATCTTTTTGCAATAATAAAATACATTTCTTTGTACTGTATATTCTAAGGTTCTAATATGTTGCTGAACATTAAAATCTGTTTCTAATAATATTCAGGAAAGACAAGGAAAATCTAATATATAATCCTACTAGTAAGTTTGCTTTCTTAATAATTCCAGTGATGAAGGCAAGACATTCTGGACTAGTCCAGTGGAGTTGGTAATAGCTTAACTCTAGCATATGCTAATTGATGTAATCGCTTTATTGCACACATTCTTTTGCACACAGCGGCAATACATCCATATTCTCAGTAGAAAAAAAAAATTCCCTTTCCTAGCTGTCAGGATAAATTTACTTTGTTTGTTAATCATAATATCTGTAAGTAATGAATAATTCTTCATATTTTGCCTATTTGAGTTTACCATCTGAAATATATTTCATCGTGTTTAATTACACTTGTGGCCATAACATCCTGTGATGCAACTTTGGGTGGTGTTAACACAATTATAATCACAGCCTGCTGGTTTATGAACAGGGAAATTAAATTAATTCATTTCAGGCAATCCTATTGTAGTTACATGATTTAAATGACTGTAGAACAATTGGAAATCATCTGATTTGTCTTTTTATTATTTTATGGCTCACTGAATTTTTGTTCATCATTCAGACTTTGTTTTATGTAATATGAATATGGAAAGAAAGATGATTCTTCCCTTAAAAGTGAAGCAAAAGAATGTTGAAGCAGTTTCTTCATCTAATACTTCATTTCTTTAAGTAAATGGTTAGGAATTTTCATAGGATGACTTCGTTCTGCCTTGGAAATATTCCCTGGAAATAAAGAACCTCTAGCACCTGTATTTGTTTAAATTAAATCAGGTTATTATTCACACTCAGTTAAAGGTGATGAAAAGCAGTGCCAAAAACAGATAAAAATGCAGCATCGAAGGTCTTTCATGAGGCAAAATACATAGACTGGAGACTTGGCTAAATCTTTTGCCATTCACTGGCAGTAAGGAATCTCCTCCTTTCCTTTTATCCACAACTCGATGGAGAAGGAAACACTATTTCTAAACCATCTGTAGTGGCTAAGTTCAGCAGACTACCTGCTGTTATTTTGTTCTATCCTCCATTTAATTCCTTAGTTCCTTTTATTTTACAATGACAAAAAATTGCAGTGTAGTTTCTTTTGAAAAGCAGTGTTTGAGGGTTTTTTTTATGACTGGCAATCAACAGCCATGTAATTGCTTTGTTATGTTTTACTAAAGAAGTCTGTTAAGTAGCACAACTTTGATACACTAGTAATAAGAGTTTGCAGGTTACAGAGACACCTGTGGTGACCAAAGCGACAGAAGCTGCTTATTAGAAAGAGCCAGTACAGCTGTGTCCTATTAACTCCTTATGACACTTTTTTGAAACACAAAATAAAAGCCTGTTTAAGGCTTTAGAGCTCTTTTTCAAGGAGTTGCAAGACCAACTATGAAGTATGATAGGATATTTCAATCTACATTTATGTGGCATCTCATTATTAAGTTACTGTTATGAAAATAAAAACAAATGGTATTAAAGACTAAATAGAAACATCTAGAAATTTAATAAACATTTATAGGAACAAGAAACAAGGCAATGGGGAGAAAACATAATTTCTGGGATTTAAAATATTTGGCATCCTTACTCAAAGTCAAATTCTATCCATATTACAAATTAAATACTATTTTAAGGTATTACATTTATCTCTATAAAGTAATAAGTAAAATTATATTGCTACTGTTTGTGTACAGCCGCTCATTTTTACAGTTAAGGCCTATGGTAAAATTCACATTCTACAAACACAAGATGAAAATTTGCTGGAATGGAATGTTCTTCCATTCCATACTTCCATACTTTTACTCCAAATGAGTAAAAGTAGATTTCCTTTTGATATACAAAATTATAAGAGAATTACTTAGGCTGATACATTGCCCCCCATAAGAGTTTGGCTTTAGCCACAATTTTCTTACCATCTGCCATAGATTCATCTAAATAAAATTATCTAATTGAGTTTCCATCTCTGTGATGTCTATATGCTGTTTAGTCTGGATGCTTCCTTAGTGGTTTTTATGAGACTGTCCTCTGATATGATAGCTGGAGACATTGATGCCCAACACAGGAAAGGACTTGCCAAACTGTTTTATTTTTGCTTAAGAAATACTTGGATTGAACCTACAGAAACATGAGTCCTCCATAATTTACTGTGAATCTCTTCTGTTTTAAGTGAAGGATATTGAACTAAGTGAATGCTTTAGTTAAGTTACAAGAATATGAATGTGAATTGATATTATGTTAGATATCCTAGTTTTGCTAACAATCCAGAATGCCTGATTTTGTTAACAAACTAGAATAAATAAGAAACAGATTTCTATAGAATGTTACAGGTATATACCACTGAAGATATAGATGGTTTGGATTTCCCCCTTCCAAAATGATGCTAGTAACTTTCTAGGCTGAATACTTAAGTTAACTAATCTATATCTGTATAATGGATTAGAATAACTTCTAGATTGATTGTGGAGCAGTCCAAATATTAACTAAAACATCAGACTTTAACAGTAGTGATTACTTGCCTCTTTTTTCCCTCACTAAATTGTGTTCTTCTGGAAGCACTTATTTTATTTGTCTCATTAAACAAAGCACTTTACGAAATTCTGGGGAAGAAACTCAGTAAGAATTTGACAAATAAATGTATTCATTTAATTCCGCTTAAGAATGTTGCTTATAAAATAAAAAAAAATTTTAAAAAAAGAATGTTGCTTATAATTTCAGTATTGTATATCTAAATGGAAGTTTCTTTCTTAGAAAATTATATATAGTCTTACTGGCTGCCAGGTATAGTTGCATTTCAGAGCCATTTTTTCTTAAAGTAGTAGGCAGAAAGCCCTTGTTCGTCTTGAAAGGTGCTAGAGGATATAATTTCCCAAATATCCAGTAAAACAATGATCCTGTTAAAAACAGTAGGATATAACTGTAAAGAAAAAGCTAAAACCAAATAGATAATAGTAAACAAAGAGATCTTGTAATTCAATGGAAGTGGCTAAAATATCTTAAGAAAGGTATATATTGCTCCATGTTTATTCATTTATTAAACATTTATTGCTTCTCTGGTGGCTCAGATGTTTTAAAGGATCTGCCAGCAGTGCAGGAGACCCAGGTTCAATCCTGAGTCAGAAAGATTCCCTGGAGAAGGAAATGGCTATACGCTACAGTCCAGGGGGTCACAAAGAGTCTAACACGATTGAGGGATTAACACTTTCACTTTTCAAACATTTACTGAATGTTTAATATGAACCAGGATCAGTGCTATGCACTGAGGATGAAAAGTTGGAAAAGATACAGTGCTAATGCTTAAAACACTCATAGTCTAGTAGGTAAGACTGACATAAGAGCTAATATGTAATATGAAATATATACAGGGTGCCTTGGGAGTATAGATGAAATTCATACTGAGTCACTCTACCTGAGTGAGCCAGGGAAGGACTTGAAAGAGATGGCACAAAGAAGGTGATAATAGATTTTCACTCTTTCTCTTCAGAGATTTTTTAATATTAGCAGCAGTCTTACTTTATTGAGTTGCTATTCTTACAAAAGGATATTGGTACTTTAAATTTCATAATTAGCTGTCTGAATTGTGGAGGAGAAAAAAAATAGGAGTTGGCCAGCTAATGTAATCCTATGTGGTCTGAACCAAATTGAACATTAAGGCCAACCAGTCAGGACAGACAGATCTCAAGAAGTTGTTTTGTCAATAATTCATGCTGTTATTGGCATCTGCTTATAGGCAGACAGTGGAGCAGAGATCAGGAACCCTTTGGACTTGTAACATGTATAAAACCATGGTAGATTTAACTAATAAAAACAACAAAAGTATTTTTAGCATAATATAGTGAGTAGATCATCTATGAGAGAATAATTTCTTGAAATTCAGAACACATGTCACTTCTTGGAAGCCTTGCATCTAATCCCATTCTTCCCTTGCCTCAGTCTGGGTAAAAATGCACATTCTGTATACTGCCATAGTATCACTGTACTAACTTGTGTTGATGGCATTCATTATATGGAATGTTTATTGTCTATCTCCCTGTTAGGTTGTCAGCTTCCCAAGGGAGCTATGTCTGTAATGTCAATGCATTAAAGTACCTTTTAAAATATAAGTGTTATATTGATAGATTAAACCAATAATCTCTAATAGGATTTTTGAAACATAATGAATAAGAGAGATGAGCTTGGATAGTGGAACTATGATTGGAGGTGCTACCATATCCCTCTAATTATATGATTTTCCTCAATAGCCATTAATAGAAATAATAAAGCAAAAGGCTTCAAAAGTCTTCTCTTGGAGAATGAACTAAAAATAACTAGAAGGGGTACCTCATCTTCTGCTAACATTAGTACCCCCGGCTGTTGTGGCCTCAGCTTGTGTGCCCCTGGCACCCACTGGCCATCTGGAAAGAGGATTGAATTCTAACCAAGACAAGTTTATCCATTGGTTTCAAAGTTTCTCCCCCAGACTCACCAAGTCTCTGTGATACCTCTAAAGCAATTGGTCTTTCAAATTGGGCCGTTTGGGATGGTACTCTGAACCTTCTGCTTTGGTGGTGGCATTGATTAAAATAAATATGCCCATTGGATATATAAGAATGGTGGACTTGCTTCATGGTGCAGTATGTCAAGAAGCTAGGCAAAGGTCCGTCTGGGTACCATCATAATTAAATATACATAGACCTATATAAAAAACTCTATTAGAGCTATTTGGGACTGGGTAGTGGGAATATTGACACATGAGTGCCCTTGATTTTGAACTACAGGTTCTTGACTGAAGTTGTTTCATCAGGGAAAGCCATGTACTACATGTGGCACAATAAACCACCTGTATTAACCAGTAATAAGTAGGTTAATGGATATCACTTGTTCTGAATAGGCCCATGTGGCTAATGTCTTGGTGCATCCAGTATAGATATTGCTTTAGATTATCTCATTCTAGAAACTTTAAGCATTGAATTTAAGCCTTGACCTGGGATGTTTAGGATGGCAATACATTTCCTTTATAAGGATTTGGAAGGATAGTGCAAACTGGATAATCAGCAATGTATGAGTGCTGAAGAATGAGCTGCTTATATGTAAGTTCCTGAGATGAAAATGTTTGGCACATCACTGTACATGCCACAAAGTGTTAAATTAGGCATTGCACACTATTTCTAAGTGGTGTTCAGAGTAGCTGCAGATAGAACCCTAGGAATTACTGACAGAGCCTGGGTTACACAGGTTACGTGTAACACATGTAGCATTACACAGTTAGTACCAGTGTTCACAGACAATTCTGTTGCTTATCAATGTTAGCTTTTGACCTTAATGCCCTTGGGTGCAATATAATAGGTCACTATAGACTTATGCTGCTGTGCTGACAGGTACTTGTTAGCCTTGATATTCAAGTAATAGTTTTCCACATTACTTAATCTTTGGCAAGAGTTAATTGGCTTAAATCTCTTATTATCAGTAGGTTGTCTGCCTGCTCTTTCCATCTCAGTAATTAGCCATATCACAGTGGCTTACTCTTAATTCCAAACTACTTGCTGGTTCATGCCTGGCTGAAGCTAGCTGACCATGTTACTCTAACCCTATGCTTCCATTTAATCCAGCAAATATAGCCCAGGTGTGGTGTCTCCTTGGGAGACACAAGGAGTGTTAATTTCCAGCAGCTTCCCTACGAGCAGATATGGATTCTGCAAAATAGCTGATAAAAACAAATGGACATGTTATGGCCAGAGTATTAAGACTTCCAGAGTGCCTTCATGCCAGATTTCCATATAATTTTCCCCAAACTCCTTTATTTCCTTTGTGACACATTTTCCTTCCAAATCCTTATAAAGGAAATGTATTGCCATCCTAAACATCCCAGGTCAAGGCTTAATTAATGCTTTAAAATAAAGGTTCCAAAACACCAGGAGAGTTTGTCATTTTCTCCCTGGTTTGTTTTGTGAAGAGGGAGGAGAGAAGGTGAGGAGGAACCCCTCCTGTTCCATGATTACATCCTACCCACTCATTTTCTCCTTTTCTCCTCTGCTTTTGATTTTTAGTGGCGGTCTTAACAGAATGTCAAGATCAATTTGCAGCATGGTTTAACTCAAGGTTTGCATTCTGCCAGCAGCAATTGTCCCTGCAAACAATGCTGTGTGTTCTTGTAACTTCAGAAGCTTTTAGAAGGATCATGGCAAGGGCAGCATCTAATGACTTTATTAGTGTAGGGTTTCAAAATGGGCTCAGTAATTGTTCATATCTCTTCGTCAGCAAGTCATAATTACTGCTCAGCATTGTCCAAGAGTGCGCTTGTAAATAGTTTCCTAATAGTACTGAAAGGAAGGAAAAGAGGGAGAGGATAAAAGGTGATGGCCTCTTAGAATTGAAAAGAACCCAGTCTGTATATAGATGATGGCTAAACTGTTTACATTTTTTACTCTTTTTAAATAGACAATTATCCTTTTAAAAGTGTTCTTTGATATAACTTTAATTACCACTTTACAAGCTTTTTTAACTCTGATTTGGATACTTCTCACACTACCTAGTACTACAGTCATAACTGTCTGGTGGTGCATGCATTGTATCTGAATCAAGCATTTGTGTAAACACAATTTTACTTCCTTGACATTCATCTATTAACAATTAATACTATTCAAGAAATATGTGTTTAACTGAGATACAGTTGTCTGTTTTCACATTCTAAATGAAGACTGTTACAAAAGAACAATGCAGGGTGATACTGTTGACATGGCAGTCCAAAAGCACATTCACTTTTTTATCAGATCCCATTTTCCTCATGCACTAGACTTTTCTTATTACTGTATTGGCATTTTCCTTGGTCTTTCTCCTAAACTCTGTGCTTTGAGTATTCTAGGGATCTTGATTTTGAGAGTCATAGAATTAAAAGAATTGTTGCGTTCTCAAGATATATAAAGTTTGAGCTTCATACCAAGCCTTCACCCCTTTGTGCTGTATTGCCAAATCCATACCTCTTGTGTGACTCCCATGTATAGTTTTGTGCAAATATTCACTTCTGATGGCTAGTTATCTTTGTATTTTAGGAAATACAGGTTCAAATAAATATGACTACCTGACATACTCAATTCAGTTTATATATAGAGATTACTAAACATGAGTTATCTAATGAAACAAATTCGAAAATGATGACATTCCCCAAATAAAATATTTTTTAAAGTAATATACCCCCTCATATCATTTGCTTTTCTTCTTTCCTGAAATTGATAAGATCTCAAGAGATTTTTCTTAATTGCTCTGTCAGTATTGATAATTTCTATGTTTGTGGTTGTTTCTGAAGAATTTTTACTAATCCTGTCCTCTATGCCATTTAAATTGGTAGCGTATTTCTCTCTTTCATAAATGCTGATAGTAAAATGCTGAGAGAAACTATAAAAGAAACATATTAGGTCAGTCATGTAAAACCACCTGTGGAAACTGATTCCTTTGATACTTTTCCAATATTTGCCTTTCAGTCTACATAGATGCTCAAAAGAAGTTTTAGTGCCCAATAATCTTAGTAATTGAATCTGCTAAACATACCACCAAAAATTGAAAGAGGAAATAACTATTTGTCTGGAGTTGAGGGATCAGGTGAACTCCTATTTCGTAGATGTTTAGGTAGTTCAGCATGCGTTTGTATCTTTGTACTTGATTGGTTGCCTTATCATAATAGAGAAAAGTATCAATTTTATATATTTACAAATAAAGAGTTAACTATAGGAGTTTTTAAACAGCCATCTGTTAATTTATCTGTTGTTGACTGATTCAGCCTGTAGCCACAACAATTTTTAAAATCCTCCTAATAAGTTGTCACCTTTCATGTATCTTTCCTTTCCTCAGTATGTGATCAGCACCAAGAAAGTTCTTTTTAACATACTTCTCAACAGATCTCAACTAAGGAAAGAGTGAGACAAGTTTATATGAACAGTAAAGAGACTATGACTTTGATGTCTCAATCTGAGAAATTATGTTTCCCAGTCCCAGTATCAAATAAGATATTGGAGGTTCTGAACTGTTCTCAGATAAGTTACTTAATTAAGAACCACAGCAACAAAAATTTATTATTTGGATGTTATGAAAGCTATGTAACTCTTATTTATTAGTTCTTAAAGCAAAACCTATTCACATTTAAATATGTTAGCTGTTTTTCTTAAAAGACTGATTTTCAATACAACTGTTTCCTCACTGTTTATGCAGACAGTCATACGTAAATCATAAAATGTACGTAAATTAAGAATACGACTCAGTCTGGGATTATGAAGAATAAGGGGTTATTAGGCAGGTGGTATAATATTTGTAGCTTTTTTTTTCTTCTGTGAAAATGTGGGGGACCTGACCCTATTTGAACTTTTTACCTCTAAAATTCTTTGACCTTCCGATGATGTGAACACAGTTTTCAATAGAAAAATGAGAGGTAAGCAAGATTTCATTTTAAAAATGAATGTTAATAAAGTTTGTAAGTAGATGGTAGCATACTGCTCTTACCAGCTTGTGATCCAGTCAGAGTGACCTTAGTGGGGTCTAGCCGGAGAAGGCAATAGCAACCCACTCTAGTACTCTTGCCTGGAGAATCCCATGGATGGAGGAGCCTGGTAGGCTGCCGTCCATGGGGTCGCTAAGAGTCGGACACGACTGAGCGACTTCACTTTCACTTTTCACTTTCATGCATTGAAGAAGGAAATGGCAACCCACTCCAGTATTCTTGCCTGGAGAATCCCAGGGACAGAGGAGCCTGTTGGGCTGCCATCTGTGGGGTCACACAGAGTTGGACATGACTGACACGACTTAGCAGCAGCAGCAGCTAAGGAAACCATAGCCATTTTCCATCTCTTTTACCAATAAAGGCATCTTCCTTATTCTTAGAACTGTCATTCAAATGCTGATAGAAAGTCAGAGCTAAGATCAAGATTATCAATACTACTTTAAAACACACACACACATACACACACACACACCCCAATTGCAATCATTAATTAAGCCCCAACACACACACACACACACACACACACACACACACAGCAATTGCAATCATTAATTAAGCCCCAACTGTGTGTCAGACGCTGTATGTGTTGTTCAGTTTCGTGTCTGACTGTTTGCAACCCCATGGACCATCTCCCAAAGCTTGCTCAAATTAATGTCCATCAAGTTGGTGAGGCCATCCAACCATCTCATCCTGTGTTGTCCCCTTCTCCTCCTGCTTTCAATCTTTCCCACCATCAGTGTCTTTTCTAATGAGTCAGCTCTTCGCATCAGGTGACCAAAAGATTGGTGCTTTGGCTTCAGCATCAGTCCTTTCAATGAATATTTAAGATTGATTTTCTTTAGGATTGACTGGTTTGATCTATTTGCAGTCCAAGGGACTCTCAAGAGTTTTCTCTATACCACTATATATAAGCTCATTTAATCCTCACTCTATATATACATTACCCCACTTAACCATAGTTCTGTAAGGTCAGTGGTAAAGTCCAATTTCACAAATTAGGAAGCTATTTTGACTCAGATTCTGTAACTTACTCAAGGTCATGTAAATGGTTGTACCAGATATAAATCCTAGGTCTACCTACACTTTTCTACTACATACTTCTTGTCCCTTGACATTGTCAGGCTGGATTATTACCAACAAACTGTACATAAAATGTGCATAGACCTGTGGGAGGTATGAGAAGTATAAGACAGGGATCTTTTCCTTAGGGAACAAATAAACACCAAATTCACCAAATCTTAAAGAGTTGGGGGTTAGAAACATTCTTAGTTAACATCCAGTTTGCAACTGTGCAGGCATTTTCCTCTATGTTATGTCTAACTGATACTACTACAGTCTCTACATAAAGAATCTGCCTGCAGAGTGGGAGACCCGGGTTTGATTGCTGCATTGGGAAGATTCCCTGGTGGAGGAAATGGCAACCCTCTCCAGTATTCTTTCCCGGAGAATTCCATGGACAGAGGAGCCTAGTGGGCCCCAAATAAGTTAGCAAAGAATCAGACATGACTGAGTTACTAACATTTTCACTTTCACTTTGCTACATGAATCCTGCTAGGGACAGAGAGGTGAAAGCTTCAAAAGATTTTGAGTGGCAGAAGTTTTTGCAATAGTACTTCTTCCCATAGAGAACTTCTGCAACTTGCTCCCTTTAGGTTCTAGTTTTGGCCTTGGAATTACCTGAAATAAGACTAGCTTCAAAGGGATGGTACGGGGAGAGAGGAGGGAGGGGGTTCAGGATAGGGAACATGTGTATACCCGTGGCGGATTCATGTTGATGTATGGCAAAACCAATACAATATTGTAAAGTAATTAACCTCCAATTAAAATAAATTTATATTTAAAAAAACAAACAAAAAGAAACAGTGGCAATAAAAAAAAGACTAGCTTCTTTTCTACATTGTAGTCTTTTATTTGTTTAACCCTAACTGTCTTGTTTACCTTAATTTTCTTGCCTTTCCAACCAAGTATATTGATTCCTTCCATTGTTCCTCATATGATAGGGTATCTAGCCTAGCGCATTCTAAAGGGACCCAGAATCAAGCATAATACTTCAGTGGAAATTTGTCTGATGCTATGCTCAGTTGTAGACTATAACTTTATTATTGGCTTTTATTGAACTGAGGAAGTCAACTAAAATCCCCTAGCAGTTTTTCAGTATGGGGTGGTCCAGAATGGACTAGGTCTGAGTTGTTATTGATATTAAACCAGATTTCTATCATTCTCTACTAATGCAATTGATTGACAAGATCTTTTGAAGCTTGTATTCTATTAACTCTCCCAAATTTTATCACTCATAAACAATACCTGAACTTATTGTCTCCATTCCTGTTATCATTCTTGATAATTCTCTCAGTTCCCAGACTTGTCCAACTAGAGAAAATTTTTTTCTTCTCTTTGTTTACCATACTTAGATCTGGTCATCAATAGAAACTGTATCACCTTATATACTTTTATTTCAAACATCTGGCTCTGACGAACATGTCCTATTTCACTTACCTCCTCAAGTGTCACCACTGCTAAATTTGTTTCGTTTTGTTTTTATCTCATCATGCCCTTCAGTCTGTTGACCCCCACCACCTGACCTCATCCATGCTTTCCTATGTCCAGTCTTCATTTCCTTCCTTGTCCTATTTAAATTTCAAGGTTCATCATTATCACTTCTTTGTAATACCTGAAACTCCTTCATCTCTGTCTTCCTCCATTGCACTCAATTTGTTGACCCAAACTATTTACCTTCTCTACTGCCCATGCCTTGCAGTTGAACACTGCTGGAGACAATCACACTGAAGNGAGTTGGACTGTGAAGAAGGCTGAGCGCTGAAGAATCGATGCTTTTGAACTGTGGTGTTGGAGAAGACTCTTGAGAGTGCCTTGGAGTGCAAGGAGATCCAACCAGTCCATTCTGAAGGAGATCAGCCCTGGGATTTCTTTGCAAGGACTGATGCTAAAGCTGAAACTCTGGTACTTTGGCCACCTCATGCGAAGAGTTGACTCATTGGAAACGACTCTGATGGTGGGAGGGATTGGGGGCAAGAGGAGATGGGGATGACAGAGGATGAGATGGCTGGATGGCATCAGTGACTCTATGGACGTGATTCTGAGTGAACTCCGGGAATTGGTGATGGACAGGGAGGCCTGACGTGCCGCGATTCATGGGGTCGCAAAGAGTCAGACATGACTGAGCAACTGAACTGAATTGAACTGACGGGATAAAATGATGTAAAAGCTACAGTATTCTAAAAATCAGGTGGGAAGCTTAGAGTCATGAACTTGTGGATGAATACCTGTTATTTTTAGGGATCAAATGATCTATCAAGTTAGAAACATACTGAAAGAGGTCTTTGAGATGATGGTAATTCCTACTAACTGTCTTAAACTGATTTCAGGGACTTCCCTGGTAGTCCAGTGACTAGGACTTTGCCAGGGAGCCCAAGTTTGATCCCTGGTCAGGGAGCTAGATCCCATATGCCGCAACTAAGACCTGGCACTGCCAAGTAAATGAATAAAAATAAACTGATTTCAACTAAGGTACTTGGAAGAGAGAAAGGAAGATTCTATGATAATCTGTGTTACAGTGGAGATAAAAGTTATTGAACCATGAACTAGCCCATTCTTGTAACAAATATTGATATATACTGTTTGGCAGCAGGTGCTAGGAATACAGATGTGATTAAAAGATGATTCTCCTTCTAGCTGTCCAGGAGCACTATCTTGGAACAGAAAGTTCTCCATGATTTCTAAGCTCCCATTCCTTTCTCTGATTTTTTTCCAGCCCTTAATCTGAACCACTCTATCTAGCCCCCAGTTTTATATCAGATTATGTTTCCTGTTTGGCAGTATTGATTTATCAAATCTGAAATATTCTTACTATCTTAAGAACACAGACCATGTCTTATCTTGCATATTTAGTAGACCCTCATAAATACTGATCAATTGGTAAAAGGCAGAACACAGAAAAAATATTATCTGCCATTAAACATAAATTTGCTTTCTTGTATAGCCCCTGGAAAATGAATCTTCTATTTAATTACTAGAGAAGAAATGTCTACATTTGATAAGCGATTGGGTTAAATGTTCTCTATTCCCTTACCCAACTTAAAATGGGATACTTAAATGTTTTTGAGTAATAAATGTTTTTGAGTAATAAATGTTTATATTCTTACTCATGGTGAGAAGATAGCCAGTTATCTGATTATTGTCCCTCCAAAAAATTAGTATAAATTGGTCCCTGTAGATTAGTTACAGCCCTGTCATTAAACTGTCAGTGTTTCAAAGCATTTCCAGTTGAGTAATTTATGGATGACAGCAAGGAGATACTTGTCTTTTTTTTAAATTCTGACTACTAATCTACTGAGATGATTTAGCAGTTTACTATTAGTGGTTAGCCTTAAACCAAAGACAAGTGAAAGATGCTTTTCAGATTAAATTTTCACAAAGTTTCATCTTGTGGTTTCTTAAATTCACCTTTTAGTTTGGCTGTGTTCTTTAACATGCACGCATTCAGTATTTGCATTTGTACAGAGAGACATTATACTATTCTTTTAGCAAACAATTTGACAGTATTTATCACCAGTCATTAAATGATTCTATACTTTTTTACCCTGTAATTCCACTTCACAGACTTTTCCCTTAAAAATACTTTAAGAATTTCCCCAGTATTATTTATACTGATAAAAAAAAAAACTAAAAAGAAAAATCAAGCTGTAGGTAAATAGTTATGAATATGGCGATGTTACGTCTACTCAATGGAATGTTATTCAGCCATCTGACTTGCTGGTTCATTACTTTTGTATAGATGGCAAAAGGACTGTATGCAACTAAACACTGATTACCACAAAAAGAAAAAGATGTACTTGTGCAAAAGACTGATAAGAAATAGACAAATGTGATTAACATTATGGTAAATTTGGGGATTGTGTGCAATTTTTCTTTGTTTTTATAAGAGAATTACTGTCTTAGGTTCAAATTCTTTATTGACTGGGTAATACCTTCATATTAATCAAAACTCAAAGTCATAGAAGGGTACATAATGAAAAATCTCCTCTTTATCCTTGTTTCTAAGTTACCTTTTCCAGGAGTAATGTCTTAAGTTTCTTATTTATCCGTCCAGAGATTATTTTATACATAAATAAGCTAATATATCATCATTTTCCCATTTTACACAAACGGTAAACAATATTTAACACGTTCCTTTTCCCACTAATATCATATCTTAAAAGATACTTCATATCAGTTCATAAACAACCCTTTCTATTTTATGGCTACATAGTATTCCTTTGAATTCCATAATATACTATAATTTATTTAACCAGATCCTATTGTTTGTCATTTGGGTCATGTCCAGTATTTTTCTACTACAAGCTTACAGTAAATAACTATGCACACATATTTCCATCTGGAAAATATATCTATAGAATAAATTCCCAATTTTAGGAGTACTGGGTTAAGAGTTAGTATATTTAATTTTAATAGACACTGGCAAATTTCCCACAAGAGAGTGGGTACCAATTTCACTCCTACTAACACCAAGCAGTAGTGCTTGTTTCCCTATAATCTGGCCAATGCAAGGTATTGCCAAATTTTATTTTGTCTTTACTAATCTGACAGATTAAAAAATGGTTTTAATATAGTTTTAATTAGGAGCTAACTCACCATGGTATCCAGTCCCATCACTTCATGGCAAATATATGGGGAAACAGTGGCTGACTTTATTTTTAGGGGCTCCAAAATCACTGCAGATGGTGATTGCAGCCGTGAAATTGCAGCTGCTTACTCCTTGGAAGGAAAATTATGAGCATATTAAAAAGCAGAGACATTACTTTGTCAACAGAGGTACATCTAGTCAAGGCTGTGGTTTTTCCAGTAGTAATGCATGGATATGAGAGTTGGACTATGAAGAAAGCTGAGCACAGAAGAATTGATGCTTTTGAACTGTGGTGTTGGAGAAGACTCTTGAGAGTCCTTTGGACTGCAAGGAGATCCAATCAGTCCATTGTAAAGGAAATCAGTCCTGGGTGTTCTTTGGAAGGATTAATGTTAAAGTTGAAACTCCAATATTTTGGCCTCCTGATGCGAAGAGTTGACTCATTTGAAAAGACCCTGATGTTGGGAAAGATTGAAGGCAGGAGGAGAAGGGGACAACAGAAGATGAGATAGTTAGATGGCATCACCGACTTAATGGACACGAGTTTGGGTAGACTCTGGGAGTTGGTGATGGACCGGGAGGCCTGGCGTACTGCAGTTCATGGGGTCACAGAGAGTTGGACACAATGGAGCGACTGCACTGAACTGAAGTCATTAGGAATTATTTTTAGTGTCTTTTTACATGTTTATGAGCCATTACTGTTTCTGGAAGCAGACAGATATTCTTTGTTGATCTTTTCCCAGTTATTAAGCATTCTTTATACATTAGGGAAGTTAGCCCTTTTTCTGTGGTTTCAAATTCAGAATTTTTTTCCAGTTCATAATTTTTTTTTTTGGCCTACCTGTGGTTTTCTTCCAACCATGTGAAAACTCAAAATTATCAGTTTTCTCTTTTATGCTTCACTTTGCTTCAGCTATACTCACCTTTCAAATATGCTAGATACTTTCCAGCTTTAAGGTCTTTGTGTTTGCTATTCTCTCTGCCTGGAATTCTCTTCCCAGAGATATGTGTTCCACTTCATCCTTTACCTCTTTTGAATCTTTGATCAAGTATCAACTTTTAAGTTGACTTCTCTGTGTAATATTGCAACACCTCTTCTCTGCCTTGTTTTCCCTCCATCACCTGGAGCTTACAGACTTTAGTTTTGTCTCACATCATATTACACCTCACCTATACAGATGAAGGAAGTGGGAAATATCTTCAGTGTCATCACCTCAGGAGACTAGACACTGAGTCCATTGAATATGCCACTGCCCAAAACATTTAGGGGACACTTCTTTAAGAGCTGCCTTCAGAGAAAGAAGACCTCCCTCCTAAAAGCAGTGTTTTTCAAAGTGTGTCCCACCAAACATTTGAATCAGAAACACCTTGGAGGGAGACAGTTGGGAGCTTATTAAAAAGATAGTTTCCTGGTCTTACCACAGATCTGTTAAATCAGAATCTCTTAATGATGGGACTGAGGAATTTGCCTTTTGAATAAACTTCATAGGTGACTCTTAGGCCTTTAAAGGTTGAAAATCGCTGCCTTTATAGTCAGTGTCTCCCATCTTGTTTACCTAACTTATTTTGACCCAAAGACTTAGAACTATTTCAAAACCTCAAAGTCACCCTTAAAGGACAAAGGCACATATGCCAGTGGTGCTAAAGATCATTTCCAGAAATGAGCTTCACAATGGATAGGCATGCAAGCTTGGAGAAATGATTTTGTGGTAGGAGACAGTAGTCTTTGGCTGTTTTTGGTATGCTTGGCAATGCTAGCAACATTGTTAGGTCTCACTTTACATGTTATAGGCCCTTGGCTTTAACTTCCCTATTAAGGGCAAAAAAGGAAGAAGGGAGAATTCTGTGTTGGCTAGACAGTAGATGATCTCTAAGGTCCTTTCTATGTATTTTGTGTTCTGGTTTTTCTACTGAGCTGTATACATGTTTTTTAACAAACCCTGAACGCATGAATGAATATGTATAACTAATGAGGCTTACTACTATAGCAAAAAAACAAGTGTGGCTTGCTTTAAAAAGAAGAGCCTCCTTAAATCAAAGTGATTTCAAAAGATGTAATATAAAAAACAAACAACCAAAAAATGTATATACACTCAGCAACCCATACTGGAAAAGTCCTATATTACTATTGAATATGAATTTCTTCTACTCGATAACCTTTCGTTTTGGAAAAATGGTTCACACATTATCAGAAAGACATTTAATGTATTTAATAGTTCAAGGGTAAGCAGCCAGAAATTGTGATGCTGATTCTTGGTTTCAAATTAGTTAACATTGTGTGTGTGTGTGCGCGCGCATGCGCATACGTGTGCATGCACAAATGAATACAAGCATGCATGAGCACTGTCAGTCAAGTATGACTCTTTGTGACTCCATGGACTGTAGCCCGCCAGCCTCCTCTATGCATAAAATTTTCCAGGTAACTGGAGCGGGTTGCCATTTCTCTCCAGATTATTTAATTTCATATTCTCTTTTAAGTGTGTAAAGTTTTATAGTACTACACAACTGCAGCATTTATAATTGTACTTCCTTATTTCCCAGTTATCAATACCTGCCCTTTCGTGCTCTGAATGAGAGTAATACCAGTGATTGTATTTGTTTCGTCAACAATTTTTTGATGCTGTGTCTTAATACACAAAAATACTTTTAGTGTTGGCCCATAGTTATGTTATCATTTTGATTGTGGAAAAAGTGATAAAAATTTTAAATATAATCATGCATTTAATAATGATCAAGTAGCTACCAATGTTAACTGTCTGCCATGTTCTAAACACAGTTGTGAGTGCTTTCTGTATCTTATAAGAATGTTAAGTGTTTTAAAGTTGTGTTATTTCCACTTTATATGCAAGGCTTCTTTAAACTTATGGATGTCACATTGAAATGTAATAATCAGGAAACCTCACACAGAGTATTTAACAGTTTTGGGTTTTGTTTTTTTGTTTTTTGTTGTTTTTTTTTAGCAAATATGCCTCTTTACATTACCTGAGATACAGTAGGTAGACAATAGATGTACAGTTTCATCACCCTCTCCCTAAATTGCTGTGTTTATTTTAGTATATAGCTTTTGTTGAAATTTAAAGTTGGTGGCTTATGTAATTATGGGTTTGATTGAAAGAAACTAAACTATATCATGTTTTGGATTAAAATGAGATTACATTTTCTCATATCTGATTTATTAGTAATCCTGGTTTCCATTAACAGGATAGAAAAGATCTCTGCTTCAGAGGCTGAAAATTTTACTAGTGATTAATATATGCTAGCCATCAGATGTTCTGTTTATTTTTCTTCTCAAACTTTAGATTAAAACCACTTCCTCTTATCTTTCCAATTTAGACTTCTAATAGCAAGAATTGGTGAATATAGCTTCTAATTGTATTTTCTTGGGCTTCCCCAGTGGCTCAGATGGTAAAGAATCTGCCTGCAATTCAGGAGACCTGGGTCAATCCCCAGGTGGGGAAGATCCCCTGGAGAAGGAAATGGCAGCCCCCTCCAGTATTCTTGCCTGGACAGAGGAGCCTGGTGGGCTACAGTCTATGGGGCCACAAAGAGTCGGACACAACTGAGTAACTAACACTTTCATTTTCTTTACCAAGGCCAGAGTTTGAGGCTTCCCACTCCCTATACCCACCACCTCCACCACTACCTACCCACCCATGCCCCAGGGAACAGTGAGTTGCATTATTAATTCTGACTTGTTATTAACCATTTTACTTCATTCATTTTCTCAACCTGTTGTTCTTCTTTCCCTCTTTCCCTCATTTTACCCCCTTAATAAGAACATTCTTTGTCTTTTCAAATTTGTTACTTTAGCCTTTGGCTTTGGGGTTTGATTTTGCAGCTTGTTATTCCCTTTCCTCAAGTCAGTCTATGATGCATAGGTTGTTTGATTTATTAAAATATTTTACAATCAAAAAACAAAGTCATTTCTTCTTGCCACAGAATGGTTACCATTGCTTCCCCCTTTGGTGTTTGAGATTGCAGCAATTCAATTGCATTTATCTCTTCTTGGCACCTGACTCTGATGAGCACCATTGGTAGTTAGACAAGTTTGCTGCTGCCTCTAGATGCACTGGCACACTTTTGTGTTTTCAAAGGAAGAAAATACCACAATTATGAGAGAACTGCATTTATTCTCTTGAAACCACTTGTTTTTCCCTTGTCTGGTTTTGCTGTAAGGTTTTGAACTAGATTTCTGCTGCCAGTAGTGTGATGTGAATGGTAAACTTTGTGTTGTGAGTGATCTTGAGAAGAAGTAGGGCCTCCCACCCATGAGAAAGATTTGATATTTGCATTGTGAAGTTCTTGTAAATTGTAAAGGAAGGAACTGGCAAGTAGGAATTTTTTAATTGGGGGCTGTCCATTGGCGCTATAGGCTCTTGATGATTGCAATTTGAAAATTTCAAATCTTATGAAGATCTTAGGAGCTTAGATCTGAATTCTTAATTAAGATCTGCTTAATTCAGATCTTAGGAAGATTAATCAGATTAATTAAAGTTTTAACAAAGTTTCTCTGATTACAACAAATTGTTAAGGCCACTGGAAAACATCAACTATGTGATCCCTTAATATTTCTCACCTGCTGAGAAATGATTGGAATGATTTGCTAATACCTGGTAGAAAACTGATCACCTTGTTTTTGTAGCAATTGAATGGTTTAGTGGTTAATGTGACTTTGAAGTCTTGAATGTAACCATTCAAGTCTACCTCCCTTGAATGTTTTATATAGTTTTGAAATTTATGTTGTAAATTTAAACCCAATTAAATACCTGTATTTTCATAGTTATTTTCCCATCTAGCTCATTTTCACAAAAAGAGGATTTGGGACGTACACAATTTCTAGGCAAAATTGTCTTGAAATTGAATTCCTAGAACTACTAAGCCAACCTGCCTGCCTGCTTCTCTTTTCTTCCTTCCTTCCTGGCATCTTTCCTTCCTTCACTTTTTGCAGGTCTCCTCTTTAGCTAGTATTTAATATCACTCATGAGGGTAATGCTGTGATGGGCATCTACTGTGTGATATCCGCTTAATCCGTTGGTGTGAAAGCAACAAGGACTTATTTTCTCCCTTTTGTAGGAAACAGCATTCCAACTGTTTTTTGACATTTTTAATTTCAGAGGTTGTCAATGATCAGATGAGGGTCCAGATTGACTTTGAAATATTTTAGTAGTAAGCAGAAAGGAAAATGAAATCTAACTTTCTAGTCTCCTGATCTACACATTTTCACTGATGAATTAAAGCTGTATGGGTGTGAATTTTGGTATAGAGGCTTAGTCTGCATCAGCACCTTTTATCTCATAATAGTTGTGGAATGTAAAGATCTGAATTTTCATGGGGGCACTGATATTTCATGGTCAACAATGGGTTTTTTAAGGCCTTGTCATTTCAGATTGCCATGAGATCTGGTTATTGCTGCTCTAAATGTGTGTATGAACCTAACTCCCAATGAACTTACTGCAGTGGTGGTAACTTGTTTTGACACTCTTGCCAACAGTTCTCGTGGCCCTGTGTGTAGTCACAACATAGGTTTTTGTGGAGGATTCAGCCTAAATTTCTGGAATAAATTTCTATACACAAGAAATATATTGGCTTTAAAAATTAAGTGGTTTGATTCTGTTTTGAATTTGGATATCAAATGAGTCTGAGCACATGACATTTTAATGCCGTTTGTATTTTCAAATAGATTTACTTTCTAATGCATGTGACGACAGGACTTTGCTCATCAGCTAGAACATACATTTCAGAGGAGTTGTTACCTAAAATATTACCATAAGGCATGAGAAAACACACGATTTAAGTTGCCTTTCATGAACATAATTAAGAATTAATAAGCCAGTACCAGTGGCTAGTCCCCAGAATTTCCACTGTTTTGCCTTTTGTGACCTGTGTTATTAAAAGTCCATTATTTTTACAGACTTTATTAAATTGGATCTTATTAAAGCATTCTATATTTGCATTTGGTCTTTCATAATTCATTATTATTATGACATTTACTTTTTACCATCAGATCTGAAAACATATCATAAGCTACCCTTTTCTCTTGAAAGAAATGCTAATTTCAAACAGTCCTCTAATAGAAGAGAAAAGCTTTATCAGTTTTTTCATTTATTCCAGATCGTGTTAAGAATACTAATGCTAGACTTCGGTATGCTAATATCTCTGAGCTTTTTTTTTTGGTCAAAAGCTTAGATTTATTATTTTTATCCCATACTAAGTATGAAACTAGAAGACCTGCTACTACTGGAGAAAACATAATTCTAAAGTACAATTCTTTATTCTAAGGACCTGCAAAAATGTTGCTGAATCCTGTTTAGACTAGGATGCAGCTGGTCAATTTAACTTTTACCACCCAGTATTTGTCCTCTTGAAGAAATTCTTTCCTCATAAAATTGTTTTTGTTTGTTTTTTCTGATAGTTTAGGGTAATACAGCTTGTAATGTTTAAAACTAAGAATCCTATGCTGTCAGTCCTACTCAGAACTTAGCGTGTACTGCCTGATTTTCTGTCTTCTGATAATCATTTCTGATATTGATGTCTGATAATCATTTCTATTCCATTTATGATGTAGTTGAAAACTTAATTAGATTTTATGTATTGATATCAAGCAGACTGTCTAATTTAATATAACTGATTTTTTTCAGTTATAATATTATAATTATAATACTGAATTTTTTCTTTGGGTAGTAGTAAATTTAAATTCTGAAATAAAGCTAACTTTGGATTTTGTCTCATTTTAGATTTCTGACAATGTGCAATAGACACTTTGGCAGTGTTGTTGCCCAAACCATTCGGACTCAAAAAACAGATCAATTTCCACTTTTTCTGATTATTATGGGAAAGCGATCATCTAATGAAGTGTTAAATGTGATACAAGGTAAAGTACATTCACAAGAGGAGTAGAGTGTCTCCTTATTTATGTGATAACCTTATAATATTTACCATCATAGCTGAAAGTTATTCTCTGTATTGATGAATATCTTTGTATTTTGAAATATAGAACATCCTGAAGAAGAATATCTTTTAAAAATATAGGTGCTGTGAAATATGAAATATGCTACATGAAAATCCAATAGAAACACCTTAATAAAACTGCACAGCCCTTGGGATATAGGTTAATCGTGTTAACTATTCAAAATTGCTAAGTTTTCTAAAATAGAAATTAAGTCATAATCAGTAATCAAAGATGATGTCATATGTGTGTGTGTGTGTGTGTGTGTGTGTCTCTGTGTATATGTATGTATATTTCTTGCTGTAATTTTGATTGGTTGAAGGAAATCCTTATGTTTAGTTATCTGGAAAAACTTGTGACTGGGTATTGTGAATTGAATAGTTCACAGTGACGGTTGTTTATCCTTATTTGTGTGAATCTTTATCTAGAATGCAACCTTGAGATGTGAAGCTATAGGATGCCTCTCAATTTAATCACAGTGCACATTCTTTACCAAAAAAATGAGTGGTTTTTCAATTACTAACATACCCTAAAGATTAGTATAAAAAATTACCTTATTTGTGGCAAAGCTTAAATTGAAAACAGTTTTTTTTTTCTACGCCACTGGGAAAACGATGTTTCAAGTGCTCCAAGGTGTCTGAAATACTTAATTTCTGCCCCTATTTAAGCTAAAAGTTCGATAGTGGATAATGCAGTGAGGAAGGGGTATAACTTCTAGTGCCTTTCAAACTCAAATAAAACAAAACCTCCAGTATTTTATGTTCTCTCTATAACTAGAGCTTTCACTTTCGTAAACAGTGTTAAAGAAGACCTGCTGGGGGGACAAATTATACACATTAAATAGATAATGTTTCATTTCAGTTTTCCTGTCGGGCAATGTCCAGTCCCATCACTTCATGGGAAATAGACAGGGAAGCAGTGGAAACAGTGTCAGACTTTATTTTTCTGGGCTCCAAAATCACTGCAGATGGTGACTGCAGCCATGAAATTAAAAGACACTTACTCCTTGGAAAAAAAGTTATGAGCAACCTAGATAGCATATTCAAAAGCAGAGATATTACTTTGCCAACTAAGGTCCATCTAGTCAAGGCTATGGTTTTTCCAGTAGTCATGTATGGATGTGAGAGTTGGACTGTGAAGAAAGCTGCGCGCCGAAGAATTGATGCTTTTGAACTGTGGTGTTGGAGAAGACTCTTGAGAGTGCCTTGGAGTGCAAGGAGATCCAACCAGTCCATTCTAAAGGAGATCAGCCCAGGGATTTCTTTGGAAGGAATGATGCTAAAGCTGAAGCTCCAGTACTTTGGCCACCTCGTGCGAAGAGTTGACTCATTGGAAAAGACTCTGATGCTGGGAGGGATTAGGGGCAGGAGGAGAAAGGGACGACCGAAGATGAGATGGCTGGATGGCATCACCAACTCGATGGTTGTGAGTCTGAGTGAACTCTGGGAGTTGGTGATGGACAGGGAGACCTGGCGTGCTGCAATTCATGGGGTCGCAAAGAATCGGACACGACNAGTTGGACTGTGAAGAAAGCTGCGCGCCGAAGAATTGATGCTTTTGAACTGTGGTGTTGGAGAAGACTCTTGAGAGTGCCTTGGAGTGCAAGGAGATCCAACCAGTCCATTCTAAAGGAGATCAGCCCAGGGATTTCTTTGGAAGGAATGATGCTAAAGCTGAAGCTCCAGTACTTTGGCCACCTCGTGCGAAGAGTTGACTCATTGGAAAAGACTCTGATGCTGGGAGGGATTAGGGGCAGGAGGAGAAAGGGACGACCGAAGATGAGATGGCTGGATGGCATCACCAACTCGATGGTTGTGAGTCTGAGTGAACTCTGGGAGTTGGTGATGGACAGGGAGACCTGGCGTGCTGCAATTCATGGGGTCGCAAAGAATCGGACACGACTGAGCGATTGAACTGAACTGAACTGTTGGGCAATGTTACAATAGCTAGTGGTTCTCAAAGATGGTCCAAGGACCCTAAAGGTCCCCTAGACCCTTTCAGGGCATCTACAATGTCAAAAATGTTTTCATAATAGTAATAGACTTTTTTTTTTTTTTTTTTTGGTTTTTTATTGTGTTGACATTTGCACTGATGGCACAAAATCAGTGCTGTTTAAAACTGCTGGCATCTTAGCGCAAATCAGGGCCATGACCCAGAACTGTACTCATATTTTCCACCTCCATGTATGTACATTTTAAAAAAATTTATTAAATATTAAACCTTTTTATAGTTTATATGACACAATTGGGCAGACATTTCTCTAAAATGAACAAAATGACAGCCTGTTCCTGCAAGCTTTAGAACAAATAACATTTGTTGCCAATGACAGAAATTTGGTTTTTTAAGCAAAAAGTTAGAATCCCCTCCACCATTTAAGACTGACAGCTTAAATACTTTCCTGGTTTCATCAGTGGTGGTGCTAATAAATGTGATTTTTTTTTTATATCATAAAATTAGCTGTGTCAGCATTCAAAAGAAATGGATTACTCAATGAACCAATATTTTCCAGATGACCAGTGTGTAATGTTATAAACTCATGCATGAGTAACAGACCTATTCAAAGGGCAAAATAGACCAGTGGATTTTAATATAACGCAGTACAGTAAGTTCACTGATACAGTTTCTAGTTCCTCACATACCTAATCTTAAAAAAAAATCCCACTTGTCATTTTGGGAATATTAAATTAAAACTCTGTAATTACCTATTAAAATACTTCTCCCTTTTCCGACTATGTATCTGTGTGAGGCCACAATTGCTTTGTAAATTTCAACCAAGGTGACACATTATAACTAGTTTAATGTAGATATACATATGAGAATCCAATTTTGCTCTATTAAGCTTAACATTAGAGAAATTTGCAAAAATCTTAAAATAAGGACATTCTTCTCATTTTGGAACATATCTTTCCTTTGGAACATATAGTCATTTTTCATAAACATGATATTTATATTAGCAGATTATGGGTTTATTATTGTTACTTTTAAATGGATGGATAAACTATGTTTTAGATATTTCAGTTTTCATTTCCAACACAGTGGATGTTGGTAACCATATCCACATAAATAAAAATTCTTCAGGGATCTCAACAGTTTTTAAGTATACAAAGAAATTCTTTTGCAATAAACTATAACAAATAAATTGTCCCTGAAATGCATTAACTGATACTTTTCTGCATCTTGGATCGTTAAGGGCTTAGGTATAAAGTACCTTCAAGTACAGTTTGGCAATGAGTCTGTAAATTAGGGTCAAAGCATAGTTGATAAGCAGTAGCTTTAAGCCTAAAAATTAATGGCCATGATGTAGTCACCTATTCAGGGGACTACAGAGGACAAGATGGTTGGATGACATCATTGACTCAATGGATGTGTTTGAACAAGCTCAGGGAGATGATGAAGGACAGAAAAGCCTGACATGCTGCAGTCCACGGGGTAGCATAGAGTTGGGCATAACTGAACAACAACAACAATAAAATTGTAATATTTCCCCAATGATGATTCTAGTACCTTTACAAAGTATTCAGGCCCCATGCTCTCTTAGTCACTATCATTTGCAAATAAGAAATAGAAACCCAAAGATTTGCCCAGTATCAAAATCTACATTGAAGTTACTCTTATTAAACTTTTACTGTTTATTGTATCTGTCTTATACAGTGATGCTGTGTGTCCTTGGTACCAGGCACTTTATATTATCTCTAGTCCTTCTAAGAACCCTACAGAGGTAGTGTTATCTTCATTTTGCAGATAAGAAAATTGATTGTTTCAGAGCTACAGTCACGCCCTCTTTTCTTATTCACTTGTTTACTAAGCCCTTGTCATGTGCTAGGCAGTTTCTAGGTACTAGATCACGTAAGAAGTAGAACTAGGGTTAAAACTCGGACTCTAAAACCAACTCTACTTCTTGGTAATGTTATACCACACCAAGATAATATTTGTTCTTTAGCTGATTTATGGAGAGAGTAGTGCTCAGTGTGGCCAGATTAGATTATTTCTTTGACTAGAGACCAAAACTGCCCCCTAACTCCATGTCTTGCCTGGAAAATCCCATGGATGGAGGAGCCTGGTAGCCTGCAGTCCATGGGGTCGCTAAGTTGGACATGACTGAGCGACTTCAATTTCACTTTTCACTTTCATGTATTGGAGAAGGAAATGGCAGCCCACTCCAGATTCTTGCCTGGAGAATCCCAGGGATGGGGGAGCCTGGTGGGCTGCCATCTATGGGTCGCACAGAGTTGGACATGACTGAAGTGACTTAGCAGTAGCAACCCTATGTTGCCAGTGATCATAAGGAATACTGGGAAAGGACCATTGAAGGATCATGTTAGGCAGTATAGTACTCTGGAAGAATACAAGCAAGGATGCTTGTTATGTGTTGTCTCATTGGTGGCCATTCCATTAATGGTACTAGAAGACACCTTTTGAGGCCTTGGAGAAAGACAGGCTCTTAAGAAGAGAAAAATTGCTATATCTTTATGGATCTTCATGACTTTCTCTCTTGTAGATATATCCAAAGCAAATAGTAAGACTTGATGCATGCAAAAAATGCATATATGTTCGTTATGGACTTGGAATAAAATAGCATTCAAGAAAATCAAACATTTTAAATATCCTGTCCATAAAGATTATATAGGTTAGTTATTTGAAGGGAAATATTTGCAGCTAAAAGGGAAAAATACCTTTTTTTTCCCCCAGAATTTGAATTACTATTTGTTTCACCAAAGAAATTTTACTAGGAGATAATTTTAAGTAAACAGTGTGCTAAAGTGGCCAAGAAGATAGGGTTTTGAGTCAGACTCATATGGTTTCAAATCCTGGTCCTGTAACTTAACCAACTTGACCTTGTTTAGTCAGGTTGCTTGAGCTCTGTAAGCTTCATTTTCCTTCTCTTTACTATCAAAATCATAATGAGCCTTCATAGAATTGTTATACAGATTAAATGAGATTTTATATATATATAAACCTATTCATTTAACCTAATCACTGGCTTACAAACAAACGGTAGTTGTTGCCAATGTTGTTCAGTAGATATGTTTTCCTAATTTGAAAGATACTTTTTTCCTTGTGACTTGGATATTCTAAATAGTGCCAGAAATCTTTATAAAGAGACTGTTCTCACAAATCTAAGTATTCTGAAATTTCAACTGCCAGTGTACTGCCTTACTTTCTTATTGAAAATAAACTTTTCAATGCAAGCATAAAAGTCTTTATTGGCATGCTAGTCTGTAATTTTTTAGACTGTAGTTATTCCTTAATGATTAATTCTAGAGCAACTTCCCATTTTCTAACCTTGATGTAAAGTTTGGCAATCTCCGTATGTTGCTAGGTAACACAACAGTGGATGAATTAATGATGAGACTCATGGCTGCAATGGAGATCTTCACAGCCCAACAACAGGAAGATATAAAGGATGAGGTAAGGTGAAAGGTTAAGTGGACGTTTAATGGGATTTTGATGAGATAATTTGTTAAATGGTCATGTTTGCCTGTATCATGATTGATAAACAAGGCATTGATCAAGATGCGTTTCTACATGAACTGAGGATTTTTATGCCACTGAATTTACATTTCAGTCCATTCTTTTCACGAACCAAAGACCCAGCAATTTGTTTAACGTTATGAAGTTATTCTTTACTAGATTTGCAATTCACAGGAAACAAATTCCAAAGCATGTTTACGGAAGAAACTACATAGTCCAGTACTATTATATGAGTCTTTCACTCCCTTTTAAGGTCCTCTTACTCTTTTTGAGATTGATTGCCAATAAACACATTTTACATTTGAACATATTTTTGAATCACTGTGAGAATTAGTAAAATGATCACCAGAATTCTGAATTTTGTGTCTTTCAAACATTTAGATGGCATAGATGATATGGGCATGAAACCTCAAATATAATAGAATAATAACAGCAATATTGATAGTATAATAGTAGTCAACACATACTGAATATTTATAATGTATTAATCAGTTCAGTTCAGTCGCTCAGTCATGTCCGACTCCTTGCGACCCCATGAATCACAGCATGCCAGGCCTTCCTGTCCATCTCCAAATCCTGGAATTTACTCAAACTCATGTCCATTGAGTCGGTGATGCCATCCAGCCATCTCATCCTCTGTCATCACCTTCTGCTCCTGCCCCCAATCCCTCCCAGCATCAGGGTCTTTTCAAATGAGTCAGCTCTTCGCATCAGGTGGCCAAACAACTGGAGTTTCAGCTTCAACATCAGTACTTCCAATGAACACCCAGGACTGATCTCCTTCAGGATGGACTAGTTGGATCTCCTTGTAGTCCAAGGGACTCTTAAGAATCTTCTCCAACACCACAGTTCAGAAGCATCAATTCTTTGGTGCTCAGCTTTCTTTATAGTCCAACCCTCACATCCATACATGACTACTGGAANTGGCAACCCACTCCAGTGTTCTTGCCTGGAGAATCCCAGGGACGGGGGAGCCTGGTGGGCTGCCGTCTCTGGGGTCGCACAGAGGTGGACACGACTGAAGTGACTTAGCAGCAGCAGCAGCCGTCTTAGTGAACAGAAGAGTCCAAAATATAGTACTTGGGTACAGCCTCAAAGATGAATGAATGATTTCAGTTTGTTTCCAAGGCAAACCATTCAACATCACAGTAATCTAAGTCTGTGCTCTAGTCACTGATGCCAAAGAAGCTGAAATTGACTGGCTCTATGAAGAGCTACAAGACCTTCTAGAACTAACAACCAAAAACAAAAGATGTCCTTCTCATCATAGGGGATTGGAATGCAAAAGTAGGAACTCAAGAGATACCTGGAGTAACAGGCAAGTTTGGCTTAGAGTACAAAATGAAGCAGGGCAAAGGCTAACAAGAGTTTTGCCAAGAGAATGCACTGATCATAGCAAACACTCTTTTTCAACAATCCAAGAGATGACTCTACGTATAGCCATCACTATCTTGGTTTGCAGTTAGATAAACCATTATTGAATGCAAAGTAAGAATTGATTCTTGGTATATTGTTATATATATATGAGGTAGAAATAGTCATCACTTTTCATTCAGTTCATTAGTGAGACATGTATATTACCAGAGAAGTTTTAACTTAGTTAATAATTATTTTGCAAGCTCTCAGAGTTGAAAAGATAAGGTAGAATCATTTTTGATGATCAAATAACATTACTTCAAAGAACACCATCCAGAAAGTGAAAAGGCAACCCTCGGATTGAGAGAAAATCTTTGCAAATCATACATTTGATAAGGGACTTTTATCTAGAATATATAAAGACCACCAGCAACTCAATAATAAAAAAGACAAATTGCTCCCATTAAAAATTGTGGGAAATTTCTCCAAGGAAAAAAAGCAGTTGGCCAATAAGCATGTGGAAAGATGTTCCATATCATTGGTCATCAAGCAAATGCAGTTCAAAACAATGAGATACCACTTCACACCAACTACAGTGGCTAGAATCAAAAAGTTAGATAACAAGTGTTGGTCAGGATATGGAGAAATTTGAACCCTCATGGACTGCTAGTAGGAATATAAGATGGTGAAGCTGCTTTGGAAAACAGTCTACAGTTCCTAAAGTGATTAAACATAGTTATATACCTAGATGTATACCTAAGTGAAGTGAAAAGATATGTCCATATAAAATTTTGTACATGAATGTTTATAGCAACATTACTCATAATAGCCCAAACATGAAAATGACCCAAATATTCATCAAGGGATGAATAAGTTAGCAATATGTGGTATATACATACAATAAAATGTTGTTCAACCATAAAAAGGAGGGAAATACTTTTTTTATTTGGCCATGCCTCAAGGCATGTGACATCTTAATTCTCCTAGCAGGGGTTAAACCTGTGCCTCCTGCAGTGGAAATGCAGAGTCTGAACCACTGGACTACCAGTGAAGTCCAAAAGGAATGGAATTCTGATACATGCTGAAATATCAGATAAATTTTGAAAGCATTATGGTAAATGAACTCATTATACAAGACCTCATATTATATGGCTCCACTCATTTAAAAATCCAGAATAGGAAACCTCGTAAAGACAGAAAGTAGAATTGTGCTTGCTTATTATGGTTAGATGTGAGGAGTGAGTGATTTTAGAAAATAGGAGAGTGATAACCAAAGGGTCTGTGGTTCTTTTTTGATGTGATGAAAATGTTCTAAATTTGATTATGTTGTTGGTTGCATACATCTATGACTTGTACACTTTAAATGTATGAAGTATATGTTATGTATGATTTATATCTTAATAAAAATGGTTGCATGTATCTATGAATATATCAAAAAACATTGACTTGGATACTTTAAATGTGTGAATTGTATGATATGAATAAATGGTATCTCAAAGTATTAAAAAAATAAGTACAACAAGAAAGATTATGACTGTTGGAATGAAAAAGATTACAACTGCATGTCAATCTACACACTGTTTTACTGAAATGATTAGCTAATAATTAATAATATCCTCCTCCAATCTTATTATGTTATTGAAGAAAATAATGAAAGTTGTTACTATTTTAGGCAGCTTTAAGTAGATATCTTTCTGGTAGACCATGTAAATGATAGAAAAAGAGTTCAAGACGTTCCTTCTCAAACAGGTATACAGGTTATCAGAGTCAAACATCTCAGAATGTGACCTGGGAGCTTACTAGAAATGCAGTTTCTCAAGCCCCAGCCCCAGACCTACTGAGTCAGAATTAAGAGGGTGGGACCTAGTAATCAGTTTTAATAAGCCCAGTAGCTAATTCTGCTGCACAATAAAGTACACAATCCTCACCTCTAAGGGAAAGGTATGAGCATAGGTTTTTGTAATGAGGCATGTCATAAAAACTTTTCATGACACCAATAATACAGGTAAAAATGCAAGCAAGGATCTTGTTCAGATTTCAAAAATAAGCAATATATTCTTGAGCAGCCTAAACCTATTTTTCATATTTAAAAATACAATTTTTAATTTTGAGAATAAAGTTTCAAGATTTCTTAAAAAATGAGCTGTGGTGCACATGGATTTAATTATCAAGAGTTTGATTCTTTCCAGAAACTTGATAATTTTCTTCATTCTTTAGTGAAAATGATTATGTATAGTAGAGGATATTTCAAATCCCTAATAAAAGCTTCAGCAGAACATGAAAAAATACTTTTTAGGGCAAGAGCAACCAAAGAATGAAGTAGATATCTACTTATTACTGCTTTCCAAGGGTAAACAGTCAATTCTTTATCTTTTAAGTGTGATAAACTGATTGACTTAAGTCTAACATAACTTGAAGTAGCCATATATGAAGATTTTCCTAGCAGTCCAATGGTTAAGAGTCCACATTTCCACTGAAGGGTGTACAGGTTCAATCCACGGTCAGGGAACTAAGATCCCACTTGCCACTTGTTGTGGGGTGGAGGAGAAGTAGCCCTGTTTGAGAAATATCTTTATAATTTGAGTCTTTATTTGATCCAGATATTTAGATGTAACTGAAAAATTCAACAAGCATTAGATTCTAAATGCCAGGAAGGCCTGGCGTGCTTCAGTCCATGGGGTTGCAAAGAGTTGGACACGACTTTGGTGACTGAACCAATAACAGTTAGATTCTATTCTTAATATAATGTCTAAGTGGAATTTTCTAAGTTATTAAAAATAAAGAAAAGAAATGGGATATGAAAGCTATGCTACACCTGCCCTAGAAGTCAAATAACTTTGGTGAAATATTGCAAACAATATCAATTACCTTTTGCTACTGCTAAGTCGCTTCAGTCATGTCCGACTTTATGCGACCCCATAGATGGCAGACCACTAGGCTCCTCTGTCCCTGGGATTCTCCAGGCAAGATCATTGGAGTGGGTTGCCGTTTCCTTCTCCAGTGCATGAGAGTGAAAAGTGAAAGTAAAGTCACTCAGTCATGTCCGACTCTTAGCGACCCCATGGACTGCAGCCTACCAGGCTCCTCCATCCATGGGATTTTCCAGGCAAGAGTACCAGAGTGGGTTGCCATTGCCTTCTCCAATTACCTTTTAACTGACAGTAAACTATTACTAGTATTAATTAAATATTATGGCTTATTTTTTATTATCTAAAAATTATGATCTTAGAAATTTTCTGAAAGTTGATGGTTTACACATGGGCCAGTATCATAAACTCAGTATTTAAAGGAATTAAAGTCCATTTCTTTGCCAATGAATTATGAGGTGCACAAATTAAGATAAAAAATAAACTGGAAATAGGCCCTCAAATACTGCGCATTCGTACTATTTTACACCATAATCTGTAAATATGATATTAATGAGACTGAATTGATGAAGAAAAAGTATTTAAGAAAATCCAACAGTCTTTCATGATAAAAACAAAAATATTTATACAGGGGAACTTCTTCAACATTATATAGGCCATATTTGAGAAACCCACAGCTGACATTTATAGTCAGTTGTGAAGCATTGAAAAGCTTTTCCCCTAAGATCAGGAACAAGACAAAGATACCTACTTTCACCACTGCTTTTCAGTAGTAGTAATTCTATACAGGGCAGTTAGGCAAGAAAAACAGATAGGAGGCATTCTAATTGAAAGGAATAAAAATTATCTCTGTTCACAGATAACATGATCTTCTGTGTAGAAAACCCTGAAGATTACACACACACATCATGTACTATTAGAACTAATAAAGATTTGAAAAAGTTGCCAGATATAAAATTAAAAATCAGTTGTAGTTCTATAAATTAGCAACAAAGAATCTGAAAAGGAAATTTAGAAAGCAACTCTATTTGTAATAACATTAGGAATAATAAAATACTTGAAAATAAATGTAACCAAGGAGGCCTAGGCGTTGTACTCTGAAAACTAAAAATATTGCTGAAAGAAATTTAGAAGACCTAAATAAATGTAAATACCTCCCCTGTTCATGAAATTGGAAGACTAAATGATTTTTAGATAACACTTCAAAGTGATCTGCGAATGCAGTGCAGTCCTTATCAACATCCCAAAGGTGATTTTTGCAGAAATAGAAAAATTCATTCTAAAATTCATATGAAATTTCAGGGAGCCCCAAATCACTGAAACAGTCTTGAAAAGGAACAACAGAGTTGGAGGATTCACACTTCTTAATTTTAAAACTTCCTACAGACTTACAGTTTCAAAACAGTATAGCACTAGCATAATAATATGGACCAACAGAACAGAAAGAGAACCGAAAAGTATTCCTCATATGTACGGTCAAATGTTTTTCAACAAGGGCCCACGGCCATTCAATGGGAAGGAAGAGTCTGTTCAACAAATGGTGCTGGAAAATGGGATACCCAGATGCAAAAGAATGAAATTGAACCCTTAACTAACACCATATACAAAACTTAACTTCAAATGGATCAAAGAGCTAAATTTAAGAGTTAAAACTATAAAACCCTTTAGAATAAAATATAGAGGGAAATCACTGTGACTTTGAATTTGGTAATGGTTCCTTGAATCTGACATGAAAAGCACAGAAAACACAACAAGGAAATAGGTAAGTTTCAACTTAAAAAATTTGAAAACGTTTGTGCATCAAAGAATACTATCAAGAGAGTGAAAAGACAGCCTATGGGATGAAAGAAAATACTTAAAATCATATATGCTCCTGCTGCTGCTAAGTCGCTTCAGTCATGTCCGAATCTGTGCGACCCCATGGACTGCAGCCTACCAGGCTCCTCCACCCACTGGATTTTCTAGGCAAGAGTACTGGAGTGGGTTGCCATTGCCTTCTCCGACAAATTATATATGGTAAGGGTTTAATATCCAGAATATAAAGAATTTTCACAGCTCAACAATGAAAAGCCAAACAACACAATTAAAAATGGATAAAGGCCTTAAATAGACATTCCTCCAAAGAAAATATACAAATGGCCAATGAGCACAGAAAAAATCGCTCAACATCATTAGTCATTAGAGAAATGCAAATAAAAGCTACCATGAGATACCATCTCACATCCACTAGGATGTCTGTAATCTAAAAGAATGGAAAATAACACTTGTCAACAAGGATGTAGAGAAAGCAGAATCTTGTAGATTGCTGGTGAGAATATAAAATGGTACATGGAAAATGGTTTGACAGCTCCTCAAAAGGTTAAACAGAATTATCACTTTACTCAGCAATCCATTTCTAGGAATTAAAAACAAGGACTCAGAACTTGTACATGAATGTTCATTGCATCATTAGTCACAAAAGCTTAAAGGTGGAAGCAATCCAAATGTCCAGTAACAGATGAATGGATAAACAAAATGTGCTATATACATTGTATGGATTAGCATTTAGTCATAATAAAGATTGAAGCATTAATGTTTTCAAATTGTGGTGCTGAAGCCTCTTGAGAGTCCCTTGGACTGCAAAATCAAGCTAGGAAATCCTAAAGGAAATCAATCCTGAATATTCACTGGAGGAACTGATACTGAAGCTGAAGCTCCAGTGCTTTGGCCACCTGATGCAAACAGCTGACACACTGGGGAAAACCCTGATGCTGGGAAAATTTAAAAGGAAAAGAGAGTGGCCAAGGATGAAATAGTTGGATAGCATCACTGACTCAATGGACATGAACTTGGGCAAACCCTGGGAGATACTGTGGCAGGTTTTGCGTGCTATAGTCCATGGGGTCACAGAGGGTCAGATGCAACTTAACGACTGAACAACAGCAGCAATAAAGATTGAAGTGTTGATAACATGCTGTAACATCGATGAACCTTATAGATCTTGAAATGAAAAATGCCAGATACAAAAGGTCAAATATTATATGATTCCACTTACATATCTTGAATAGGCATATTCCTAAGAACAGGGAGTGGAGGTATGGGGTGGATTAGGGACTTAATACTTAAATGAGTATAGAGTTTCTATTTAGGGTGATGAAAAGGTTATGGAACTAAATAGTGGTGATGGTTTGCAAAACATTGTGAATATACTTAATGCCATTAAAGTCAATACTTAAAATAGTAAATTATATATATCTTACTATCAGTTCAGTTGCTCAGTCGTGTCTGACTCTTTGCCACCCCGTGGACTACAGCACACTAGGCTTCCCTGTCCATCACCAACTGCTGGAGCTTGCTCAAACTCATGTCCATCCAACCATCTCATCCTCTGTTGTCCCCTTCTCCTCCTGCCTTCCTTCTTGCCCAGCATCAGGGGCTTTTCTAGTGAGTCAGTTCTTTGCATCAGGTGGCCAGAGTATTGGAGCTTCAGCTTCAGCATCAGTCCTTCTAATGAGTAAGATTTTTAAAAAGAAATACTGTAATAATGTTTTACAAAAGAAAACAATACACAAGCATGTTTAGTACTTTTGAGTGCATAGAATACAGAATGCTGTGGACCGGCAATCTTGGTGATTCTTGGGCCTAATACTTGCTGACACTCCTGGGGACTGACATAGAGTGGAAAAGAGACAGTCTTCACGACCTTCATGAACTTTCATCCTGAGCAATTTATTACTCTAGATTAAATTGCTAACTTCTACCTATTAGGGAAGCAAGGGTGTCAGTTGAAGTACCTTCAAGAAGGGAACAAGCATGTGTTGAGTGTCTGTTAGATAATTTCTATAAATATTCTCTTCTAGCTTTCATGGTAATCTTGAGATACTTACTTATTATCCCTGTTTTATTGAGGAAGAAAGTGAGGCTTACAGAAGTTAAATAATTTGCCCAAAGTCACACAGCTGTGTCAAAACCAGAATACACACTTATGTGCTTTTCACACACTCATCATCCCTTATAAAGCTGAGTTACATTCACATTAAAGATGCAGGGGGTAAACTGAAGCAGTTCTCTTATCAAGAGTAAGGAGAATCAGTGTACTGACCCAAAGAATAGGTCAGAGATTCCCAAATATCATATTCACTTGAGCAGGATAAAAACAATTGTCTTGAGCATGGAATAATGCTCACTGTTAAAAAGTTATATCCACACCCTGTTTATTTACATTTGTTGATCTTAAAGTGCCTACTGACAGATCTGTTCATTTGTGCTTGACACCTCAGTGTAGAAGTTAACAATTTGTCATTTATGAAGCTAATATAAAGAGATTTATGACTCAACATTGGCATTACAATTCAACACATCTGTTCAGAGCCAGCCCATCACATTTTTCCTTCCTTTGCCTGAGGTGGAGACTTCTTCATGGATTACAGTAACACTTTTTGACAAGCTTAGACTGGGTGGAGCTGCCTTGTAATGACAGAACACAATTGATGATATCTCAGTAATGCATTCTTTTTTGATTTGGGCTGTCAACATTTATTACTATAAAAGCATTAATTTTTAAACAACTGGCCCAACCTGTCCAGTTTTTGTTTTTAGTAGCAGTAGAGTCTAACAAAGTATGTTTATTTTTGTAGTTATTCAATATTAGCTAGCTTTGGGGGAAGTATATCTAGTTATGATGTTTTCTTTTATGTACCATTGTTTTCAAAGTAACTATCTTAGTGTTCTCTAAATAAAAATTAAGCCTTCTACTACTTCCAAAGTCTTTCTGAACTGGCTATTAAGATTTTCCCAATGTCATAAGCCTGACAGGCACCAAAAAGATTGAAGAGATTCAGAAGAAACTGTTCATATCTTAAATGATACCTAAATTCCCATCTTTAGAGATAGTCATATCCTTCACAAATTGTTCTTTCCCACTAGGAAATATATGGCTGTGTTTGTGAGAAGGAATTTAAGGGCTGAAAGTACATGTGCATTCTTCCTTTACCTTGAAGTGTTATGCTACAAGACTGAGGGCCTTTCACTGTTTGTTTTTGAAGAGATTTTAAAAATAAAATCATGAGGGACAGTACTTTTCTTTAAGGGACTTAGTTCCTACAGTTTGAAAGCTAAAGCACATCCTTACAGAAGGAAACAGTTTGTCATATGACCGGAAGGAATTCAGAAGGAGTGAAATGTATACTCACAAGAGACTTCTCTGAACATGTGAGATTAGATCTGGAACTGGAAAGGAAAAAGCAGTTTACATGTTCAGAAATAAGAGGAAAGAGCATTATAATATGGAGAAAGTATGACCAAAGGAATAGTGTAAAGAAGTTGAAGGCATGTTAGTCAGGTTTAGATAAAACAGAGAATTTGTGTAGAAAGAATAGCAGGAGGGAAAATTAAATTGCCTACCATTAGTATTTTCAACAAGTCACCTTTGCCTTTCAAAATTACTTTTCTCTGATTTTTGTGCCTCTCATGGGGGGAGTACCATTCTTAAAGTTATAAATTTGCCTTAACTTCAGTTATACTATTCAGTTACTTCTACCAGCAAACAGTAATTATGGTATAGTATGTAAAACAGCAGTGACAATAAGTACATAATACAGAGGGCTTCCCAGGTGGCGTTAGTGGTAAAGAACCCACCTGCCATGCAAGACATGTAAGCGATGTGGGTTCAATCCCTGGGTTGGGAAGATCCCCTGGAGGAGGGCGTGGAACTCACTCCAGTATTCTTGCCTGAAGTATGCCGTGGGCAGAGGAGCCTGGTGGACTACAGTCAAGAAGGTTGCAAAGAGTCAGATACAACTGAAGCAGCTTTGCTTGTGCGCACGCACGCGCACACACACACACACACACAAAGTGCACAGGTGACACAAAGAATTCTTAGAGGCAGAAACATTTGAATCTTAAAACATGATGTGTAGATGTTCACCAGGTAAACCACCACTAATTCATTATTTTGGCCCCTAAATCAAAACATTTTTATTAAGAACCTGCTATATACTCACATTTGTGCTAAGCACCAGTAGATATAAGGATGACATAATCCTTTAGATGTTTGGTGACGTGTTGGCAAAAAGATCCCAGTATAATTATATAATTCCAAGATGGAGATAAATGTAGGATGTTAAATCTGCCTGTAAGGGAAAATTCTTTTAAGTTGAAACTTTAAAAAAAGGAAAAAGCAACATTGTAGCAGGTAGACTTATAGGACAGTGTCTTCCAGAAAAAGGGTACTTTTCTAGTAGATGGCAATATCAGAAGACTACATCATCAGCCAGAAGAGACAAACATAAATAAATGAGGGCTGCTTGGATAATTGGGCAGAATGATTCTAATTTCAGATTAAATATTTCACTCTAACAATAGCCATACACCTCCCATATCCTATTATAATCATCTTGTCTTTGCAGACCATTTTTACCGTAAATTACCCTAGCAGTTCAGTTCAGTCACTCAGTCGTGTCCGACCCTTTGCGACCCCATGAATTGCAGCACGCCAGGCCTCCCTGTCCATCACCAACTCCCGGAGTTCACTCAGGCTCAAGTCCGTCGAGNTTTGTACAGTTCTTCTGTGTATTCTTGCCACCTCTTCCTAATATCTTCTGCTTCTGTTAGGTCTATACCATTTCTGTCCTTTATCAAGCCCATCTTTGCATGAAATGTTCCCTTGGTATCGCTAGCAGTAGATACCACAAAGATAAATGGTCCTCTGCACTCCACACTTCTAAATTTTTGTTACTGTTTGGGTTGTGTGTGTGTGTGTTCATGTCTGGACATATGTAGAAAAATATCCTAGGAAAAAAGTTAGCAGATTAGAGAAAACTCTTTTAATAGAAGATTTGCTTTTGGAATTCCCAGTTGTACCCATTTTTTTGGGCTTCCCTGGTAACTCAACTGGTAAAGAATCTGCCTACAATGCAGGAGACCCCAGTTCTATTCCTGGGTCAGAAAGATCTGTTGGAGAAGGGATAGGCTACCCACTCCAGTGTTCTTGGGCTTCCCTTGGGGCTCAGCTGGTATAGAATCTGCCTGCAGTGCGGGAGACCTGGGTTCGATCCCTGGGTTGTGAAGATCCCCTGGAGAAGAGAACAGCTACCCACTGCAGTATTCTAACCTGGAGAATTCCATGGACTGTATAGTCCATGGGTTTGCAGAGAGTCAGACATGACTTAGCGACTTTCACACATTGTCTTATTGAAGCAATTCACTGTTTATGTGCTAAAATACTCATGACTGCTTTGCATAGCTTTGGGGACTTGGACTAGGGCTGCTTATTACCCGTAAGTTAAAGAGAACACCGAGGTGCCTGATGAAGAACAACTCTCATTCATTGCTCCTGGAAATACAAGATTGTTCTGCTATTCAGAAAAATAGTTGGTCATGGTTTCCCATGAAGTTAAACATACACTTAACATATGACCCAGCAGTCTTATCCCTGGGTATTTATTATTATTAACCCTAGAAAAAATGAAAACTTATGTTAAAGCAAAACTGCATATGTTCATAAAAGCTCTATTCATAATTGTCAGAGCTGAAACAAATAGGACCTTCCTTATTCTTCAGTTCACCTTCAGTAGGTGAGAGAATAAATATACTGCTTACATCCATCCTGTGGAATACTACTCAGAAACTTAAAAAATAAAAATAAAAACTGCTAATACGTACAGCAACGTGGATGTATTACAAAGGCATTCTGCTTAGTGTAAAAAAAAAAAAAAAGGTTTCTAAAGGTTACGTACTAAAGAGTTCCATTTTATATTTTTACAAAGACAAACTCTAGGGCCAGGGAACCAATCAGTTGTTGCTGAGAATTAGGACTCAAGAGAGAGGATGACAACAAAGGGATAGCATCAGGGATATTTGTGGGATGATGGAGCTGTTCTGTATCCTATTTCAATGGTAGTTAAAATCTATACATGTGTTAAAATTCATAGGAACATACATTAAAAATAATTATTTTACTTTATGTTCGTATAAAGTTCCACGTAGCCTGAATTCAAGCCCTAGCTCTTCCATTTAGCAGTTGTATAACCTTGAGAAAACTCTTTCAATCTCTTTGTGCCTCAATTTCCTCAATTAGTAGTTGGTAGTTACTTGATAGGATTAAATCAGTTGATACAGGTAAAGTGTTTGGATTGGTACCTAGTATCTAGTAAAGTGAAAGTGAAGTTGCTCAGTCATGTCCAACTCTTTGTGACTCCATGGACTGTAGCCCACCAGGCTCCTCAGTCCATAGAATTTTCCAGGCAAGATTACTGGAGTGGGTTGCCATTTCCTTCTCCAGTGGATCTTCCCAATCCAGGGATGGAACCTGGGTCTCCCGCACAGCAGGAGAGACCGTTTTACCGTCTGAGCCACCAGGGAGATCTGGTATCTAGTAAGTACTTTTGAAATATTTTCAATAATAATATATAAACTGAATTTTGAAGAACAAGTAGGAAATAATCATTTGGATTATGGAAGAAGTACATTGAAAAAATGTGGAAATGTGTTATTACAGCTTAGAGATTATCAAATGACTTGAGACATGTGGGAAATGTAAAGTAGTTCTGTAAGACAAGAAGGAGGTATTAGTAGAGAGAAGGGGAAAGTTGTTGTTGTTCAGTCACTCAGTCGTGTCCAACTCTTTGCAACCCCTTGGACTGCAACACACCAGGCTTCTCTGTCCTTCATCATCTCCAGGAGCTTGCTCAAACTCATGTCCACTGAGTTGGTGATGTCATCCAACCATCTTATCCTCTGTTGTCCCCTTCTCCTCCTGCCTTTAGCTTTCCCAGCATCAGGGTCTTTTCTAATGAGTCAGTTCTTCACACCAGGTGGTAAAAGTATTGCAGCCTCAGCATCAGTCCTTCCAATGACAGTATTCAGGACTGATTGCCTTTAGGATTGACTGATTTGATCTCTTTTCAGTCCAAGGGACTCTCAAGAGTCTTCTCCAACACCACAGTTCAAAAGCATCAGTTCTTCGGCACTCAGCTTTCTTTATAGTCCAACTCTCACATGTGTACCTGACTACTGGAAAAACCATAGCTTTGACTAGACAAATCTTTGCTGGCAGAGTCATGTCTCTGCTTTTTAATGCTCTGTCTAGGTTAGTCATAGCTTTTCTTCCAAGGAGCAAGTGTCTTGACCAGCACACCACGGATCCCAGGACAGTTGTAGTCAGTGCCCCTGACCCAGCGGCTGCTGTTGACCCGTGCCTCAACCAGCAACTCCAGACACTCACCAGAGAAGAAGAGCACATGTCCTTCTACTCCACCATCTTGTAGCAAACTGATCACATGGATGACATCCTTGTCTAACTCAGTGGAACTATGGGCCATGCAGTACAGGGCACCCAAGACAGATGGGTCATGGTGGAGAGTTCTGACAAAACATGGTTCACTGGAGAACAGAGTAGCAAGCCACTTAAACATTCTTGCCTTGAGAACCCCATGAACATCATAAACAATATTAAAAGAGAAAAAAAGAGGTTAGACCACACTGTACTTTTATGCTCTGCTGTAGCATTTGAACCTTAAACTGTGGGCAGAGTGAGTATTCATCTCTTCTTTTAAGCAGGAAGTTGACCTAATTAGATTTGTTATCTAGGAAATTAATTCTTATGTCTGTGCTATTTGCTAATCATTTTGTTCATATCTTTATGATAGTACTTATTTTGGAGTTATAATTTTATCATTTTTTTCTTTTTGAGTTGCAGTGCTTTTCAAAATGTGATCCTGAGCACATGTTTGTTAACAGTACAGACTTTTGAATTTCCATGCTAGACCTACTGAATCAGAATCTCTGCAGTTGGGCCAGAGAATCTGGGTCTTTACACGTTTCACAAGTGATTCCTGTATATCTTAAAATTTGAGGACCATTAGTTTAGTGGAAAGAATATAGGCTCTACAAACTGATAGACAGACCTAAATATTAAAGCCAATTCAGTCCCATACAAGCTAGACACTACAGGCTAATTATGTAACCAAGTCAAGTCTTGGTTTTCCCATAGTGAAGTGGAAGTAATAATTGTAGTAGTGTGAGAATGAAAAGAAACAGCATATTATCAAATGACTAATCCATAATAGGCCTTCATATTGCCTTCCTTTCCAATCTTATACATCTGTTTCCAGCACCTAGTGAGAGAAGGAAATAACTTCTTACTTACTGTTTCCATTTCCTAACACAAAGGTTAACATATAGTAGATGAGCATAAATGATTTACAAATGTGTAAGTGAAATGACTGGATAAATGAATTTTATAGGAAGGGACTGGAAGTTAGGAGATCAACTAAGAGGCCAATGCCATAGTCGCAAGAGATGACCAGGGTCTGAACTGAGGCATCATGCTTGGAAAATATGCAGGTTTCATCCCAGGTTACCAAGCAGTTAGGTAGATTCTCTGTATTGTTTTAGCTTAACATGAACTCTCTCTTTCACAAGTTGTCCCACTTCCTCTAAAGCAAACTCTGAGATGCAGTTCATCATTTGAAATCCTGCCACTAAAGAAATTAGCAAACTAGTCTTAAATCCAGCTTTTCAACTCACTCCCACATACCACTTCTATCCAAATGAAAAAGAATCTTTTCTAAACATCTCTGCCGGAAATTCCAGAGACTTACATTCTAGCAAAGCAAGACAGTCTTAGTTAGGACTTGGAAGTTACTTTCTATTTGTGAATTCATCTCTGTTTTCATAGTCCTATGATTAGACTGTGATATAAATACCAGATACAACTATCTTGAAATTTCTCTGCTTAAAACTTTTGATAACTGGATTTTTAAAAATAACCAATTAGTCTAACATTTAGGCTCTGCCCTTGATATAATAGGTACCAAACTTATTATTGGAGAAGGAAATGGCAACCCACTCCAGTATTCTTGCCTGGAGAATCCCAGGGATGGGGGAGCCTGGTGGGCTGCCGGCTATGGGGTCGCACAGAGTCGGACACAACTGAAGCGACTTAGCAGCAGCAGCAGCAAACTTATCGTCTCAGGAACCTGAAAGAAAGTCAAGTGTCAGGTTAGCCATAATCATTTCACTGTTTTTGAGCTGTCATTGATTATTTTACAAACAATTCAGCTTAACAAGTCTGAACTTATAATGCATATATCTGTGGGTTCAAAGTGTTCATTCATTATTCCATTTTTAAGTTTCTACAAAGTAATAGGTACTGCTGGAGATTAGAACCAGAGATTCAGAAATAAATAAGGAAAAGTCTCTTCAGTTTGTTTAGAATCTGAAGAGAGAAATAGACAAGTAAATAAATGATGACAACTCTACAGGATAATACAAGGCTGGAGGTACATATCCATTCTATCATCTTGCTCTTCTCTGTGGAGAGTCCATTGGTAATGAAGTAAGCTAAACCTGTATCTGTTTTTCCTGCTTCATTCATTCAGCAAGTGAAAATAGTTTATTCCCATGAAAATCATACCATAACCTTTCCTGTACTGATTCAAGAACGATATTTGCAATGTTTGGAAGGAAGAAAATTTAGAGAGGGAGAAACATGGTAAGCGTGTTGGTTGAAGAGAGGTGAAATGACAGAACTGTAAATGAGGATGGGTGGCCTTCATTTTAATAAGCTAAGTGTCCCTGGGAAAATCAGTTAAACTTTCTTAGTCTGTTTCCTCTTCTCTAAATGGGGATCGAAGTCCCTTCCTGGCCAGCCTAATTATTGTAAGTATCACATGTGAAAGTGGTTTGTAAACCTTGAAATATAAGACTTTAAAGAATTAAAAATCTTAGATAAAGATATAGGCAGGGGGATATTTATTAATACTTACTATGTTTTCCTTTGCAAATACTTAGTTAATGGTCACTTTGATTAACAAAGAAATGAGAGCTTTTTACAGAATGAAAATCAGTGATAAATTAGGCCTAGTGCCAAGAAATTCATTCTTACCACAGAGTAAATGAGGCCTTCTCAGTCATTCCTAATTCTGTTAACAAACTGATCCTTCCTTCCAGTCTGGAATCTTAGTCCATTTCAGAGCACTATCCCACCATGTATTGTATTTAATCCTCACAGCCTGGGTCTCTTGGAAGTAGAACAAACGTAGGGGTCTGTCCTGGGCCTCCATATTAAAAACTTCCCTCCTTTGTAGCTTAAAATGTGATTATATAAAGGCAGACCAAGCACCTGTAAAATAAGCAAAGTAGTTTCACCAAATAGGAAAAATACAGAGAGACAGAGTGATAACTTTTTGAAATTTATTATTTCAGAAAAATCAAAGTAGTCTTAAGAAAAATTACAATTTTGTCAAACTTCTGAACACAGTTTAATATTGCCTCTAAATTACATAGGCTATATAATCTCGCTTCAGACCTCTAATTTTTTTTTTTTTTTTTTTTTTGGCCCTGGGATCCTTGCCAGAGCCCTAGTACACAGACAGTGACTAGAGTAGGGCACAGCATTCAGTTACGGGACAGTAGGAAGATGTTTTAGAGACCTGAGGCTTGTGTCTGTATAATCACTTATGAACGTTCCCCTCTTCTACCATTGCCAGTTTACTTGCTGAAAAATGATGCTATTAATGACGGATGATTTGCCCCAGAACCTCCCTAGGATGTCCTTCGGAAAAATTCGGAGAAATACAACTGTTTGGCCTACGGTTACACATTAGTTATTACAAGGAAGAGGACTAATATTATTAAGGTGATGATGATAGCGATGATTATTAGGGTAACATTTATCAAATGACCACTATGCTAGGTGATAGGTATTCATCATTTAATTTCCTCCTTCCAGCAATCCAACAAGGAGGTATTTTTCCAGTTTTAGAGAGAAAATTGGTAAGTGCTGAAAGAGGTCAAGGAACTTGCCCAAGGGCACAGAAATTAAGTGGCCAACTTAAAATTCAAACCAAACTAAAATATCTGTGTTTGAAGCTGTATTTTTTCCCTCTACTGCTCTGCCATCGAGATGAAACAAGGACTAGAATCCAAGTTGGCTGGAAGCCGAATGCCCTGGCCACAGTACACTGAGAAGCCAATGCTACCCAGTCAGTACTTCTTTTGAATGCTAACTTAACACATCTTTTCAAGTAATACCCTCATCATTTATACTTGACATGAAGAAAAATTAAAATCTTCTTCCGTTTTACACATAGACAGCTTTGTCACTATTTAGTTCTTGGCTCTGTAATTTGATATGTGGGGGGGGGGCGGTGCAGTAGCTAGGCAAAATTCAGATAACAGAAAATGAACCATTTTAAAGCATACAATTCACTGTCATTTTGTACATTCACAGTGTTGTGCACCTGTTACATCTATCTGTAAATGTGCTAAGTTGCTTTAGTCATGTCTGACTCTATGTGACCCTGTGGGCTATAACCTGCCACGCTCTTCTGTCCATGGGATTCTCCAGGCAAGAATACTGGAGTGGGTTGTCATTTCCTTCTCCNTTCACTGTCATTTTGTACATTCACAGTGTTGTGCACCTGTTACATCTATCTGTAAATGTGCTAAGTTGCTTTAGTCATGTCTGACTCTATGTGACCCTGTGGGCTATAACCTGCCACGCTCTTCTGTCCATGGGATTCTCCAGGCAAGAATACTGGAGTGGGTTGTCATTTCCTTCTCCAAGGAATCTTCCCAACCCAGGGATCAAACCCACATCTCTTATGTCTCCTGCATTGGCAGATGGATTCTTGACCTCTAGCGCTACCTGGAAGCCATTACCTCTATTCTAGTTACCCCAAACCTATTAAGCAGTCTTGGCTCCCTGCCAGCCTCTGGCAGCCACCATGCTACTTTCTGTCACTGGACTTGCCTGTTCTTGATATTTAACACAAATGCAGTCATACAACATGTGACTTTTGTGTCTGGCTTCTTTCACTTAAGTTCCTCCACATTGTAGTATATATCAGTACTTCATTCCTTTTATAGCTGAGTAATATTCCATTGTATGGATACATCACAATTCGTTTACCCATTCATCTGTTAATGGACATTTGGACTATTTCCATCTTTTGGCTATTGTAATGATGGAATGAACATTCATGTACAAGGGTCTAGTTGACTCCCTGTTTTCAGTTCTTTTGGATATATACCTAGAAATAGATCACTGGGTCACGTGGTAATTCTATTTAACTTTTTGAAGAACCACCAAACAGTTTTCACAGTATCTGTACCATTTACATTCCAACCTGCAATATGCAAGGATTCTCCACATCCTCATCAAAGCTGGTTGTTATCTCTCTCTTTTTTAAAAGTAATAGCCATCATAGTGTATATAAGGTGGTGTTTCCTTGTGGTTTGATTTGCATTTCCCTGAACTGGACATGGAACAACAGACTGTTTCCAAATAGGAAAAGGAGTACGTCAAGGGTGTATATTGTCACTCTGCTTATTTAACTTCTATGCAGAGNGGAGATCAGTCCTGGCTATTCATTGGAAAGACTGATGTTGAAGCTGAAACTCCAATACTTTGGCTACCTCATGTGAAGGGTTGACTCAGTGGAAAAGACTGATGCTGGGAGGGATTGGGGGCGGGAGGATAAGGGGACGACAGAGGATGAGATGGCTGGATGGCATCACAGACTCGATGAACATGAGTTTGCGAAACTCCAGGAGTTGGTGATGGACAGGAATGCCTGGCATGCTGCAGTTCATGGGGTCGCAAAGAGTCGGATACGACTGAGCTACTGAACTGAACTGAACTGAACTGAACTGAACTGAACTGACGTATCTATTTTTACTTTTTAATGCCTGAGCTTTGTGTCATACTAAAGCAATCATTGCCTAATACAAAGTAGTTAAGATTTTTACCTTTATTTTCTAAAAGTTTTGTAGTTTTGACTTCTTAATTTTAGATCTTTTATTCGCTTTTAGTTGCTGTTTTTATATGTGGTGTAAAGTGATAATTCAATCTCATTCTTTCCCATATGGAAATCCAGCTTCCCCGATCCATTTGTTGAAAAAACTCACCTGTCTCCATTAAATGGTCTTGGCATCCCTATATGAGAGTTTGTTCCTGGGCTCTCTGTTCTATTGCATTGGTCTAGACCAGAAGGTTTTGGTTACTTTAACTTTGTAGTAAGTTTTGAATATGTGAGTTGTCAAAATTGTTCTCCTTTTTCTTTTCTTTCTTTCTCT
>SJYA01000434.1:27918-143792 GCA_006410615.1 Neotragus moschatus | reverse complement strand
TTTTTTTTTTTTTTTTTTTTTTTACTGTTTAGAGTCTCTGAGTTTCCGTGTGAATTTAGAATGGATTTTTTATTTCTGTAACAAATGCTGTTGAGATACACTCAGTTGTTCCTTATAGAGATTTAAATAGTAAAGAAAAAATGTCTAAGTTACGCATGAAATGCCCATTTTCAGTTCTTCTCATTCCTTTGGGTAGATCCAGATTTCTGACTGGACTTATTTTCCTTCTCCTTAAAGGACTTCCTTTAAGTTTTATTGTAATACATAAGATAGTAGTTAATTCAGCTTCTGTATATATTTGAAAAAGTCTTCATTTCACCTTCAGTTGTTAAGATATTTTTACTGGGTATAGAATTCTAAGTTAACAGGTTTTGTTGTTTTCTTTCAGTGCTTTAAAGATGTTTCTTCACTGTCTTCTCATTTGCACTGTTTTAATTTAAAAGTCTGATCTCATTTTTATTTTTTTCCCTATATATTGTCTTTTCTCTAATAGATTTTAAGAATTTTTGTTTTAATATTAATTTTATGCAATTTGGTTATGATGTGCCTTGGTATAGCTTTCTTCATTTTTATTTTGTCTCATGTTCATTTATATTCTTGGATCTGTGGCTTTATAATTATCAAATTCAAAAAAATTTTGGCCATTATTTCTTAAAATAATTTTTCTTTCCCTATTCCCTGCACTATTTCCGCCCTCCAATTACACTTTTGTTAGATTACCAAAAGTTATCCCATAGATAACTTTTCCAACTTGCTACCTTGCTTGGGTGCAAAATAAAATCTTCTGGTTCCAGCTGGGCCTCTAGGTTACCAAGATGGATAATCTACCTGTCAGGTTCCGTTTTACCTCACTGTTTACAGTGCTGATATTTAATTTCCTCTTTGTTTCTGGTACTTAGGAATTCTCCTTTGTCCTTTCTTTCTCACATGCTAAGTAATACTTTTTAACATTTTTGCTATATTTTATCTACTATTTCTAAGTATTTATATTGAAAGAATTTCACATTATCTTGGTCCATATCTCCTCAGGGACAGACCAGGATCATTTCCTTATTTTCAAAGGCCTACTTCTTAAGGTACATTTTAACCTGGGCATTCAGAAGAACAGATAAATACTATATGTATCTATGTATGTGTGTATTTGTGTATACAGTTGATTATTATTTGAAACCAGCCTAATCACTATAGCTTCTTCAATTTGATAATGTGAAATTTTGCATTAGTTCTTGAGAATTAATTGATGATTACTAACTTTAAACAAGGAGGAGTGACAAATTGTACTTAAATTCCACGTCTGGTTCATTTCCTCATTTAAGAGCCATTTGATAGCTCATAAAATGTGCTCACTGTTTTTGAAGCGAAGCGAAGTGAAGTCACTCAATCGTGTCCAACTCTTTGTGACCCCATGGACTGTAGCCCACCAAGCTCCTTGGTCCATGGGATTTTCCAGGCGTGAATACTGGAGTGGGTTGCCATTCCCTTCTGGGGATATTCTCGACCCAGAGATCGAACCCAGGTCTCCCACATTGTAAGCAGACACTTTACCGTCTAATGGACATTATTTTTGATGAGTTGTAGAGACATCTAATTCAGTGGTCACTGTTTCAGAGATATGAAACTCTACTGAGGAGATGGAAATGGCAGCCCACTCCAGTATTCTTGCCTGGAGAATCCCATGGACAGAGGAGCCTGGCGGGCTACAGTCCACGGGATCGCAAAGAGTCGGACACGACTGAGCGACTTCACTTCACTTTCTTTGTCAAGAGGCCACTCTATACCTGGCCAGTCAAGATGTATTTAAATAAAAAGTATCAAATCCTGGGAAAAAAACAGAAAAAAAACTCTACTGAGCAACCCAGAGAGCCACAGTGGAAAAAAGGCATAGGCTTTCAGAAGGAAAAGACTGGGTTTGAATTTGAATTCTAGCACTTCTTTGCAAGTAATTATACTCCTCAGAAAAAATATGCTTATGTAAAAAAAAAAAAAGTCATTAGTCTAAAGAATACTGAGAAGTTCAAGAACTTCAGATGTAAAACTAGTGAGCACTGATAATTCCACTCGTTCATCTACCAAATATGTATCGAATGCTTGCTATGTATAAGATAGTAGTCTACATGCTATAAGATATATAGAGTCCTTCCCCTTAGGGAGTTTACAGCTCAAGTAGGGAGTAGTGAGACAGATATACAGATGAGTGGCACAAAGCAGCATGAGAGCAGTGACAAATACACCACAGGTGAAAGGCTCTAGTAGAGGTTATTGCTTAGTTCTGAGCAATGCAGCTTCTCATTTCCCTGTAACAGGAAGTATTTTTATACTAAGTAGCCCAAGCCATAGATCAGGCAGCACCTGAAACCTGTTCCTAAACCAGATCATCCAGCTGTTCTACCTCCACCTAAGCAACAGTGAATTTCTAATCACTTTGTCTGACGCATCCCCTGAGATTTAGCAAGGGGAACCTCTGCATGGACAGTAGTTGTAGGACACAGAAGTTCCAAGAGGCACAGTTTATGTAAACAAATTTATACATGAACTGTTAACCACAGTACCTGGAATTGTCCTAAAAGTTTGATCATAATATGGGCTTCCCAGGTGGTTCAGTGGTAAAGAATCTCCTTGCCAGTGTAAAAGATGCGGGTTCAATCTCTGATCTGGGAAGATTCCCTGGAGAAGGAAATGGCAACCCACTCCAGTATTGTTGGCTGAAAAAACCCCATGGAGAGAGGAGCCTGGCAGGCTATAGTCCATGAGATCACAAAGAGCTGGACATAGCAACTGAACAACAGCAACATAGGATAATGGGGGGAAAAGCTAAGCAACATTCTCCATATCCCCAAATTGGAAATGACTGTGAGTAGGACAGTATAAAATCTACAAGACAGAGGAAAAAAATGGATGATAGTCAATCACAAGCAACTACCAAACGTGCAAGAATCTATGACCATGATGGAATTTAGGAAAATTGACCCTGAGCCACATGCCTTAGCTGGTCCTTCTGTCTCCTTGTCTGATACTCAGGGACATTGTGAGTAAGGAAAGGAACATTGAATTACCAGGGGAGAGGAGAGGAAAATATTGCTGATCTGGATTCAAATCTGAGTTCTACCACTAGCTTAATGTTCATGTGTAAATTATTTACCCATATGTGATTTCAGTTTCTTTATCTGTTTACTGGTCTCTTATATTTCTAAAAATATATGAAAAGCTGTTGGGATTTTGAGGGATAGAGCCAATGGAACAAGATGTTTTCCAGGTGGTAAGAGTGATGTTATTTAAGAAACAAAAGGAAAATAATGCAAAACTTGAACACTGAACTTGTCACAGTAAATCAGTAGATGCCTAAAATAATGATGAAGGTGGTCCATGTATAATTATCTATGTCTTCCCCTATTAAACTGTGTCCTGCTTCTGTATTCCTGCTTCACACTGCTAGTGTGATGCCTAAAGTAAAATTGATGCTTAATAAATATTTGCAAGAAAGAAAGAAGGGAAGAGAAACAGAAGGGAGAATAGGGGAGAGAGAAGGAAGAAAGTTAGCTGGCTTAGGAATTCTTATCACAACAGGTGCCACATTTTATGACACAGATCCCTGTATTTAATGACCTTTCATATCTGCAACAGTCTGTTTTAAAACAGAGCTGTTCACCTAGAATACTTCTATTGTAGACTATTTGTGCTCAGAGAGCTTTTAGAAGATCCCTTGCGGTGGGTACATAGTGTCGTAACAGGTCATTTCTGCCCAGCTAGTCAATTTCATTGACTCAGATGGAGCTGCTTTGTGAATGAGCTGTATCATTTTCCTCCCTAATTTTTACAGTAGACAATAAATGTTTTATGCCTGGAAAGGCAGTTCATTTATTCAATAGATGCTTGCTAAATGCCTCCCAAAAGTTAGGCATTGTGCAAAACACTTGTAATATAAAGGTGTGTAATATGGACAAGGTCCCTGCCTTTATGGTGCTTACAGTTGTCATGGAGAACTCTCACATTAAATAAACAATCATATGACAATACAATTGTGATAAATGTTTTTAAAGGAAAAGTACAGGATGTTACAAGAGAAATCTAAACTAATTTGTGGATGGGATCAAAAAGTATGTTACAGTTAAAATTTTAAGCATCTTAAATATTTCCCTATTTGAAATATTAAAAGAGAACTCCCATAGGTTGTTGATAATATTAGGGATATCTAAATTTGGAAAGACAGACTTGTTTAGAAAGGCACAGAATCCTTAAAAATTTGATTCTTCAACCTAATAAATGACTGAAAAGGGAGACACTGTTTACCCAAGAATACACAGCTTGCTAATAGCATGGCTGGAACTTGAACACAGGTCTACTAATCTCATTATCTCTCTTGGTGAAAAAATAAGATATTATACATCAAATATAGATCAGCCGGGGCCAAAAGAGCTATTAAGTATCCACTCTGTACAAGCTTGTATATTGGGGGAGGGAGGTGCTTACAGAGTAATGAATTAGGCAAGTGTAAATATAAACAGAAATATACAAAATATGTCCTATCAGTCTGGTTGTACCTGGTCATAGTAAAACTGTAGTATGTAGACCAAAGTGTGAAAAACCCGTTGGAATCAGTGAAGATATCTTTAAAGGAATAAGCTTCTATTTCTTTAAAATGAAAATACTAATAGCTAAGTACTAAGTCTCCAAGTAGTTTTTACAACCTAGTTTTATTCATGTGCAATATTACATGGCTTGTAAATTATCCTGATTACTTTGCAATCTAAGTGATCTCTCAGGTTAAACATTGTTCCTGATATTTTACTGTAACATTAAATTTCCCTGGCATACTTCTTCACCATAGATAGCATAGTAATTAACTTCAGGATGGCAACATCTAATTCTTTATAATTTTTTTATTTGAAAGACTAAGAATCAATGAAATGTTATTATTCATACCAGAGATTGTAGAGTTAATGGGATCATTGAAACCAAAAGGAGTATGAGACTTCAGGGAGAAGGCCAACCTTGAGTAGTTATCAGAGGGTGCACCTAAGACAGTGCTGAGCATATACTCAGCCTGAGTAAACATATATTATATCGAGGAGACAAAAAGAAAAAATTAAGTTAAATCGTATGAAATGTCCATTTTTATGGGTCAAAAGCCAGCAAATATTGATGACTTTATATGATTCAACCTATCCTGCAAAATAACCATAAAAGGAAGCTGTATTCTAATGTCAACAAATGTGGGTATTTATTAAATTTAAGTACATGTGTTGGTAAAGACGTCCCTGCTGGCTCAGTCAGTGAAGAATCTACCTGCAATGCGGGAGACCTGGGTTCAATACCTAGGTTGGGAACATCCCCTGGAGGAGGGCATGGCAACCCACTCCAGTATTCTTGCCTGGAGAATCCCCAAGGACAGGGGAGCCTGGTGGACTGCAGTCCATAAGGTCACAAAGAGTTGGACACGACTGAGCGAATAAGCACAGCACAGCACATTGATATATTGGCTATACTCCAGAATTTAACAAATAAATTCTGGTAGTTGAATTAACTTAATTTCATATGACATCACAGTTTAAATGTAGGCAGATGGCATAATCACTTCTGACATTAAATATATTCTGAATGATCTTCAACTCAAATAACTTCTACATTATGTACACTTCATGAGTGTGAATGTTATGGGGAAATACTTTCTCTGATGGCTCAGATGGTAGAGAATCCACCTGGAAGATCCCTGGAGAAGGGCATGGCAACCCACTCCAGTATTCTTGCCTGGAGAATTCCATGGACAGAAGAACCTGGTAGGCTGCAGTTCAGGGGATCACAAAGAGTCGTACACAACTGAGCGACTAAGCACAGCACAGCACAACTAAGCTTTAGCAGTGACATTTCAGCCTCTTTCTGTGCTGACCAGGGGATTACTTCCTAGTCTTTTTCTGTCTCCCAGCCCTTAGGCCCAGTTCTGACAGTCTCCAAGTTTATCTTAGAAAAATCAGGAGAAAAAGAGAAAGGAACTAATCACTGAAAATGAGCTAAATGCCAAGTACTTTTCTAAATATTAATAGTTTATATAATATGGTATTGAATTCTCACAACAACCTTATGAGACAAATGTTTCTTTTTTATAGTTGAGGAAACTAAGACCTAGAGAACTTAAATAACTTACCCAAGGTCACACAATTTGTAAGTGGTGGCACTCGACTTCAGACTTTTTATTTTCACTGTATACTGTGCTGCGCACCTTATTACTTGTTTGTGCTGTACACTTTATAAGTGCCTTGTTAATTATAATAAGTTTATACAGGGATAAGACAAGGGGATTATCTTTTTTTTTTCTTTAAAAAACAGTAATGTGGTAAAATGCATTGAATATTTTCCTTTCTTAATAAGGATGAACGAGAAGCCAGAGAAAATGTGAAGAGAGAACAAGATGAGGCCTATCGCCTTTCACTTGAGGCTGACAGAGCAAAGGTAGGTTTGCTCAAGGGACTTCTGGGATAAAGACATCAATCCTAAATAGTCTTTGATTATTTAAGTGCCAGTCATTTAATCATCTTGATCCATGAGAGGTGGCTTTGCCTTGGAGAAAGCTGGATTCAGTTAACAGAAAGAATATAATTCTGCCTCTGGTTCTTAAAGCATGGTTCATTTTGACAAGATACAGCTTTTTTAAGAATCATGAGAAATGAAGATACAAATGGGCCTAGTATTTACTTCATTTGTTATTTAATCAGCCTATGGTAAAATTTAGCAATGTTTTAAAAACTCTTCAGGTGATTTTAATGTGCAGTCAGGGTTGAGAACCACTGGCTTATTTAATGCTTTTGAGGACACACTTCCACAAGAGGAAAATGAATAAGCCATAGTTTCTTACCCTCAAAAGAAGGATCATTGTGGTGGAGAGTAGATTAAGTCAAGAGCACAGATAACTGGAACACTTGGGCAAGGATCGTAAATGTCCTAAGGGAAGCCCTGAGTTCTGTAAGAGTTCAATGAACAGAATTTCTAGTGGAAAGCTTTTATGGACAGCCAAGAAGTGGAAATGTACTTGGAAGGGTTTCATAGAAGAGACTGTTTATTCCGACCAGATAGAGAAAGAGAGATAAGAGAGGAAGTAATATATGCTAGCAGGAAGGGCAGAAAGCAGGGGTTCATGACAGAGGCTGGTTTGATATTTGGGTACAAGAGAGGCTGGTGACTGTAGCCATGAAATTAAAAGACATGTGCTCCTTGGAAGAAAAGCTGTGACAAACCTAGACAGCATGTTAAAAAACAGAGACATTACTCTGCCAACAAAGGTCCGTCTAGCCAAAGCTACGTTTTTTCCAGTAGTCATGTCTGGATGTGAGAATTGGACTATAAAGAAAACTGAGCGCAGAAGAATTGATGCTTTTGAACCGTGGTGTTGAAGACTCTTGAGAGTCCCTTGGACTGCAAGGAGATCCAACCGGTCCATTCAAAGGAGATAGTCCTGGGTGTTCTTTGGAAGGACTGATGCTGAAGCTCCAATAATTTGGCCACCTGATGCAAAGAATTGACTCGTTAGAAAAGACTGTGATGCTGGGAAAGATTGAAGGGAGGAGGAGATGGGGATGGCAGAGGATGAGATGACTGGATGTCATCACCGATTTGATGGACATGAGTTTGAGCAAGCTCCAGGACTTGGTGATGGACAGAGAAGCCTGGCATGCTGCAGTCCGTGGGGTAGCAAAGAGTCGGACATGACTGATTGAACTGAACTGAACTGAGATAGCAGAAAAGACCAGAAAGGATGACCAGAGAAAGGCTTTAAAGGATCTTGAATGCTGCACTACCCAGAGCACCTAAACAAGTTTAATAGGAACCTAAACATGATCAGAGACCTATGCTTTGTTGTTGTTTTAATTTCCATCTTTGTTCCAGAGAGAAACATTTTCATTACTACAGTGTACCTCTGGGCCATGCTGAGAATGGATTTTTTCTTTTTTTAAGTAGACCAGTGTTTATTGAGTGTTGAATTCTATTCTCTTTTATCAACAGAGGGAAGCTCATGAGAGAGAGATGGCAGAACAATTTCGTTTGGAACAGATTCGAAAAGAACAAGAAGAAGAACGTGAGGTAGGGCATAATTTTTAGAAAAGTTATTAAAATGTTATGTCTATTTCCATTGCATTTGCTACTAAGGATGTTAATATTTCTTGTAACTTAATTCCTTCCACTTTTCCCAGACTCATTTTAGTATGGAAAACTAACCTTTTTTTAAGAAGAATCATTCCTGATCTATTATGCTGTTGAACTCTTAGAAAACTTCACTTTGTACTAGATTCATGGTTTTCTATTCTTCTCAATTCCTCTCCCCTTTCCTGCCTGACAGATACTCCCATCCTTCCTAAATATTGTCTCACCCCACAAAGAGTATATTTTCTCCCCTTTTCCCAGGCTTCGATATACCCACCCAGAGAAACAGAGTAACTCCTGCAACATCTTGCACTGAGCCCTTAATTATGAGAAATCCATTTAGCTTGGCATTTTTTTTTTCTCCCTTGAGTCCATGTCATGTCTGTGATAACAGAGAATTTTTCATTCACTCATTTTGCAAATATTTTTTGACTACTTAGTATGTGTCTGAAATCTTTAGGAACAGGGAAATGGGTCCTCCCCTCCAGAAATTCATAGTCTTATAAAAATAAAATTACATAATATTTGTAAAAGGTATTCTAGTGATTTACCTGAAGTGCAATGGGAAAAAAAAGGAAGTGGTATCAGATGACTTCCTTGGATGGCTCACAGAAAAGTACTTTTAGAACTTTATGCTAGACATGAAATTAATGGCCAAATTCATTTATAAAAATAGGAAGCAAGTGATGGAAAAGCTTGGAGGGCCCTAACTTGGGCTGAGGAAAACTCCATTAGTCTTCATTCTTTGTCAGAAGATGCTGCCTCATAACTTACTCAGCAGATTTTTTTTTTTTTCAGGTTTTAAAACTTTTTATTTGCATATTAAAAAAATTGTGCATTCCAATAATTAAAATCATTTGAACAAAAAAAAAAAATGGCACTCTGATTACACTGCATGTTACAGCCCGCAGAACACCGTGGACCAGCTTTTTACTCTAGACTTCACTGTCGTCCCACCCAGCTTCCTCCTTCACCAACATACAAGTTCTTTTCCTTCCTTGCCAGCCACACAGGCAGATGGGAGAGGCAGGCGCGGCCTACGTTGTCAGTAGTTCTCCATTCTTTGATGTGAAAAGGGGTAGCACAGTCATTTAAACTCGATCCAACCTCTTTGCATCTTACCAAGTTAAACAGCTAAAAGAAGTAAAATAAGAAGGCAATGCTTGTGGAATGTACAGTGCATACTGGTGGCACACGCTTCATTACGACTCGCCTGCTTGCTTCTCCTGTTCAATCGTTTCTTTCAAAGGCAGTGGATTTTTCTCTTGCGTTTCCGTTTTCTTCAATTTCGACTTATCGAACTTCTCAATCTCAGCCATATCGGGTTTGTCAGACATGGTTGCAGAGGGCGCGGAGCGAACTACGAGCGAGTGAAGACGGATCTGCGCTGTGGCCGCCGCCGAGTGCCTGAGCAGATTTTTTTAAATTGATATATAGTTGATTTTACAACATAGTGTTAATTTCAGGTGTACAAAGAAATGATTCAGATATATATATATATATGTACACACACACATTTTTTTTTCAAATTCTGTTCCATTATAGATAATTGCAAGGTTTTGAATATAGTTCCCTATGATATATAATAAATTATTTTTGTTTATTTTTTATATAGTAGTGTGTTAATCCCATACTCCTATTTTATCCCTTTCCCCTTCTTTCCTTTTTAGTAACCATAATATTGGTCTTTCTTAGTCTGACTTACTTCACTTAGTATGATGATCTCTTGGTCCATCCATGTTGCCACATATGGCAATATTTCGTTCTTTTTATGGCTAAGTAATATTCCATTGTGTATAGGTAGCACATCTTCTTTATCCATTGATCTGTTGATGGACACTTAGGTTGCTTCCGTGTCTTGGCTATTGTAAACAGTGCTGCTGTTTACACCTCAGTGTAAACACACTGAGGTATATGTATCTTTTCAAACTAGAGTTGTTAATCTTTTCTGGATATATGCCCAGGGGTAGGATTGCTGGATCATATGGTAGCTCTACTTTTAGTTTTTAAAGAAACCTTCATACTGTTCTCCATAGTGAATACACCAATTTACATTTCCACCAACAGTGTAGGAAGGTTCCCTTTTCTCTACACCGTCTCCAGCATCAACAAATGATTTTTGAATAAGAATTATGCTTAGCACTGAAAGAGAAACAAAGGCTAGAAAGACATTTTCTGCCTGCAAGAAGAGATTACATGTTGTAGGGAAGATGCAACATGTCTACAGTTAACAGTAAATCAAGGAAAAGGGTGCTAAATAACATGAGAGAAATAAAAGCAAAATACTTATGAGTTTAGGGGCAAAAGTAAAAATCTTTCACAGCTTTTGAAATCAGACAACACTGTAGAAGAGGGGATATCTGAGGTTGATCTTTAGAAATGTGTTAAGATTTCACTGTTTGGAAATCAGAGTTTATTCATGTTCATACACTTATTGAGTGCCAATCACATGTGTGCAAGATACTATACCTGACAAACTAGTCTTTGTACATGCTGAAGACTCTCAATAATGGAAGATAGAAATAACTTTGTTGAACATCTTCTGTGTGTCAAGTACTCTGCCAGCTGCTTTACCTGTGTTTACTTATTGACCATTAAAACAAGCTACAAGTTTAGAGATTTCTCTTCACATGTGAGAAAATTGAAGCTCATTGAGAAGTCACACATAGAAATGGAAACAGCTGAGATTCTCACTTAGGTCTTTATGACTATGTACCAAGCTCATGCTCTTTTGCTTACTCCATTCCAGTACAAGGCCATTTTCATTGTGTATGACCATAGGAATCATGTGTGTAGAGTTTCATAAAAGTCTGGATAAGAGATTTGTCACTATACTTTTAGGCTATTTCAAGAAATACAGTGTTTTTTAAAAGTATTTATTTATTTGGCTGCAAAGGGTCTTAATTCCAACATCTTTAGTTGTGGCATGCAGGATCTAGTTTCCTTACCAGGGATTGAACCCAGGCCTCCTACATTGAGGGCTTCACAGGTGGCACACTGGTAAAGAATCTGCCTGCCAGGTGGGAGACCTGGGTTCAAACCCTGGGTCCAGAAAATGCCCTGGAGTAGGAAATGGCAGCCCATTCCAGTATTCTTGCCTGGAAAATTCCATGGACAGAGGAGCCTGGCAACAGTCCGTGGGGTCTTAAGTGTCAGACACAACTGAGTGACTAAGGACACCCCTGCATTGAAAATGTGGAGTCTTAGCCACTGGACTACGAGGGAAGTCCCAAGAAATATAGTTTTAAAATACTAGAACTTTCGCTTTTATGCTCTTTCACAAATGTGCTTGCTCTCTCTCTAATAGTATATTTTCAACATATATTTGCTAGATGCCAAGTGTACACAATTAATTGCCTGTTTTAGACCTAGAAAGTGAAAGTGAGAGTCACTTAGTCATGTCTGACTCTTTGTGACCCCATGGACTATGGAATTCCCTAGGCCAGAATACTAGAGTGGGTAGCTCTTCCCATCTCCAGGGAATCTTGAGCTTGGTAGCATATGTACTTTCTTCTGATGATTTACCTCATTTACCATTGGCTAAAATTTTCTCTCTTTCCAAATGTTGGTAAAGCTTGTCCTGTCATAGAAAACTCCATAAATATCCTTTAGCATACTTCAGTGCAGGTGTGTTGCAGCTGTAAACATGTGTAAGGACAGGACGCAGAGGGAGAAAGGATAAGTCATACTTTGCAGCTAGTCATTACTTGAACTTGTCCTTTGGTGTACTCCCCAAAACAACTTCAGGTAATGCTAAACTATCCTTTCCCTCAGGGAGCTGCATTAGTTCAGTTCAGTTCAGTTCAGTCGCTCAGTCGTGTCCGACTCCTTGCGACCCCATGAATCCCAGCACGCCAGGCCTCCCTGTCCATCACCAACTCCCGGAGTTCACTCAGACTCACACCCATAGAGTCAGTGATGCCATCCAGCCATCTCATCCTCTGTCATCCCCTTCTCTTCCTGCCCCCAGTCCCTCCCAGCATCAGAGTCCTTTCCAGTGAGTCAGCTCTTGGCATGAGGTGGCCAAAATACTGCAGCTTCAGCTTTAGCATCATTCCTTCCAAAGAAATCCCAGGGCTGATCTCCTTCAGAATGGACTGGTTGGATCTCCTTGCAGTCCAAGGGACTCTCAAGAGTCTTCTCCAACACCACAGTTCAAAAGTATCAATTCTTCAGCGCTCAGCCTTCTTCACAGTCCAAATCTCACATACATACATGACTACTGGAAAAACCATAGCCTTGACTAGACGGACCTTAGTTGGCAAAGTAATATTTCTGCTTTTTGAATATGCTGTCTAGGTTGCTCATAACTTTTCTTCCAAGGAGTAAGCATCTTTTAATTTCATGGCTGCAGTCACCATCTGCGGTGATTTTGGAGCCCAAAAAAATAAAGTCTGACACTTTCCACTGTTTCTCTGTCTATTTCCCATGAATTGATGGGACCAGATGCCATGATCTTCATTTTCTGAATGATGAGCTTTAAGCCAACTTTTTCACTCTCCTTTTTCACTTTCATCAAGAGGCTCTTTAGTTCCTCTTCACTTTCTGCCATAAGGGTGGTGTCATCTGCATATCTGAGGTTATTGATATTTCTCCCAGCAATCTTGATTCCAGCTTGTGTATCTTCCAGTCCAGCGTTTCTCGTGATGTATTCTGCATATAAGTTAAATAAGCAGGGATACAGTATACAGCCTTGACATACTCCTTTTCCTATTTGGAAACAGTCTGTTGTTCCATGTCCAGTTCTAACTGTTGCTTCTTGACCTGCATACAGATTTCTCAAGAGGCAAGTCAGGTGGTCTGGTATTCCCATCTCTCTCAGAATTTTCCACAGTTTATTGTGATCCACACAGTTAAAGGCTTTGGCATAGTCAAGAAAGCAGAAATAGATCTTTTTCTGGAACTCTCTTGCTTTTTTGATGATCCAGCGATGTTGGCAATTTGATCTCTGGTTCCTCTGCCTTTTCTAAAACCAGCTTGAACATCAGGAAGTTCACAGTTCACATATTGCTGAAACGTGGCTTGGAGAATTTTGAGCATTACTTTACTAGCGTGTGAGATGAGTGCAATTGTGTGGTAGTTTGAGCATTCTTTGGCATTGCCTTTCTTTGGGATTGGAATAAAAACTGACCTTTTCAAGTCCTGTGGCCACTGCTGAGTTTTCCACATTTGCTGGCATATTGAATGCAATACTTTCACAGCAACATCTTTCAGGATTTGGAGTAGCTCAACTGGAATTCCATCACCTCCACTAGCTTTGTTCATAGTGATGCTTTCTAAGGCCCACTTGACTTCACATTCCAGGATGTCTGGCTCTAGATGAGTGATCACACCATCGTGCTGTATTAGGCTTTTATAAATCCCACCACTGAGAATCTGTTTGTCTTCTGCTTATCGTAGTTTGGGCTTCCCTGGTGGCTCTGGGATAAAGAATCTGCCTCCAGTGCAGGAGACTCTGGAAACACAGATTCGATCCCTGGGTCAGGAACATAACCCCCGGAGGAGGAAATGGCAACTCACTCCCTCTGGTGGCTAAGACAGTAAAGCATCTGCCTGTATTGCAGGAGACCCAGGTTTGATCCCTGGGTTGGGAAGATCCCCTGGAGAAGGAAATGGCAACCCACTCCAGTACTCTTGCCTGGGAAATTCCATGGATGGAGGAGCCTGGTAGGCTACAGTCCATGGGGTCGCAAAGAGTCAGACAAGACTGAGTGACTTCACTTCACCTCACTTCCAGTATTCTTGCTAGGAAAATCCTGTGGACAGAGGACCCTGGTGAGCTACAGTCCATGTAGTTGCAAAGAGTCAAACATGACTAAGCAATTTAATTCAGTGCTATCCAGACTCAGTTCCTATTTTTTCGTGGAGCACCAGTTAACATATCTCAGCACACTAGTGTATAACAAATGTCTCTTTGGGAAAAGCTGGTATTTTGAAACCTCTGAAAAACTTGAGACCCAGGGAGATTATACAGTTTGCTTATGGTCACCAAACTGGTTGGTTGGACACATAATCTGGACTAGAAACCAAGTCACCTGACTTTTCACAGTAACACTGCCTCCCTTTCTAACCAGAAAACCTAACCTATGTAATTGCATTGAGAAACAAGAATGATTTTATTATTTTCATTATCTCTAAGTATTACAAAATTCTTTAGAAAAATTAAGTACTGAATAGTTAGATCACCTTAGTTAAAGGAAAATTCCTTCAGGATTGGCTTTATTTTGCTGTGATAAATCCTGAAGTAAAATCAGTAAAATCTAGGAATGTATTTTGATCTGGTCCTTGACCGTGATAAGGTGAAAGTCTGTAAGACTATTCTGAAGGGAAAAAAAAAAGAAATGACAACAAAAGTTTATGCTGTCTTGCAAATTTATATATCTTCTTATTCTTTCCAAAATGAGTTTCAAGTAACTGACATAAATACATGCAATTCAATTCAAATGGATTAAAAGCAAAAGAAAAGATACAGAAATCAAGACAAGGTAAATTAAGGAAGATAAAGCTAAAGGTAAGATTAATATGTTGACAACAGATAATCCAGCAGAGACACCAAATGCATATGACTGAGTTCTGTACATTTGCCACAGAATTTGTTATGTGCTTCTCTTGGGCTAAAGGAAAATATGATTGTTTACAGGTGTTCCTCTGTCTGTAATATCAGATAAAAGCTGATGTTACAGTCCCTCAGAAAGTGCCTAGATTTTTCAAGCACAAAGACCACAGAGTGATGTTCCATATGTTCCTGTTCCAGAGGAAACTATGCAGTATGGCGAATACTGTACTCAGCTGTATCCAGTAGCTGTAATAGCAATAGCAAGTCATGTATGACAACTTCTTACAACTTTCAACTTTAAAGTCATAAGACCAGAGCACAATTTAATGAAAGCATCTCCGCAAAGGCTCAAACGATACATTTTTCTGATAGTTCAGTTTAAAGAATGCATTTTATCGTAATTAAAGAAATGTATGGGGCTTCCCTGGTGGCTCAGTGGTAAAGAAACTGCCTGTCTATGCAGGAGACATGGGTGCAATCCCTGATCTGGGAAGATCCCACATGCCACAGAGCAGCTAAGCCCATGTGCCCCAACTGTTGAGCCTGTGCTCTTGAGCCCAGGAGCCACAACTGCTGAGCCCTTGTGCCACAACTACTGAAGCCTGCGTGCCTTAGAGCCCATGCTCTGCAACAAGAGAAGCCATTACAATAAGAAGCCTGTGCACTGCAACTAGAAACTAGCCTCCACACACCACAGCTAGAGAAAGCCTGTGTAGAAGGCAATGGCACCCAACTCCAGTACTCCTGCCTGGAAAATCCCATGGATGCAGGACCCTGGTAGGCTGCAGTCCATGGGGTCTCCAAGAGTCGGACACGACTAAGTGACTTCACTTTCACTTTTCACTTTCATGCATTGGAGAAGGACATGGCAACCCACTCCGGTGTTCTTGCCTGGAGAATCCCAGGGCCGGGGAAGCCTGGTGGGCTGCTATCTATGGGGTCACACAGAGTTGGACACGACTAAAGTGACTTAGCAGCAACAAAGGCCTAGCACAGGCAAAAAATAAATTTTTTTTAAAAAAGTTATTTTTAAAGAAATGTATGAACTACATATCCTTTAAGAAATCTTTCCTGAATATTGTTTTTTGCCACTGAGTTTGGAGTAAGTAGAAAAGGTTTCAACTAAAATTGTTGACTCCCAAGTCTTTTAATCAGTCAGTATTCAGCAAATATTTGTTAATATTTTTGTGTGTACAGATCAATGAATCTGGTACTGTGGGTACTATATAGCAAGTGTGAGACAGCCTGTACCCTCAGGCTACCCTATTATGTTTTCCTATAGTTATTTGGTATTCATCTATCCCCCTATACTAAACAGCGACTGAACTGAACTGAACTGAACCTAGCATTTGTCTAGTAGAAGCTGAACTAGAACTCCGATCCAGTATTCTTTTTATCTATTACTCTACACAGGAAGAATGAAGGTGGCATCATGAAGAGGTTATTAAACTAAAACTGGTTTTTTATAGTTTGTGTTTTCATCTTAGGTAAGTTGCTTCTTTTCACATAGATAATACCATTACATTGGACCATAATGACAATAAGTTTTGCCATCAGCATGTTACTATCTGTTGAGCAGTTCACTTCAGTTCCTCAGTCGTGTCCTACTCTTTGCAACCCCGTGAACCACAGCATGCCAGGCCTCTCTGTCCATCACCAACTCCTGGAGTCCAGCCAAACCCATGTCTATCGAGTCGGTGATGCCATCCAACCATCTCATCCTCTGTTGTCCCCTTCTCCTGCCCTCAATCTTTCCCAGCATCAGGGTCTTTTCAAATGAGTCAGCTCTTCTCCTCAGGTGGCCAAATATTGGAGCAGCTTCAGCTTCAACATCAGTCCTTCCAGTGAACACCCAGGACTGATCTCCTTTAGGATGGACTGGTTGGATCTCCTTGCAGTCCAAGAGACTCTCAAGAGTCTTCTCCAATACCACAGTTCAAAAGCATCAATTCTTGAGCAGTTACTGTGTCCTAAACTCTGTGCTGAGTACTTTACAGATATTAACTTATTGAATCTCTGCAACAACTTAGTAAGGTGACAATATATAAATACACCTATAGAGACTTACTGCTTAGGTGGTTCCATTTAAAATATTCTGCTGCTAGCCTTGTGAACCATTAAACTAGAAATTTCATTTTCATGGTACCCAAACTACTACCTGCAGCCTGTTCTTCATATCCAGAAGCAGCCCAAAAATCATATATATCAATATTAGTTTATGAAATATGATCTCATTTGCCTTGATTTACTTTATCCAGCAGTGAGGCTGTATTTTTAGTAAGCCTTTATACCCTGTAGATGGATGATTGGTTACCAGGAGCAGAGAATGGCTCCAGGATTGGGTCAGACCAGCAATACCTGTATAAGATCCATTACACTTATTTGATGATCTCATTTATTATCATGGTTTTAAGTACTGTCTATACATTTGGCCCCCAAATTTATATCTCCATCTTCTCCCATTCCTAGAACTCCAGACATGAATGTATAATTGCCAGGCTGTCATCGCCACTGAGGTGTTTAATAGGCATCACAAACTTAACATATCTTAAATTGAACAGCTGATCTTACTCTCCTCACCCAATCTTACCTTCCACAGTCTTCCCTATCATTGGAAAATCTGTCCAATTGTTTGAGCCAAAAAGCTTCGAACTACTCTTAACTTCTCTCTTTCATGTCCCTGTTTAACAAATAGGGCAAATCCTGTTGACTGTACCTTCAAAATGTATGTGGAACTCAGATGCTTCTCACTAACCCCACTGCTACCACCCTCACCTAAGCAACTATTTTCTGTTACCTGGATTACTTTAGTTTCCTCACAGCGTGACTCCATGCCTCCATTTTGCCTTACTCCAGTACTCTTGCCTGGAAAATCCCATGGATGGACGAGCCTTGTAGGCTGCAGTCCATGGGGTCACTAAGAGTCGGACAAGACTGAGTGACTTCATTTTCACTTTTCATTTTCATGCATTGGAGAAGGAAATGGCAACCCAGTCCAGTACCCTTGCCTGGAGAATCCCAAGGACGGGGGAGCCTGGTGGGCTGCTGTCTATGGGGTCTCAGAATCGGACACGACTGAAGCGACTTAGCAGCAGCAGCAGCATATGTCTTTTGATACATTCTTCTTAAAACAATCAGCATATCATGTCATTTCACGTCACCTATCTTCATATCTCAAAAGCTAAAATCTTTACAGTGATTTCAGTCAAAATCCTTGCATGATTTTTTTTTTCTTTTTCTAGACATTCACAAATGGATTCTAAAATTTTTATGAAAAGCCAGTAGAACTAGAATAGTCAAAAATCAGTCTTGAAAGAAAAGGGTCAGTGGATTTATACTACTAGAGTTCAAGACAGTATAATCAAGACAGTGTGGGGATTGCCAAAATGATTGTCCCATATATCCATGATACAGAACAAAGAATCCAGAGATAGATCCACATGTATGGATTGTCAGTTGATTTTTGAAAAAGTGCCAAGACAATTAAATAGAGAAAGGATGGTCTTTTCAACAAATGATGCTGCAAACTAGTGGATATATGGATATATGCAAAACAAAATTGAAGACAAAACAGTAAAAACACTTCCAATCCATATCTTGCATCATGTTCAATAATTAACTGAAAATGGCTCATAAACCCAAAAACCTAAAACTATTAAAGCCCTGCAAGAAAACATAGGAGAAAACCTTCATGGTTTTGAGTGAAGCAAAGATTTCTTAGTTCTAACACCAAAAGCACAAGTCAAAAAATAACAAATATTTAGAGTTCATCAAAATTAAGAACTTGTGTTCAGAAGACATTGTTAAGAAACTGAAAAGATAAGCCATAGACTGAAAGAAAAGACATCTTTCTAATATCCAGAATATATAATGAACTCTCAAAACTCAATATTTTTTTTAAAAACCCTTAGTTTAAAAATAGGCCAAATATTTAAACAGACACTTCACCAAGGAAGATATACATCAGGGCAAATAAAGATGTGAGAAAATACTCAACACTATTAGTCATTAGGGAAAAGCAAATTAATACCACAATAGATACACACTAATTGTCAATAGAATAGCATTTAGAAAAAAAAAGTACAATACCAAGTAGTAGCAAAGATGAAGAGCCACTGGAATGCTCATGTATTAATGATGGGAATCATTAATGATACCACATCCACTTTGGAAAATAATTTGGTGCTTTCTTATAAAGTTAAAATGTACATACCATATGACCCAGCAGCCACACATAGGTATTTATATCAATGAAATGAAACTAACAGAAAAATGTATTTTTATGCAGAAGTCTGTCCTCAGATGCTGATATTGGCTTTGTTTGTAATCACCCAAACTAGAAATAGCTCAAGTGTCCCTCAACTGGAGAAAGAGTAATCAAACTGTAATATAGCTATATAATGGAATACCAATCAGCAATAGGTAGAAGTGAACTACTGATATATTCAACAACATGGATGAATCTCAAATGCATTACATTAAATGAAGGAAACCATTTATATGACATTTATATAACATTCTGGAAAAGGCAAAACCAGAGATAGAAAACAGAGGTTGCCTGGGGATAGGGTAATTGGGAGGTTGATGATAGAATTGTTCTTTATATTGATGGCTGATGATGGTTAGACAAATATATGCATTCATCAAAACTTATCAAATTATGTATTTAAAAGGATTAGTTTTACTATATGTGTGTGTGTGAAAGTGGTTTGACTGGTTTGATCTCCTTGCAGTCCAAGGGACTCCCAAGAGTCTTCTCCAACACCACAGTTCAAAAGCATCAGTTCTTTGCCACTTAGCATTCTTTATGGTCCAACTCTCACGTCATTGCATGACTACTGGAAAAACCATAGCTTTGACTAGATGGACTATTGTCAGCAAAGTAATGTCTCTGCTTTTTAATATGCTGTCTAGGTTTGTCATAGCTTTTCTTCCAAGGAAAGGAAAAATGAAAGTCACTCAGTTGTGTCTGGCTCTTTGTGACCTCATGGCCTATACAGTCCATGGAATTCTTCAGGCCAGAATACTGGAATGGGTAGCCTTTCCCTTCTCTAGGGATCTTCCCAACCCAGGAATTGAACCTAGGTCTCCTGCATTGCAGGAGGATTCTTTACCAGCTGAGCCACAAGGGAACTCCAAGAATTCTGGAGTGGGTAGCCTATCCCTTCTCCAGTGGATCTTCCTGACCCAGAAATCAAACCAGGGTCCCCTGCATTGCAGGCGGATTCTTTACAAACTGAGCTACTATATATAAATTATACCTAAATTTTTAAATGGGAAAAAAATCATTTAAGTGGGCTACTCCAGACAAACGATCTAATCACTCTTCTCCTTTACTTCCTCTCTGACTCCAGCTCCTACCCCTTTCCACCTGATCATTCTGGCTTAGCATTTACTGTGACTTCTGCCTATAATACTTCTCTCAGATATAAATATGACTCCTTCTCTCCTTTAGGCCTCACTGAGGCCTATGGTATTTGTATTTATATTTGTACTGAGGTTTATGGTATTTAATGTCCTGCTTCCTCCCTTTACCAATACTTCCTGCTCTTTTCTCCATAGTACTCATCATGTGGCAAATTGTATTTTCTTGTGTGTATATTTGTTGTTTTTCTCCCACCCTATTAAAATGTTGGCCTCATGGAAGCAGAATGTTTTATCTGTTTTGTTCCCTATTTTCCCATCATCTAGATGGGAGGTGACACATAGGTGCTCATTTTAAGAGTTCATGGAATTAATGAATGTTAGCTTTAGCCTATTTCAAAGTCTGCTTCAGCCATCTATAAATTGTTATTTAGTGTGTATTCATAACTGACTAGAAGAGAGTGTGCATGTATTTATATGTGTATGTGTGGGTGTACGTTAGGCCAGTCTTGGATTATTCTTATAAAAGGTTGGTGTATGTGTATCCTACACTTTCTGTTTAAAATAAACACTACACTTTCTGTTTCTATAATTGTATAGAAACAATCTTTTTTGGATATCTGTCTTTACTGCTTAATTTCACTTTAAAAAGTCCTCATTTCTCATCCCTCAAATGTGAATGCTTTGAATTTGACTTTAGTGAAACAAAAAGCCCAAGATCAGTTCATATTTCCAACTTACACTAGGTTTCCTCGTTTTGTTACAAACCTAAAATAATGCAAATAAAAAACTATATTTGTTGAGCAAACCAAAGTTTAACAATATTGTTTACTATGACTGCTATTCAATTGTAGCTGTCCTTTATGTCATTTGTTTTACCACAGTATTTACTTACACAAGGCCTTTACTTTTAGCCAGTTTGCAACTGAGCTACTGATGTATTTTTGTTCTTTTTTTGCCAGTAAAACTTGGGTATTCAGATCCCAAGGTTGCTGACTTACCTAGTATCTCTCCATTGTTTTCCACATTGGATCACTGGTGAGGTATATCTGAAGTCTGTTTTCATTCCGGGTAAAAGCCCTGGAGACTGGGTGCATTGAGGAGCAGACAGTGAATGGGGTAATGAGCTACTGTTGTTTATTTGTCTATAGTATAATTGGTTGAGTTCAGATAATAATGTAGCATCTGTCGTTATACTGTGCATGGAAATGTCAAAATAGAAAGCAGGCAGACAGGTGGATTAAAAGAGAAACAGGAAGAGAAACCAGGAAATATCACATAAGTTCTGATTTAAAGTAGATGCAAAGGGATAATGATAACAACAGCAACAGTTGTTGTGCACAGTCATTTGTTGTGCCCAGTGTTACAGCGTGAACTTCAGTGCTGGGCACGGCTGACTAATTGAGTGCTGACCATGTGTCAGCACTTGCTAAGTATTTTATAAATGTGACTGCATTTTATACAAGCACCCTTATGTGGAAGATATTATTGGCCCTGTTAAATAGGGTAACTGAAGTTCATAAAGACTGTCATATGCCTGTTGGCCAGGATTTGAACCTCTGGTTGTCATACTAAAAGCCTGTTTTCTAACCATACATTACATTTAGTAGACTAAAATTTTTTAAACTGCAATGTTAAAAGTCAGGATAGTGATTAAGGAAGATAATTCTCAATTCAGTTCAGTTCAGTAGCTCAGTCGTGTCCGANACTGTATAGAGCTTCTCCATCTTTGGCTGCAAAGAATATAATCAGTCTGATTTTGGTGTTGCCCATCTGGTGATGTCCATGTGTAGAGTCTTCTCTTGTGTTGTTGGAAGAGAGTGTTTGCTATAACCAGTGCATTTTCTTGGCAAAACTCTATTAGTCTTTGACCTGCATCATTCCGCATTCCAAGGCCAAAAGGATTCTGAGGACTTTGATCAGGGTGCTAGTTATACAGAAATGTTCACTTACTGAAAATTTATCAAGTTGTATATTTAATATATGTGCACTTTTTCATGTTTGTTATATTTCAATAAAAAATTTAAAACAATGACAAAATACAGCTTTTAACAAAAGATTCTGTGTATCAGCTGTGTATAACACTGATTCAAATTTTGTTTTTAAAAGTTTAAAATGTGTATTTAAATGAAAATTAATGAAGATTCTGAGGTGATGAAAAGTTTTAGAAACAGATAGTGATGATGGCAACGCAACACTATGAATATACGTAATGCCTCTGGTTGCTGTCTCTTGGTGGTGAATCTAGTTATTCATTAGTAATGTTTTCATATCACTTACTCTAGTTCTTACAGTAAATGTATATTACATTTATAATCAGGAAAAATAGTTTAGAAAATGTATATAACTAGTCCATAGAGATAGTTTACCCTTTAAATAACTCTTGGTTAGCTAGTCCTTGTAGGACACATGAGTAAACTTAATCTGAACAGTTGATGCTGGGGGAAGTCAGTCTCAAAGAAAAGAAACTCAGGGTGTTCAGTTCTTGTTCTTGTTTCCTAGAAATAGAAGCCGTGATATTCAGATTCTTTTAGCATTTGCTGAGCACCTACTATGTGCTTATCACCATACTAAGCACTTTTACATGCAGTATTTCAGTTAACATGTTAGTTTATTGCTTCTCTTACCAAATATATATAGTGAGCATCTATTTTGTACTATGCCCTACAGTTATAATGAAAAGTAATACATTTTCTCACATCCTTACAGAGCCTGCAGACTAGTGGGAAAGCCAGACATTAAGCAAGTATCAATAATATCGTATACTGAAAGCTATAATAGACATAATTGGACCTTAATTTTGATGTACATGGGTTCATCTCTTCATTGGGTTTTTAACATATGACAGTGTTAATAAAATAGCTTAATATTTGAAAATATTTTGCTGAAACTCATTGCTGACTCAGAACACTAAGATAAACTTCTACTTGTGGTATCCAAAAAAAAAACGATAAAAGTAACTGATTTAACTTTCTACTCTTCTGGTTTTTAAACAATATTTTTGTAATGTTTTTGTCTCCATTTTTGAATATCAATTTCACCATATAAAAAATGAGAGTGTAGGACTATTTAGCCAATGTAACTCTAAGCAACCATTAACCAAAGCCTGTTATGTCTCAGACAGCACACAGGGAACTTTACATATGTTGTGTATATAATCCCATGTTTATAATCCCCTTTNTTTTTGTAATGTTTTTGTCTCCATTTTTGAATATCAATTTCACCATATAAAAAATGAGAGTGTAGGACTATTTAGCCAATGTAACTCTAAGCAACCATTAACCAAAGCCTGTTATGTCTCAGACAGCACACAGGGAACTTTACATATGTTGTGTATATAATCCCATGTTTATAATCCCCTTTGAAGGAAATGGCAACCCACTCCAGTATTCTTGCCTGGAAAATTCCATGGACAGAGGAGCCTGGCAGGCTACAGTCCATGGGATTGCAGAGTCGGACATGACTGAGCACACAGGATGAAGTAGGTGATATTAATTCAGTGCTTCCAGAAGGAAAATGACCTCAGTATCATAGAAAAGACTAGATTTTCTATACAGTACAGAAAATTTTAATGCTTTTTTGAAAATACTTCAATGTAAGAACCAACCAGATTATATAAATAACGCAGAAAGTAATTTCTTATTCATACTAAAGTCTGAGCAGATTTTGTTCTGTTATTAGTTGTTTTAAATCTATTTTAACAGGTAATACATTTATATAAGTCAGAAGTAAAATATATTAAACAGCGTATTCAGAAAATGCTGTCATTTCTTCCATCCTGTTTATCCCACTTCTATAGGTTACCATTTTTGTGTTTCTTTTTATCATTTTTTAAGTTTATTGATTTTTCTCCAAAGAAACAGCCTATTTATTGGTTATTAGTTATGTTTTTCTTTTTTTCTAATGTAATTCCTTTATGCTTTTAGTTCTATTTTCTTCTCAGCCTACTTTCCATTTGTTTTATTGAGAGTTTTTTTTCTCCTAGTGTTTTAAGCCTCATTCTTATTTTTATTCTTTCCTTTTGAATTATATAAGAATTTTAGGGTTACAAATTTCCTCTGAGTATGGCTTTAACTGAATCCCTTACATTCTAATATGAATATGAAATTTCAATAGTCATTGTTTTCTAGATAGTCTGTAGTTTTCATTTATATTTCCCTTTTTACCTGAGAGTTGTTTAATAGAGTTGTTTTTTGTGATTGTTCTTTCTCCAAAGGGAAGAGTGACACCAACTTGGAAAATTGTATTGAAATTTTAGAAAATGTATATACCAATTTCTCTCTCTCATATTACTTGATTATAATAGTTGTAAATTAACTGGGGGAAATTTTTATTTTTCCTGTTGATGAAAATTAGGAACATGAAAGAGTGAGAGTAACCAGGAACACAACTGGTTACTTTCTGTGAAGCTAAGCATGCCAATTTCAGGTTTATTTGTCTAAGGAACCTCCCTCAGTGCTAGGAACAAAATGATTTTAGTGAGTTTCTGCCATAGGCAGGGACATCAGAGACCTTTAACTTCCTTCTGCTGGAGTATCTTGAATGTGAAATAACACTAGGTTAAGAACTAGAGCCCAACCCTAGCCATGAGATCTCCCAACAGTTTACCCTAAGTTGTTTGAATCTGCCATCTCTAGATCCAGAGATCTGGACTTGGCCAACTCTGACAGTTCAGTGGCAAGGCTGGAACTGGGACCATAGTCTGCTCCAGTAAACCTGGTATTTTAATTTCTTTTCTTTCCATTCTATTTTCTTGTATTGAAACACAGTATATATACACAAATTTGCCTTTGTAACTATTTTTAAGTACAATTAAATGGCATGAATTACATTCACAATTTTGCAACCACCACCACCATTTCCAAAAATTTTCATCATCCCAAGCAGAATCATCCCTCCATTTCATTGTTAGTATCTTATCCAGAATTCTACAAAGTCTTCAGCCATTTCTATTTGGGAAATGTATGTTTTCTCTCTCTTTCGTTCTGTCTCTCCCCTCACCTTCACATCCCCGTGTGTGTGTGTGTGTGTGTGTATGTGTGTGTGTCCACGCCCGCGTACTTTTGCAAATGCTTCTAATAGCCTTAATTCATACCGCAGAAAGGAAGCAGTTGGGTGTTTGATACGTATTTCTTCAATCACAAATACTGAGCCTTTCAGTAAAAAATTAATTTCTATGTCATTACCTATCAATTTAATGTGTCATCATGGTGGGATTTATTTTAATTACTTGCTTATTGGGCTAATATTTAAAAAGGTGAAAAACACGTGATACTGTTGTTCAAGTATTAGGGTTAGTTAATAAATGGGGAATGACTTTGATGACTTTCTAGAAGCCAGCAGGTTTTTCTAGTGTCTCCCTCCCCCACCCCCTACAGTTCCATCTATCAACAGTTTAACTCCTTGTTTTTGCCCTCTTCAGGCCATCAGGCTCTCCTTAGAGCAGGCCTTGCCTCCTGAGCCAAAGGAAGAAAATGCTGAGCCTGTGAGCAAACTGCGGATCCGGACTCCAAGCGGCGAGTTCCTCGAGCGGCGTTTCCTAGCCAGCAATAAGCTCCAGATCGTCTTTGATTTCGTAGCTTCCAAAGGATTTCCATGGGATGAATTCAAGTTACTGAGTACCTTTCCTAGGAGAGATGTAAGTTCCCACAGCTGTCTTGGGAAGTATGTCCAGATGGGAGATAAAGCATCATTAAGCCTAGACAAAGTAGTCCAAGCAAAGTGCCATGGCACACCTTACCACAAAACCGAGCACTCATGAGTCCTTCTTTGTTCTGCACACCATTCTCTCCTCAGCCTTTGGAGAAAGTATGGCTTCCCAGGCCAGCAGACATGTGCCTAGTAGCCTAGGTAAGGAATTCAGTACCAGGTCTTTCTTCCTTCCTAACGATTTCCCCCTATTCCAGCACTCATACAGGCTTTCCCAAGATCTCATCTCTGTATCCCATAGGAGATCTGAGAATTATGTGCTGAACAACTTAACACTCAGATCAGGGTCAATGATTATAGGTTCACCATGAAAGAGTCATGCTAAACCAAGAATATTTTATAATTTGATAGTTCTTATTAGCCTGGGAAGTCAGGGAGAGTGACCTGAATTCACTGTGTATCTGTATATCAATAAGGCTTTTGATAGTCTCTCACAATATTCTGGAGAAAAGTAGAGAGATATATATCAACAGTTAGATTCTTTACTGATTAAGTAGATGTGTCCAGAAACTGCTGGCTAAGAGACTGTCCTCTCCCTGGGAGGAAACAAAAGGCTCTACATTTAATCTAATTATTCACCGCACGTATTGGCAACTTAAACGAAGACATTATCATATTTATGGATTATGAAAAACAAGGTTCAGGAAACCCTTAAAATAGTAAAACTTAGAAAAATTTTACAGAAATATATACATATGGAAAGAGATGCCTGCATAGACTTAGAAAACAAATTGCTCAAGTTTGAGATGGAAAAATCATGCTTGAATAAGAGGTTATTATGGTTAAATTAAGGTGAATATATGTTAATAATGTGTTATGACTGCTGTCAAAAAGCCAGCTGCATTTTTAGAGGTATAATCCCATCAAAAGAATAACTTAAGTCGTAGTCAACTCTTTACAAAAGTAAACTACCTTTGAGTACTTAGACTCCATGCTGAAACTCCTTGTTGTCACTTAAAGAAATAGGAACTTCTGTAGAGCAGGGCAGTTAGGAAGAGAAGGAAACAGGAAATCATATCATTTGGGGAAGTATTTTTCTCTAGAGAAGGAATGGCCATGGCAGATGTGATTGTTGTCTTCAGCTGTTTGAAAGCCTACCAGTAAAAACTGGAATCTGATTTTGTGTGACTCCAGCAATAAAGTGGGGCCAATAAGCTGAAAGTTATTGGGAGACAAATTTGGTCTTTCTAAGAAAAGAATATTTTGTGTTGTGAGGTAGTGGTTTTTCTATTTTTGAAGTTAACAAAGCACTACTAAATTATCCCTTTTTGGCAGTAATGGATATATGTGGAGTCATTCCTAATGTTTCTCCTTTATATGAAAAGGTGCTGAGACTAGCTTATCTCTAAGATACATTTTAAATCTTGATATTCTGTGACTACATTATGATCTGCTAATGTGAGACTTAATAGCATAGACTTCAACACCAAAACCAAGAATTTGGTCAAGGTTCATCTTGATCATCATAATTCAGTCACTCAGTCATGCCTGACTCCACACCGCCATGGACTGCAGCACACCAGGCTTTCCTGTCCTTCACCAACTTAGTCCCTCACATTAGCTGTTGAATTTGCAGGATAGAAACAGAAGCTAGTAGTATATGTTTAGCTCTACCACTCAGCCATAAATTCTTAAGTAGGATGAAGATCCAACAACTATCTCTAACCCAAGGAGACTAAAGTGGACCTCAGGTGCTGGACATTGTCCCTTTTCTCACTGCCCTCACCTCCTACTCCAACTTCTTCTTTTTTCTTATATAAGATGCAAAATTTGCATAATGGAACACATGCATGCATATGCTCTATGGACTACATGGCCAAGTAAGAAACTACCTTAAATTCTAAGGCTGAAGCTGAACTTTAAATGGGTGAACACTTAGAAAAGAGGCACTGTCAATCAGCCTGGCTCTCATGCTTCTTTCAGGCTATGCTGGACCATGAACATCTCACCTTGGAGAACTTGTATAACTTGGGAGCCAAATTAACCCCTTCCAACACTTGGTTTTAAGTCACCCTCCTGAGCCTTATCTATAAAATGAAAGTACTGAAAGAAGTGGAATCTATGGACCTTCCTAGCTTTTAAAAGTAACCTTTCTTTCAGATTAATTTTTGAACCTGGTTACTGGGAGTATATTAAAAAGCAAAGATATTACTTTACCAACAAAGGTCCATCTAGTCAAGGCTATGGTTTTTCCAGTGGTCATATATGGATGTGAGAGTTGGACTATAAAGAAAGCTGAGTGCAGAAGAATTGATGCTTTTGACCTGTGGTGTTGGAGAAGACTCTTGAGAGTCCCTTGGACTGCAAGGAGATCCATCCAGTCCATCCTAAAGGAGATCAGTCCTGGGTGTTCATTGGAAGGACTGATGTTGAAGCTGAAACTCCAATACTTTGGCCACCTGATGTGAAGAGCTGACTTATTGGAAAAGACCCTGATGCTGGGAGAGATTGAGGGCAGAAGAAGAAGGGGACGACAGAGGATGAAATGGTTGGATGGCATCACCGACTCGATGGACATGGGTTTGGGTAGACTCTGGGAGTTGGTGATGGACAGGGAGGCCTGGCGTGCTGCTGTTCTTGGGGTCACAGAGAGTCAGACATGACTGAGCAACTGAACTGAACTGGGAAGAGGGGAGAGGAACAGTCTCTTAAAAGGAGCTGGGTCTTATGATCAACACTAATAACTTCCCCCATAAGATAAAAATGTGGACTGTGTAAAGTTTCTGTTAAAAAGAATCCGGGCAAGTGAGACATGAAATGCAGAGGGTTCTTAGGCCTGCTCCATGCCTGCCTTGAGCTCTTAGTCACCATGCATCCAACCTTTTCAGTGTAGACCATGTTAAGTGTCAGTATATATTTGCCCTAAATGGAGGGTCAATCACTTGGTCTTAGAAAAAATTTACTCTTAGATCACATTTGTTTTACTATGCTGAAGAACACTATTCAATCTGGTTAACAGTCTCTTCTCTCTGATCCCTTTCTACTTCCATCTCATCTGAAGGCCAGTTTAGACTAAATTTGGCCCAGTTGCTCAGAGAAAATGTCTAGCCAAAACAGCTTGTTCCTATTGGAGAAATCAAGAGCTTCCCAGTATCCATCACAGGTCCATTTTATGGTCCTTGGTCAACTTGAAATTATCTGCCACAGGATGATTATTCTAAAACCCTACTCTGATCATTCTTTTTCTTATTTAAAAAATCTTTGGTAGCTTGCTACTCCCTCAGGATAAGTACAGACCCATTAGAATGCTTTTTAAAAACTCATCACAATCTGGCCCACAATTCTACCTCTCCCACCTTAAATCCTGCCTCCTTCTTAATTCTATCACCAGGAGATAGGATATTGCTCACTTTTCACTAAAGACACAAGAGACTGTCATGTCTTTGTGCTTTTGTCATACTTTGTTCTCTTTTCCTTGAATATCTATCCTTCCCACTTTTCCTGACCCATTTGAACTTGTCTTTTAATGCCTAGTTCAAATGTCACCTCCTCTGGGAAGCCTTCCCCTTCTCTTTAGCTCCTCACTTATGTATCCAGTGCAGTTTAGATTATACATTCCTCTCTCATAGGACTTATCCTATTGTTCTGTAATTATTTACAGAGACTGTTCATATCATCTTAGTATCTATCTCCCATGAAGTTACCAGCATGATGACTCACATCATGTTAATGTTGTCAAGTGTTAATGACCTCAAGTCTGATTGATCCTAAATCCCTGATTCCAGAGTGAACTAGAGAGGCTATTCCAAATGAGAACAGATGCCATAGGCCCACCCAGATTCCAGACCCACACCTAAACGCAGAAAGCCCACCCAGGATTCATTAGACCTCCTAGGGGTGGGATGAGAGTTAATGGCCCTTCATCCTTCTCTGAATGCTCTTTCAAGTCAAATGAGTAGTGTTTTTGCAAGGCTATTCTGTAACAGCCATCTGTGTCTGCAAGGATTAGGATCTAATTTGTAAAAGTCATCTTAAATTACAGCCAAACTAAAGACTGTTAAAAAGCACATCTTAAGACCTTGCCTTTTTAATAACAAATAACACAAGAGTTAACTCTAGAAGTCTTATTGTGTCTTCAGCCTTTTCTCCACAAAGCAGAGACGGGTTTCTCACCAGAGGACCTGTTACACATTTTTCTGCGCCCCTCCCCCCGCCCCCCCCAATCAAAACAATACTTCATGTTAAGATTTCCCAGCTGTCTCAACTATTTACTAAATGTCTGCTGGGTATACCACTGAACTGAGTGCTGTGGGACAACCAAAATAGCAAGAGACACAGACCTTCCTGGGAGAAGCTGATTGTCAAGATGCTGAGAACACTGAGTTGTTTGTTTGTTTAGTTCTGTTGTCTTCCATTTTGCTAATGACACTTACTAGGAGAAGAAGTAATATTCATTTCAGAGCTGCCATCATTAGGCGCTATCTCGTCGGTATGTTAAAGCCATATGAACATCATTGGCCCATTTGCCGTACTCAGGCATACCCAGGCAGTGAGGTAATTGAGTCTAAATACTGAAGAATGAGACTGACCCCCACTGTTCCTCACCCTGCCTTGGAATTGGAGTAAGGGATCCCTGCCAGCGCCCCGTTGCCCTCTGCAGTTGTCTGGCGCCACTCAGTGTAGAGTTGTCAGTATCCCCCAGCCTTCCTCTTCCTTTTTCTTGCCTCCTTTCTTTCCCACCCCTCCATCTTCTTTCCAATCCTGTTTTACCCTTATTACCCTCTCCTCCTTGTTTTCACTCTTCCCTCCATTTTTTGTTTTCTTAATCCCACAGCTCTTCTTCCTGCCTCCTGTCCTTTCTTCTTTTCCCTACTCATATCCACCTGCAACTGGAATGTGAGGTCTTACTATTTATCAGATGAGTACAGACTACTGCTAATGAGAATGGGGATGACAGGTGAGCTTCAGAACTGGTAACCTGTGTGCCTTGCCACTTGCATAATCACAGAGCCCCCATTCTTGCCCCAAGAACGTCTCTTTCTCTAGATCTGTAGCTATGAGTCCCAAAAACAGTGCAGATTTGTTTAAATGAGCTGGGAGGGAAGCCTTACAAATTTAGGGTATACAGATTTCTTCCTCTGTCACCCATCCCCCTTTACTACACTAAGCACCAAGCACTAAGCTCAGTACTGAGAACACAGTATTAAAAAACAATGACATAGTTCTTACCCTTGTCAAACTTAACAGTCTGTATCCACAAGCTACTGCTGGATGACTTGAAACTTTATTGATAGTACAAGGATATCCTATTTACCACTATAAGGAAATAAAAATAGGTTAGTGGCATTTCATTCTTCTAGTCATTTTTGCAAAGAGTAAGACATTTGCTGAGCAACCACTCAGCCAGCCTTCATACCAGACACTAATGACAGAGAAATCAGGGAATTGTTACTGACCTTAAAGAGTTCTGACTTCCCTGATGGCTCAGACAGTAAAAAGCGTCTGTCTACAATGTGGGAGACCCTGGGTTCAGAAGATCCCCTGGAGAAGAAAATGGCTATTTACTCCAGGACTACTGCCTGGAAAATCCCATGGACAGAGGAGCCTGGTAGGCTACAGTCCATGGGGTCACAAAGAGTTGGACAAGACTGAGCGACTTCACGTTCTTTTAAAGAGTTCACATTCTAGTAGAAACATATATGTAAAGCAAACTGTATTACAAATCATACAAACAGTTGGAAGGATAGGTAATTTCAGCCTGCAATGATAAGACTTCATAAAGGAAATGAATTTGACCTGAGCCTTTCACAGATAGCTGTTGGGTGAATGAAAGTGAAATAGATTAGTTAAAAGTCATGCTTTTAATAAAAATTTTAGTGGTAGTTAGACCTGTATCTGAATCCCACCTTATCACATACTTGTTTTATGACATTGAGCAACTTACTTGGCCCTGCTGAACTTTTATTTTTTCACTTTTAAAAGAGAATAATAATACCTGGCTCAGGGAATTGTGGCAGAAAGTGAAGAGGAACTAAAAAACCTCTTGATGAAAGTGAAAGAGGAGAGTGAAAAAGTTGGCTTAAAGCTCAACATTCAGAAAACGAAGATCATGGCAACTGGTTCCATCACTTCATGGGAAATAGATGGGGAAACAGTGGAAACAGTGTCAGACTCTATTTTGGGGGGCTCCAAAATCACTGCAGATGGTGATTGCAGCCATGAAATTAAAAGACGCTTACTCCTTGGAAGGAAAGTTATGACCAACCTAGATAGCATATTCAAAAGCGGAGACATTACTTTGTCAACAAAGGTCCGTCTAGTCAAGGCTATGGTTTTTCCAGTGGTCATGTATGGATGTGAAAGTTAGACTGTAAAGAAAGCTGAGCGCTGAAGAATTGATGCTTTTGAACTGTGGTGTTGGAGAAGACTCCTGAGAGTCACTTGGACTGCAAGGAGATCCCACCAGTCCATCCTCAAGGAGATCAGTCCTGGATGTTCATTGGAAGGACTGATGCTGAAGCTGAAACTCCAGTACTTTGGCCACCTGATGCGAAGAGTTGACTCATTGGAAAAGACCCTGAGTTAGACTGAGTTTGATTAAAAACAAACAAATAAACCAAAAAAGAAAACCAGAAGGAAAAACCTTAATGCCATTTAACTACCTATATCTTAAAAGCATCGATTTCATGGTAAAGCAAGATGAAGCATCGAATCAATGAAATGCATGAAAGTTGCAATGCTGAGCTTGTTCCATTCCCTTCAGATACTTTACATCACCGTATCTAATTTGAGATTTTCTAGTATCTCTAAGTAATCAAGACTCAGAGAATAAGATCTATGACTGTGGAATGGAATGCAACTAGTATCTAGTAGGTTATAATATTATTTCTGCATCTAGTTCAGTTCAGTTCACNTGCTGAGCTTGTTCCATTCCCTTCAGATACTTTACATCACCGTATCTAATTTGAGATTTTCTAGTATCTCTAAGTAATCAAGACTCAGAGAATAAGATCTATGACTGTGGAATGGAATGCAACTAGTATCTAGTAGGTTATAATATTATTTCTGCATCTAGTTCAGTTCAGTTCACTCGCTCAGTCATGTCCAACTCTTTGTGACCCCATGGACTGCAGCACACCAGGCCTCCCTGTCCATCACCAACTCCCAGAGCTTACTCAAACTCGTGTCTGTTGAGTTGGTGATGCCATCCAACCATCTCATCCTCTGTCATCCCCTTCTCCTCTTGCCATCAGTCTTTCCCAGCATCAGGGTCTTCCAATGAGTCAGCTCTTCACATCAGGTGGCCAAAGTATTGGAGTTTCAGCTTTAGCATCAGTTCTTCCAATAAATATTCAGGACTGATTTCCTTTAGGACTGACTGGTTGGATCTCCTCACAGTCCAAGGGACTCTCAAGAGTCTTCTCCAACACCACAGTTCAAAAGCATCAATTCTTAGGCACTCAGCTTTCTTTATGGTCTTAATCCATCCATGACTATTGAAAAACCATAGCTTTGACTAGATGGACCTTTGTTGGCAGAGTAATGTCTCGCTTTCTTTTTTTTAATTGAAGGATAATTGCTTTATAGAATTTTGTTGTTTTCTGTCAAACTGCAACATGAATCAGCCATAGATATACATATAGTCCCTCCCTTGTGAACCTCCCTCCCATCCCACCCCTCTAGGTTGATACAGAGCCCCTGTTTGAGTGTCCTGAGCCATACAGCAAATTCCCATTGGCTATCTATTTTACATAGGGTAATCTCAGTTTCTGTGTTACTTTTTCCATACATCTCACTCTCTCTTCCCCTCTCCCCATGTCTATAAGTCTATTCTCTATGTCTGTTTCTCCATTGCTGCCCTGAAAATAAATTCTTGAGTACCATTTTTTCTAGATTCCATATATGTGCATTAGAATACGATATTTATCTTTCTCTTTCTGACTCACTTCACTCTGTATAATAGGTTTTAGGTTCATCCACCACATCAGAACTGACTCAGATGTGTTCCTTTTTATGGCTGAGTAATATTCCATTGTGTATATGTATCACAGTTTCTTTATCCATTCATCTGTCAGTGGGCATCTAGGTTGCTTCCATGTTCTAGCTATTGTAAATAGTGCTGCAATGAACAGTAGAATACATGTGTCTTTTTCAACCCTGGTTTCTTCAGAGTACATGCCTAGGAGTGGGATTGCCGGGTCATATGGTGGTTTTATTCCTAGTTTTTTAAGGAATCTCCATACTGTCTTCCATAGGGCTGTATTGATTTCCATTCCCACCAACAGTGCAAGAGTGTTCCCTTTTCTCCACACTCTCTCCAGCATTTCTTGTTTACAGACTTTTTGATAATGCCCATTCTGACCAGTGTGAGGTGATATCTCATTGTAGTTTTGATTTGCATTTTTCTAATAATGAGAGATGTTGAGCATCTTTTCATGTTTTTGTTAGCCATCTGTATGTCTTGGAGAAATGCCTGTTTAGGTCTTTTTCCCACTTTTTGATTGGATTGTTTGTTTTTCTAGCATTGAGTTGTAGGAGCTGCTTTTATATTTTGGAAATTACCCCTTTGTCAGTTGTTTCATTTGCTATGATTTTCTCCCATTGACAGGTGTATTTTCACCTTGCTTTCACCTGTGCAAAGCTTTTAAGTTTAATCAGGTCCCACTTATTTACTTTTGCTTTTATTTCCATTACTCTAGGAGGTGGGTCATAGAGGATCTTGCTTTGATTTATGTCATGGAGTGTTCTGCCTATGTTTTCCTCTAAGAGTTTTATAGTTTCTCATCTTACATTTAGGTCTTTAATCCAATTTGAGTTTATCTTTGTGTTAGGAAGTGTTCTAATGTCATTCTTTTACATGTAGCTGTGCAGTTTTCCTAGAACCATTTATTGAAGAGGCTATCTTTGTCAATGTATATTCTTGCCTCCTTTGTTAAGAATAAGGTACCCATAGGTGCATAGGTTTATGTCTGGGCTTTCTATCTTGTTCCATTGGTATATATTTCTGTTTTGTGCCAGTACCATACTGTCTTGATGACGGTAGCTTTGTAGTATAATCTGAAGTCAGGAAAGTTGATTCCTCCAGCTCCATTCTTCTTTCTCAAGACTGCTTTGGCTAGTCAACATCTTTGATGTTTCCATACAAAGTGTGGAAAATTCTTCAAGAGATGGGAATACCTGACCACCTGACCTGCCTCCTGGGAAATCTATATAAAGGTCAAGAAGCAACACTTAGAACCGGACATGGAACAACAGACTGGTTCCAAATAGGAAAAGGAGTCCATCAAGGCTATAAATTGTCATGCTGCTTATTTAACTTATATGCGGTGTACATCATGAGAAATGCTGGACTGGATGAAGCACAAGCTGGAATCAAGATTGCCAGGAGACATATCAGTAACCTCAGATATGCAGATGACACCACCCTTATGGCAGAAAGTGAGGAAGAGCTAAAAGAGACTCTTGATGAAAGGGAAAGAGGAGAGTGCAAAAGTTGGCTTAAAGCTCAACATTCAGAAAACTAAGATCATGGCATCTTATCCTATCACTTCATGGCAAATAGATGGGGAAACAGTGGAAACAGTGACAGACTTTATTTTTGGGGGGCTACAAAATCACTGCAGATGGTGACTGCTGCAATGAAATTAAAAGATACTTACTCCTTGGAAGAAAAGCTATGACCAACCTAGGCAGCATATTAAAACACAGAGACATTACTTTGTCAACAAAGGTCCATCTAGTCAAAGCTATGGTTTTTCCAGTAGTCATGTATGGATGTGAGAGCTGGACTATAAAGAAAGCTGAGCGCTGAAGAATTGATGCTTTTGAACTGTGGTGTTGTAGAAGACTCTTGAGAGTCCCTTGGACAGCAGGGAGATTCAACCAGTCCATCCTGAAGGAAATCAATCCTGAATATTTATTGGAAGGACTAATGCTGAAGCTGAAACTCCAGTACTTTTTGACACCTGATGTGAAGAAGTGATTCATTGGAAAAGACCCTGATACTGGGAAAGATTGAAGGCAGGAGCAGGAGGGGACGACAGAGGATGAAGTGGTTGGATGGCATTACTGACTCAATGGACATGAGTTTGAGTAAACTCTGGGAGTTGCTGATAGACAGGGAGGCCTGGCATGCTGCAGTCCATGGGGTCACAAAGAGTCGGACATGACTGACTGAACTAAACTGAACTGAATGAATTGTGAAATTTTTGTTCTTGTTCTGTGAAAAATGCCCTTGGTAATTTGATAGGGATCACNTAAAGTCAGCCACTATTTCCATTGTTTCCCCATCTATTTGCCATGAAGTGATGGAACCAGATGCCATGATCTTAGTTTTTTTGAATGTTGAGTTTTAAACCAGCTTTTTCACTCTCCTCTTTCACCTTCATCAAGAGGCTCTTTAGTTTCTCTTTACTTTCTGCCATGAAAGTGGTATCATCTGCATATCTGAGTTTGTTGATACTTCTCCTGGCAATCTTGACTCCAGCCTGTGAATCATCCAGCCTAGCATTTCATATGATGTACTCTGCATATAAGTTAAATAAACAGGCTGACAATATACAGCTTTGATGTACTCCTTTCCCAATGTTGTATGTATTATCATTTAATCCAAAAAATTATTCTAAAGTTCAGTATTCATACAGTCTTCAGACACAAAATAGGTTACGTACCTTGCCCAATGTCATAGTAAATATCCCAACCAAATATAAACCTAAGTGTGTATGATTCTAGAGACTGTTCTCCTGCCTCTTGAGCCAAGTAAGGAATGAATTTGTGAGATAGTTTATAGTCAAAAAAATGCTTCTGATGTGTAAATGAAGCCCAGTTTTATACATTTGGGAAAGTTTCATTATCTCAGATTTCTTTATATTATCCTTGTAATTTTTATTCCTGAGTCACAGCCAGATGTAGCTAAAATATACACTTAGTTGTACTTCTTACTCTGTTTATCCAGGCTCTGTGCTAAGTGCTCAGGAATGGAGCACAGTCCTTCCTTTGAGAATATTCTCACCTCTCATATAAATAATCCTCACAGTGAGGTTTACATAGTAAGTCCTAAGAGTATTTCAGACTGAAAGGGCAAAGGATGGCCTGGATGACCAAGAAAAGTTTTGTAAAGGAGGAAGCAGATAAACAAAATTTTAGATGACAGGATTTTTGGTAGGCTGATAGAGGGAGAACATTCTGCAGCCCGTGGGCCAGCCTGAGGAAAGAAGCTAATGTTGGAAAGTTCAAGGCATGGCTAGGCATTGGAGCATAGAACAGATTGATTGAAATATGGAGTTTGTATCATAAAGTTCTGAGAAAAGACTGATGGGGGATTATATAAAACCTCAAATATCAGGAAAGGGAGCTTATTCCATGAGTAGATTGTTGAACAAAGGAAAGACTTGGTAGTCATGGTTATCTTCAATGTAAGATTACCCCTGCATTACTCCATAATGTANACAGATTGATTGAAATATGGAGTTTGTATCATAAAGTTCTGAGAAAAGACTGATGGGGGATTATATAAAACCTCAAATATCAGGAAAGGGAGCTTATTCCATGAGTAGATTGTTGAACAAAGGAAAGACTTGGTAGTCATGGTTATCTTCAATGTAAGATTACCCCTGCATTACTCCATAATGTATAAATTTACATTCCCTGGCACATAGTAGATGCTCAGTAAGTATCAAATCTCTGATCTCTCTCTCTCTCTCTGTGCTCAATATCTAAGTGATCTCATTCATCTTATAGCTTCAAATGCTTTATATACAGGTATAGCTACATATTCCAGCCCAGGCTTTCTCCTAAACTCCAGATATTTATACGTACAACTACCTGCTCAACATCTCCACTTTATGTCTGACTGGCATCTCAAATTAAACAATCAAAACTAAACTCTTGATTTCCTCCCTCCCCCAAACCTGCTTCTCTCATAGTCATCCATATCTCATTAAATGACAACTTCATCCTTCTTGTTTAGTCCCGAAACCTCGGATTCATCCTTGATTTCTCTCTCATTTTGCTATCCATCTCATGAACAAATTTTGTTGATTTTACCTTCAAAATACATTCAGAATCTACTTCTCACTGCTTCTACAAATAAATGTTAGTCCAAATCACTGTCACCTCTTGTCTAGTTTACTGTAATGGTGTCCTAACTGGCCATTCTGCCTCCACCCATGCACCCTCCCCACTTCAGTCTCTTTTTCTGAAAAACAGTTTTTTTTTTAATATAAGGCAGATCATGTCATTTCTCTTTTCAAAACCCTATAATGGCATCCCATCTAGTTCTGAGTCTTTGAAAGGCCCTCTCTGATACGACTCCTTGGCATTCCTCTGACCCCACTCAATCTGTTGCAGTCAACCTGGCATCCTTGTTGTTTGTTTGAAACCATGAAAAGTTTTCCCACTTTGGATGTTTGCACTTGTATCTTCTTCCTCTAGATATCCATAGTACCCATGCTGTTACTTCCTTTAGTTCTCTGCTCAAATACTGCCTTTCCATTGAGGCCTTTTCTTACCAACTTACATTAAAAAAACAGTTCTCCTTCCCTCTTCTGTCCTCACCTTCCCTAAGCTGCCAGAATGGCAATCCCTATGCCTCTTAGCCTGCTTTTTTTTTCCTCCTACACTGAACTGATCACTATCTGACATAGATAATAATAGTTATTTACTTGTTTATTGTCTGCACCCTACCAGAATGAAAGCTATTTGAAGGCAGGAACTTTATTTGTTCACTGCTATATACCTGGCACTTAGAACAGTACCTGGAAGTTAATTGATACGCAGTAAATAACTATCTATTGAATAAAGTAGACAAACAAATCTGTGAAGTAATAATAATGCTGTCTACCACTGTATGAGTTCCCACTGTGTGTTGGGCAGCTATGCTCTGCACTAGACAGGTATCATTTAATTGAATCCTTACAACAACCCTATGAGACTGCTATTATCGTTACTTTATAATTGAAAAAAATTAAAGGCATAAAGAACCAAGTTAAAAACCCTGGTCCAGAATATTTTATATCAAGTAGGCAAATATTATCTCTATTTTACAGGTATAGAAGCTGAAATTCTTTCAGTGTTTTGACCAAGATCACATAGCCAGAGGGTGGCAGAGCTGGAAATTAAATATGAGGGTCCTTATTTTTCTTACATATCTCACTGGCAGTTTGGAGAGATGAATTGAGATGGAGAAAGACTGAAGCCAGAAGAATAATCAGGGAATGTCACAATACTTAAAATAAGATTGATAAAAATGAAACTAAACAGAGAAATTAGAGAGATGGTTGTAGGTATGTAAAGTCTAATGCTTAGACTGTAAGTATTGTGATAAATGGTTCCACAGCTCTTCCTCCTTTTTCTGTACTTGGAGTCAGATCTTCGTTCTCATGTTGGCACTTCTGTCCATTTGCTGAGTTACACTGAGTAAGTGATTTGTTTTCTGTATTTCAGTTACTTCATCTTTCAAGTAAGGACAATGTGCGTCTTCACAGATACACTGTTATGATAAGATCAAAAGTGATAATGAGAACACTTGGTAGACGGCAGAGGGCCATGCCATTTGATTTGGTAATGCTGAGTTTCTTTGATCCATCTCCAGCAAGTTATTGCCTTTGACCTGTCTCTAACTTTTAAAAGATAAATTTTTTAGACATATACCTCGTTCTTAATATGAGATTTACCTGCACTTTGTCACTTGGGTTATTAACAGGCCCTTCCTTGGAAGAAAGTCCACTGTTTATTGTAGTTCCCCTGGTATAGGAAAAATGTTTTTCTGATCATTGGCAGTCACAATGGGGGAGATGGCATGATGCTGTAGTATGCTGCTGCTGCTGCTAAGTCACTTCAGTCGTGTCCGACTCTGTGCGACCCCAGAGATGGCAGCCTACCAGGCTCCCCTGTCCCTGGGATTCTCCAGGCAAGAACACCGGAGTGGGTTGCCATTTCCTTCTCCAATGCATGAGAGTGAAAAGCGAAAGTGAAGTTGCTCAGTCGTGTTCGACTTTGCAATCCCATGGACTGCAGCCCACCAGGCTCCTCTGTCCATGGAATTTTCCAAGCAAGAGTACTGGAGTGGGGTGCCATTGCCTTCTCCGATGCTATAGTATAAGGAATGAATTATCAGGACCTTGGATGTGTCACATAACCTCTGTAAACTGGTTCCTTCACATGTAAGAAGTTAGATAATAATAGCCACCTATAGAGTGGTTTTAAGAATTAAATAAGGTGATTTGAGAGCACGGACATGGCACTTAATAGGTATTCAGAATATGTGAGACTTTAAGATGTGTAGAGCTTATACTGGGAAGTGACATAGCTCACCATGGGCATGCCCCCTGGGCAAGGCACTGTGTGTAGGATGAAACCACACCATGTCACTTTTAGTCAGACTTCCCTTTAAGGAAGTATATTCTCTTCTCTTCCTTCCACACCACCATTTTCATCAAGCAGAATCCTCTTAGTTAGGACTGCATGGAAATGTGACTAAACACCGGAGAGGTTTTTAGTAAAAAGTGTTGGTACAATTTTCTACGTTAGTTTCAGATGAGCTGGGTCTGAGCCTTCTGAAAATGAGTGGATGCTGATGTGAAAGTTTTTTTTGAAATGTTTATGCCTGATTTGGTGATCTCTTCAGTTCTTACAGCCTTTTCCAGTTTTCACTCAGTCAAGGATAATAATAATTATTAATTTGCTATGCTGCGCTAGACACTTTAGAAAGTATTCTCTCAATCTTTATACAAACCCTAAAGTATAGATAGTGCCTCTGTTTTCCAAATAAGATAACTGAAGCTGCAAGACATTTAGTATTATTTCCAGGGTCATATATGTGGTAACTGACATAATTGGGACATGAACATCCAAAACCTATGCTTTTTATCCTAAATGGAAAACTTTTTCATATAATGTGTCAGGAACATCCCCAAGGTCTACCTCCAGGTTCAGTGATATTCTAGGAGGACTCACAGAATTGAGCATACTCATAGTCACAGCTGTGATTTATTATAGCAAAAGAATATAAAGCAAAATCAGCAAAGAGAAAAGGCACATGGGGCCAGGTCCGGACAAAATCGGGCAAAGCTTCTTCCAAGAGTCCTCTGTCAGTGGAGTCACATAGGATGAGCTTCATTCCCTCAGCAGTGATTTGGGAGAGCACATGTGAAATGTTGCCAGTAAGGAAGCTTTTTAGGGGCTTAATAGGTGTCTGATTACATAAGGACCCTCTGTATGGTACATTCAAAAATTCCAGAATCTGATAAGGAAAGCAGGTGTTTAGCATAGTTATATTGTTTGCACAAGCCATTTAAGTAACATTAGTGAGCTACTCTTATCAGTTCTGAGAATAATGGGAACGCCCCTAAAAGCCAAGTTCCCAGACACCAGCCAAAGGCCAACCTTGTAAGCAAACCTTTCAAAGAATAGCAGTTGGGCCTGCTATGTTAACTTTTCTGCAGAGATCACCCTTTGCTCCTGTCCGAGGCATCTTTACAGAAAAATTATGATCAGTAGGAACCTACACACAGGCTGAGAAAAACCTATAGTTGTTGATCTCAATTATTTTTGCTTTTTAGGGATCCTGGACTTAGCCAGTTAAAACAAATCCCGTTAACCATATAGTCTGTCTTAGAAAGCCAGATGGATTCCTCCTCAAGTTTATGTGTTAACCCTTTCTCTCACCTGGCCCAAGGCATCAATTCAGGTACAGCACAACTAGCTAGTAGAAGCTGACATGAAGCTCCTTCCAGGGACGAGCCTGTCACAATATCCAGGTACACACCAGAAGTGCAATCACAGAGAACAGTCATGGGAAACAAAGCTTACAAGTGTTAGAGCATGCCAAGCAGGACATGCATTAGTTGGGCCCACTGTGATACCTCCCACTGCTGGGTTCTCAGTCAGTGATTTAGTTCAGCCCTTGGTTTCAGAGGGACTGCCTAAGCAGTCTCAAACAGTTTTGCTTATCCGTGACACCAATTCATTCACCTCCTGAGTGTAGACGGTATCTGGAGACATTCTGTTTGGAACTTACGGAGCTGAGACCACCCCCTGCTGTTTCATAGTCACCACTGTCATGTGTGATTGTAGACTCAGCAGTCAGTTTGAATTCAAAGCACTTGCAGCATCTTGGAGAGGCAGCATGGGGAGTTTTCCTTTAGGAAGAAGGGAAAACGTCCGGGAACAGTTTTTAAAAGCAAAGACCTTTAATGCTTTCTCCCTCCTTTGTAAACCCACCACCACCACCAACACCAACACCATGTGTCAAGGTTTTTGTTTAGTTTTTTCTCCTTTGTTTTAAAATTGTTGTGTCTCAGCAGTCATAATTTTACTTTTTTAAAAACTATACCCTGGTCTCATCCAGACCCTTCTTTAGGAAGGACTGTATATGCAACAGGGAAAAAAGACTTTTACAGAATATAATTTTTATACAACTAAACCAGAAAGATATGTCATGTTTAAGATTTGGTTAGTAAAAAATCCTGAATTATGTAAAATTTTCAAAATGACTTTATATAACCTCTCACTCCTTTGTCCTGTTCATTTATCCCATTAGCAGCCTGGAAAAGATCAATCCCTTTCTGATAACAGTAGCATTTAATAATCAAATTGTCTTTCAAAGGTGTGTGCTCCTAGAGAGATGAGAGAAGCAGAGTCAGGCTATTTATTAGTCCATTGTTGCATACTACAACTATTCTGGGAAGGTGAACACAAGTCAACAGCAATGAGATGTCCCCCGAGGTAGTCAGGAGTCCATTCTGTCAGGAGTGGGCAAGGAGGTCACACTGTTTGTGATAGTTCTGTCTCCGTATCAAATATAAGCCCATCAGCAGCTTGATTTTGGATGGTCCGATCAAAAAACAAACCCTTTCCTGTTGGCATTTGTATGTGACCCAGATGGTATAGACAACATTCATAATGTTTCACAATTTCAGGCCCTACCCAGAGGTATCATAAATCTTCAGTAGTCCCAGAGTCAGAGTCCTATTCATTGAACCTATGCTTAATTGCATTTCAGCACTTGCAGTACATTCTGATGCTAAAACTGCTCACAGCAGACAATCAGGTTTTAGGTTAAAGTCAGGTCTGGGGCCATTAGGATTTGTGGATTTAGGATTCCAATAGAAGGCATTAGTGATTTTGTTTTGAATTTTTTTCCAAAATCACTACAGATAGTGACTACAGCTATGTAATTAAAAGATATTTGCTCCTTGGATTTTCATTCTTTTCAAATCACAGTCACAGAAAACTAACCAATCTGACCACTTGGACCACAGCCTTGTCTAACTTAATGAAACTATGAGCCTTGCCAGGGTCACCAAAGACGGACAGGACATGGTGGAAAGTTCTGACAAAATTTGGTCCACTAGAGAAGGAAATGGCAAACCACTTCAGTGTTCTTGCCTTGGAACCCCATGAACAATATGAAAAGGCAAAAGGATAGGACACTGACAGATGAACTCCCCAAGTCGATAAGTGCCCAATATGCTACTAGAGATCAGTGGAGAAATAACTCCAGAAAGAGTGAAGAGATGGAGCCAAAGCAAAAACAACACCCAGTTGTGGATGTGACTGGTGATGGAAGTAAAGTCCAATGCTGCAAGAGCAATATTGCATAGGAATCTGGAATGTTAGGTCCATGAATCAAGGCAAATTGGAAGTGGTCAAACGGGAGATGGCAAGAGTGAATATCGACATTTTAGGAATCAGCAAATGAAAATGGACTGGAATGGGTGAATTTAACTCAGATGACCATTATATCTACTACTGTGGGCAAGAATCCCGTAGAAGAAATGGAGTAGCCATCATGGTCAACAAAAGAGTCCGAAATGCAGTACTTGGATGCAATCTTAAAAACGATAGAATGATCTCTGTTTCCAAGGCATTCCACTCAGTATCACAGTAATCCAAGTCTATGCCCCGACCAGTAATGCTGAAGAAGCTGAAGTTGAACTGTTCTATGAAGACCTACAAAGCCTTCTAGAACTAACACCCCAAAAGATGTCCTTTTCATTATAGGGGACTGGAATGCAAAAGTAGGAAGTCAAGAGATACCTGGAGTAATAGGCAAATTTGGTCTTGGAGTACAAAATGAAGCTGGGCAAAGGCTGAGTTTGACCAAGAGAATGCACTGGTCATAGCAAACACCCTTTTCCAACAATTCAAGATAAAGCTGTATACATGAACATCACCAGATGGTCAATACCGAAATCAGACTGATTATATTCTTTGCAGCCAAAGATGGAGAAGCCCTATACAGTCAGCAAAAACAAGACTGGGAGCTGACTGTGGCTCAGATCATGAACTCCTTATTGCCAAATTCAGATTTAAATTGAAGAAAGTAGGGAAAACAACTAGAACATTCAGGTATGACCTAAATCAAACCCCTTATGGTTAAACAATGGAAGTGACAAATAGATTCAAGAGACTATATCTGATAGACAGTGCCTGAAGAGTGCCTGAAGAACTATGGACAGAGGTTCGTGATATTAAACAGGAGACAGTGATCAAGACCACCCCCAAGAAAAGGAAATGCAAAAAGGTAAAATGGTTGTCTGAGGAGGCGTTACAAATAGCCAAGAAAAGAAAAGATGCAAAAAGCAAAGGAGTAAAGGAAAGATACATCCATTTGAATGCAGAGTTCCAAAGAATAGCAAGGAGAGATAACAAAGCCTTCCTCAGTGATCAGTGCNGCTGGAATCAAGATTACCAGAAGAAATATCAATAACCTCAGATATGCAGATGACACCACCCTTATGGCAGAAAGTGAAGAAGAACTAAAGAGCCTCTTGATGAAAGTGAAAGAGGAGAGTGAAAAAGTTGGTTTAAAGTTCAACATTCAGAAAACTAAGATCATGGCATGTGGTTCCATCATTTCATGGCAAATAAGTGGGGAAACAATGGAAACAGTGAGAAACATTATGTTTTTGGGCTCCAATATCACTGTAGATGGTGACTACAGCCATGAAATTAAAACATGCTTGCTCACTGGAAGAAAAGTTATGACCAACCTAGACAGCATATTAGAAAGCAGAGATATTACTTTGCCAATAAATGTCCCATCTAGTCAAGGCTATGATTTTTCCAATAGTTGTGTATGGACTATAAAGAAAGCTGGGCACCGAAGAATTGATGCTTTTGAATTGTGGTATAAGAGAAGACTTGATAGTCCCTTGGACTGCAAGGAGATCCAGCCAGTCCATCCTAAAGGAAATCAACCCTGAATATTCATTAGAAGGACTGATGCTGAAGCTGAAACTCCAATACTTTGGCCACCTGATGCAATGAACTGACTCATAGGAAAAGACCTTGATGCTAGAAAAGATTGAAGGCAGGAGGAAAAGGGGACAACAGCGGGAGAGATAGTTGAATGGCATCACCGACTTGATGGACGTGAGTTTGGTTAAGCTCCAGGAGTTGTTGATGGACAGGGAAGGCTGGCATGCTGCAGTCCATGGGGTTGCAAAGAGTCAGACACGACTAAGTGACGGAACTGAACTAAACTGCTCCTTGGAAGGAAAGCAACGACAAACCTAGACAAAACAAAGATATCACTTGGCCGACAAAGGTCCATATAGTCAAAGCTATGATGTCCAATAGTTATGTTTGGATGTGAGAGTTGGACTGTGAAGAAGGCTGAGTGCTTTCCAATTGTGATGTTGGAAAAGACTCTTGAGATTCCCTTGGAACACAAAGAGATCAAACCAGTCAATCCCAAAGGAAATCAGCTCTGAGTATTCATTGGAAGGACAGGTGCTGAAGCTAAAGCTCCAATACTTTGGCCACCCAATGCAAAGAACCAACTCATTGGAAAAGACCTTGATGCTGGGAAAGATTGAAGGCACAAGGAGAAGGGAGTGGTAGAGGATGAGATCATTAGATAGCATCATCAACTTAATGGACGTGAGGTTGAGCAAAGTCCGAGAGATAATGAAGGATGGGGAAGTCTGTCATGATGCAATCCATGGGTCACAAAGAGTTGGACACAACTTAGCAACTAAACAACAGAAGCCAGCAACTTTTCTTGTGCAGCAGCAAAGCCAAGATGCTATAGGGACAGACAGCTGTGTTCCAAGTTCAAATGGCAAGCAAGACTTCCCTATGCTGTTTTAGCCTTGTCCAAATTTACCTACTCAAAAATATGCACAGTTTACTTGGAAAATCATAAGCCTCTAAAGACTAGACATCTGGTTTTATAAGTGCTGATAAGTAAACTAAAAACTACTTTTTAAAAACTCCTAATGTGTATCTCTCTGGAAGCTGCCTCTCTTTTCTATGTTGTTTCTCTTTCTCCAGATGCTCTAATAAGCAAAAATCATTCTGGAGACTTGTTCTGTCATTCAGAGTTTAAATTCTAACCCACTCACCAGCAGCAAAAAGCAAGGCAGCTGTGTTCTGCTAACACTTTTTGCTTGCAGCTTTCCCCAGTTAAGCTGACTCTGCTAGCATTTATGAAATTAGAGGTGTATCATGTTTTATATCAATTTTTACTATATACCCAAATATAGTAGCCCCAAAACCATTATGTTTTAGTCTCCTTTTTTTCTCATTGCAAATTTACTTAGCCCTCCAGCAGTAAATTTAGCTTTGTTCAGTCACTCAGTAGTGTCTGATTCTTTGTGACCCCATGGACTGCAGCATGACAGGCTTCCCTGTCCTTCACTCTCTTCTGGAGTTTGCTCAAACTCATGTCCATTGAGTTGAGTCCATAGATGCTATCCAGCCATCTCATGCTCTGTCACCCCCTTCTCCTCCTGCCCTAAATCTTTCCCAGCATCAGGGTCTTTTCCAATGAGTTGGTTCTTTGCATCGTGTGGTCAAAGTAGTACAGCTTCAGCATCAGTCCTGCCAATAAATATTCAGTATTGATTTCCTTTAGGATTGATTGACTTAATCTTGCTATCTAAGGGACTCTCAAGAGTCTTCTCCAGCACCACAAAAATTCGAATGTTAAAGTTGCTGGGGGGAGACCTTTCCTAGAATATGAAGGAAGTCAGGGAGGGAACCATACTAGGCTGCTGCAGCAAGGGTGTATTGTATTAGTCATGCAGTCATGTCTGACTCTTTGTGACCCATGGACTGTAGCCCACCAGGGAATTCTCCATGCAAGGATACTAGAATAAGTAGCCATTCCCTTCTCCAGGGGATCTTCCCAAGCCAGAGATCGAACCCAGGTCTCCTACATTATAGGCAGATTCTTTACCATCTGAGCCACCAGGGAAGCCCAGCAAAGGTAACAGCAGCCAAACAGAAGAAATTTCTGAAATATTTTTCTCCCTTAATTTTCCTACTAATTTATCTAAAAATCTGTTCCAGTTCCAAGAACTCATGTAACTTTCTTTTCCCTCACACTCAAAGAAGAGAACAGTACAAACTTTTAATATTTTTGGCCCATCCATCTCTTGCCACCTGAAAGTGAGAACAAAAGCTGAAGGCATTAGAAGGCTCACCTTTCCCCCCTCACTTTACCCAGTACAGCCAAAAGCAGTCGGGGGAGCCAGTAAGCCAACTCTTCTGGCTTGGGTCTGTTATTTTAAAATTGCATAAGGTAGCTTTTACCTCACAACAAACCATCAGCTCAGCTTCTGTTTCATACCATGGATAAATGACTCTGTATCCACTCAGGCACCAAATGTTCATCATTCCCTGCTTCTTCATCCTTTTTTTTTTCCCCCAAAGCAGTGTCTTCACCATATTTTGATGAGTCTGGTTGGGCTTCTGAATCCCACTTCTGACACTATCTGGGGAAGAGGTCTCAGGACCACTCCAGAGTTTCATGGTACCATAGCAGAACTCATAACTCAGGATGTAGTCATACTCACAGCTATGATTATTATAGCAAAAGGAAACAAAGCAAAATCAGCAAGGAGAAAAGGCACATAGATTGAAGTCTAGGAGAAATCAGGCAGAGCTTCTAAGGGTCCTCTCCCAGGGAAGTCACACAGGATGGACTTAATTCCCCCAGCAATGACTTGAGACAACACATGTGAAAAGTTGCCAAGCAAGGAAGCTTATTAGAGACTCAGTGTTCAGGGGTTTCACTGGGGGCTGATCACGTAGATACCCTCTGCCTGGTATACACCAAAAATCCAGAATCCTGGAAGAAAAGAAGATGTTTGGCATAAACTATTAACATGTTGTTTGTACAAACTGTCTAGGCACAGTAAGCCACAATTATCAGTTCTGGAAATCATACAAACCCTCCTCAAAGCCAGGTTCCCAGATGCCGACATTGTAAGCAAGCCTTTCAAAAGAATAGTCATCAAGCCTCTTCTCTGCAGATATAATTTTATTTTTTAAGATAGTCACATCTCAAGTTTCTGGGGTTTACTAGTAGATATGTAAGTAGAACTCCATAAACTGGGAAACTTCTAAGCATTTGACTTTGCCTCTCATCTTTACTTGTAGCAGAACTTGGTCCAGTAGTGAAGGATAAAAATAACTTCAGAATACAAACAGGCATCAGTTAACCCTGTATTTTCAAAGGAGATTTTTAAGAGAACCTGAGGGAAACTCAGTCCCCAGAGATGGTCATCACCTAGTCTCTAGGGTTCCAATACATTCAATATGAACTCGCCCCTAAATCTGTAGTGGTCTGCTCAGAGCCCCTGCAGTTGCAACTAGGCTTGAGGTTGCAACTACGCTTCCTCACCACAGAGGGAGAATTACTTTCTTCACGCTGGCTACTTAAAATAAAGAGAGAGTTGTTGGTATTTATTTTTCCTTGCTTGTTTTATAAGCAAATATAAATCAACACTGTAAGGATGATTTATTTAGTACTACTACTTCTTTTCAGTCACATTTCTAAGGCACTGTAGCCTGAAACAAGAGCATACATAGACCTGGAGTCAAATGGACCTGGCCTTGTATTCTAGATCAACTTTTCACTGAGTGATCTTAGAGAGATTACTTAATCTCTTGATGAAATGGGAGTTACGGTGTCTACTTTAAAGGGTTGTTGTGAGCATTAGATGAAAGAATAAATGTAACATGTTTACTATATATATAGCATTTAACAGGGTCAAAATCTAATAATGGTAACTGATATGATGTAATGGTGATTATTTCTCACTTCACTCCCCCAGCCCTCTTTCCTATCCTTGGTTTTTCTTTTCTGTTTTGGTTTTAAGAAGACAAGAAATCTTTATCCGATATTAACTGTTTAGAAACTATCAGCTTTTACAGGAAGGATATCTAACAGTCTACCTTGTATGACCAGTAACAAAAGGTTAAGGGGTGTTCAAGTAGAAATATATAGAGTTTAATATCTGCATTTTGTTTTACCAAAACAGCAGATTTCTTTCATAGTTAGAAGCATTGCTGAATTAGTTTATGGTATCTTTCTGAGGGTGAGAGACGGGCTCATTTCCTCATGATGACATTTATATCAGGGTCCTCCAGGGCTGACTCTGTGTAAACTTACGTCTGGCAGTAGCTGTACTGTCTTATTTGCCTTTGTGACCCCTGTTTCTGACACAGGGACCACACAGGCCTATCGCAGAGTAGGGACTCCCTGAATTGTGGGTAGATGGAATGTAGGTGGATGACACACACTGGGGAGAATGTAATGACAATTATAACATGGCCTTGGTCTAAAAGACCAAGTCTGTAGGGGCGATAAGGCAGGAGATCACCCTAGCAGGTGTAGGGCACATACCACCAAGCAAGGCACAGAAGCATACACTGATTTGACTGAACAAAAAGGTCTGTGTCGGGAGTGCAGATTGTGGTGAGAGAGGTAACTAAAGCTAAGAAATTAACAGTTTTATTCTATGGGCCATGGGGCTATTAGCTTTAGAACTGAGAGGTGTGCTGCTGCTGCTGCTAAGTCACCTCAGTCGTGTCCGACTCTGTGTGACCACATAGACGGCAGCCCACCAGGCTGCCCCGTCCCTGGGATTCTCCAGGCAAGAACACTGGAGTGGGTTGCCATTTCCTTCTCCAATGCAGGAAAGTAAAAGTGAAAGTGAAATTGCTCAGTTTTGTCCGACTCTCAGCGACCCCATGGACTGCAGCCTACCAGGCTCCTCCGTCCATGGCATTTTCCATGCAAAAGTACTGGAGTGGGTTGCAGCCAGGTCTTATAATTTGCAGTAGTTATATTGTATAAAGTTGTCACAAGCACTAAAGAAGCAAATACTCAATTGTTGCCCCTAGGTGAAGTAGAGGGTTAAATTACTATGAGCCTCTCATCACAAATTTTCATCAACCAGTCAATATATAACCTTGTCTTATGTGTGCTTCTTTTTAAAGACACCTTATTTGACATATAATGTTGATTAACATTGAATCTGTGACCAACTCATGCCTAAGCACAGCTTATCTAACACACACAGTTTCTCCTTCCTACACTTAGGAACACTAGGTAGCACCTCAGCACTAGTCTTAGCAGCAATTGATTGGGGATTGCTCACAGTTTGCAGTGACTAGATTTTAGGATATGTGGAGAAAAATGAGATGGGAGGTAAAAAATACTGGAGAGTTCTCTTTGCGTTAAACAAACACTTGAGTACTTCTTATGTAGCGTAAGACATTGGAAATACAGTAGTGAATAGCCTAAAGTTTTTACCCTCATGGAACCAATTCTAGTGGAAATTTTAACTAGTTAAAGTAGATGTTGGCCCTTGTGTAAGGATGCAGAATTTAGGCTTAGAACTGTCAAATAGCTAACAAATTGGGTTGCTAATAAGTTACAGAGCAGTGGCTCCAGCTAGGTCTTTTGAGTTCACATTTCTGTCTACATCATGCCACCCTAATCATGCCTGACCTCATCTGATTACATATTTCTGTGTTTTTCCCCTACTGTCTCAAACCTGTTGATTATTTATATCAGAAAGGATCAGAGTAGTGGGAGCCTGGGAAAGGGAAACCAGATACTTGTTTAGAAGTACACGAGACAACAGGTTTATGGGAGTTAGAACTAAGAGGACAGTGGCGGAGATGAAGAGGAGACACAGAATCAGGAAGAAGCACAAATCACTGAGATTTGGTGATTGTCTAACTATGTCAGGTTAGGGATGGTAGGAAGAAGGAGTTGTCAAAGGTGCTTAGAGGTACCATGTGCAAAATCAGAGAAGACTGATGAAGATGCAGGTTTGCCTTAGAATTTGTTAAGTCTGAGGTGCCAGGAGAAAGTCTAGGTGGTGCTTTCTGATGAGGACAAAGGGATTTAAACTGAGACTGGCTCAATACCAAAACTGGCCCTGGCAGTAACTGGAGTGGATTTGAAGAAGATAAGGGACAGAGAGACAGTATAAGGCAGTAGTTAAAAGATTGAGTTCTGGAGTCCCAAGCTGATTCTCACCTCTGCATTTCCTAGCTTTTTGATCTTTGGCAAATTACTTAACCTCTACGTAGCTCAATTTCCTCATCTATAAGAGAAGAATAATGCTAGTACCTACTTCACAGGGCTTTTGGAAAAATGCAAGAGATGATACTTACAAAGCACTAGCATCAATATGTAGTAAATGCTCAGTATACCTAAGCCATTGTGATGAAGTTGATGGCAAGGAGCAGGAAGGATTTTGCTAACCCACAAAAGAATTGAGAGACCAAGTGATACCCTGTAAGAAAACCCATCATTGAATGCTCCTTGACAGATCAAAAGGGGTACACAAAAGAGTTTTTAAAATATGTTTGAGGTGATTACAGCCATTTCATGAAAGTTGAACGGGATTCAAAACCTTAATAAAATCTGCCCTGCCTCTTTCTAACTCATTTACAAAGTACTTGGAATAGTAGGGGGTTATAACAATGAATAAAGTCATTTATTTTATGCCACTTGTATGCACAATCAAGTATATTAGTTATCTGAAAGATGCATATCATCTCCATTTTACAGATGAGGACACAGAAGCTTAGCTTAAATTTCTCAAAGTTGCATAGTAAATGTCAATACCAGTATTTGATTCTAAAATCCAGGTTCTTTCCCTATACCATGCTAAACATAAAATGCAGTGACTGTTAGGATTGTGTATAGATAGGCTGATGTATTTAAACCTTTCCCAAATTAACTTACTTTGCCCCAGAACTTAATTTTATAAGGTGCTTATAAAGCACTATATCATTCAGTATCTGAAATCAAATAAATTTTTGAAGGGTGTACATACAACCCAATCTGGCTCCATCCGGCCATAAATAAAAAATCATTAGTTCTGTACTCAGTATTCCAGGTGCTTCTGCACACATGCTTTGTTCACTTAAAGTCTGTATAATAACCCCATTGTAAATACAAACAACTGCAAACGTGTATATGCGCAGATTAACCTTTTCTAGACACTCCTTGTAATTTTCAAAGCCAGTGCTGGAGTTTCACAGTGCAGTGGCTCATGCATCAACATACCAGTTCCCCTGGGCCTCCCTGGGCCTCACTGCAGTGCTTGTTACAGTTCCGGCTGCAGCCCTAGCCTACCTCACCTGGACCATACCCTGCTTTTCATCCAGAATCTAGCCCTGTAGGCTTCAGGTTGAGTGTCTGTGGCTGAATCCCAAACCTGAAGATTCTTGATATTTCCAAGTTTATTCCACTTTCCTTCCTTGTGTGAACAGGCCTTCCTCACACATGCATTTTAGGGTGTGAGAACTCAAAAAATCCTTATTTTATAGATGAGAAAAGCAAGATGCTGAGAAAAAAATAATTTGATCAAGGCTTCAAGAAACCGAAGACACCAAAAGCAGAAATGGTTAACCCAAGTTTACATAGTCACAGAATTAGCATAAGATATACTGATGCTGAAGCTCAAGCCCCCCAGTATTTTGGTCATCTGATGAAAACAGCCAACTCATTGATCAAGTCCCCGATGCTAGGAAAGATTGAGGGCAGAAGGAGAAGAGGGCATCAGTAGATGAGATGGCTGGATGGCTTCACCATTGCAATGGACATGAACTTGGGAAAACTTTGGGAGATGGTGAGGTACGGGGAGGCCTGATGTGCTGCAGTTCATGGGGTCACAAACAGTTGGACATAGTAACAACAATATACATTTTTTTTAACAAAAAAATATTTGTACACATGAAATCTGAAATTATTTGGGATTATGTCTGATTCATCTGAATTTTCCCTAGTACAGTGCCTGGCACATACTAATTCATTGTATCTGAAAGTCAGTAGAATGGTTAGATTGTGGGAAATAGTTGTGTGTACTGGAATGAGACAAAGAAGAGAGAGCAATACAGAGTTAATTGACACACTTGGACTGAGTCAGGTGTTTACCTTCCTCGTGCTCCCCTACTGCCTTCTCCCGTACTGTAGCCCTTTACTATTCTGAATTGCAGTGGGCCAATTTCTTGCGCATCCTGCCCTGGATGCTGCATTCCTTGAGGGCAGAGGTAGTGCTGTGTTCACCGTTCTATCCCAGTGCCCAGCATGATTTCTGACTTCATAGTAAACACTCAGGAAATATTTGTCTAGTAAATAAATGAGAGAAAATAAAAGATTCCTACTCATTCATGCATCCACTATTTTTGTTTGGTTTTTGTATTTCTTATCTCACCAGGCAGACACTCATGTGTTATTTATGGTATCCTCATGGTTGAGGAAGGCAAGAGAGGGACCACATCATAGTGGCATTCACTCTCACTTATTCCTTTTTCTTCCCTCCACGTTCCTGTACACTTGCTCACTCATTCACTCCCTTCTCCCTCTCCTTTCTTTCTTTCCCTCTCCCTCTCTGGTTTTCTCCTGCTCCCCCCACATAGTCATGGAAGCAGAACTTCAAAGCATGGAGTCTCTGGAATTCAAGAAGTCACCCATGTAGTTAAATTTTTAGTTTTTTTTTTTTTCACTTTTCCCCCATGTTTGTTTGTTTTTTCCTAAAGTATAGTTGATTTAGATTGTTATATTAGTTTCAGGTGTACAGCAAAGTGATTCAGACATATAGATATACACATACATATGTTCTTTTTCAGATTCTTTTCCACTATAGGTTATTACAAGATATTGAATGTAATCTCCTGTGCAGTATACTAGGTCCTTCATTTTTATCTATTTTACATATAATAGTATATATCTGTTAGTCTCAAACTCCTGATTTATCCCTCCCACACACACCCCTTCCCCTTTGGTAACTGTAAGATTGTTTCCTATATCTGTGAGTCTATTTTTGTTTTGTAAATAAGTTCATTTGTATCATTTTTTTTTATATGCTACAACTAAGTGGTATCATATAATATGTGACTTTCTCTGTCTGACTTACTTCACTTAGTATGATAATCTCTGGGTCCATCTATGTTGCTATAAATGGCACTATTTAATTCTTTTTATGGCTGAGTATTCCACTGTGTATATATACCACACCTTATTTATCTATTCATCTGTCAAGTGGACACAAATTGCTTCCATTTCTTGCTGTTGTAAACAGTGCTGCTGTGAACATCAGGGTGCATGTGTCTTTTCAAATTAAAGTTTTCATCTTTTCCAGATAGATGCCCAGGAATGGGATTTCTGAGTCACATGATAACTCTATTTTTAGCTTTTTAAGGAACCTCCGACAAGAACCTACAATATGTTGCCTACAAGAGACCCATTTTAGGGCAAAGGATGTTGGTGCTAAGTCATTTCAGTTGTGTCCAACTCTATGCGACCCTATGGACTGCAGCCTCCCAGGCTTCTCTGTCGATGGGATTCTCCAGGCAAGAATACTGGAGGGGGTTGCCATACCCTCCTCCAGGGTAGCTTCCCAGACCAGAGATCAAATCTGCATCTCTTATGTCTCCTACATTGGCAGGCTGGTTCTTTACCACTAGCGCCATACACATAGATTAAAAATGAAGAGATGGAAAAAATATTTCAGGTGTTTTTTAACAGTCAGCCTCTTATTTTGACATCTCCAGTAGGGTAGTCTCAGATGAATGGAATGTAGTGGAAAGGAAACTGAACTGGGAGCCATGTATCCTGGAACAGAATTTTTACTCTTCCAGCCATTTGTTGTATGATCTCAAGGAAGGTACTTACAGAGAAGTAAGTTCTGGGTCCTGTTTTCCTCATCTGAAATATGAAGAGATTAAAATAAGTGCTTTCTTAATCTTCTGTCAGCTCTGATACTATGTGATTCTATAATTAAATGACCTGGATATAGATAATACCTACCTTGTTGACAGCTCTCTTCTGAAAACTAAAACAAAACCATTGGCTTCCCAGTCCTAATGGCTTTATTTAAGATCATCTTCTCTTACTCCTTTTATATGAGAATGTCTCTGTCCCAGGCAGTTTATGGGGACTTAAGCTTTTATTTACTGTAGTTGGCAGTTCCTATAAGCCGGGGCTTTGACAATATTTCACATTTATTTATCTGAGCCAGAGCTTAGGATCAGGTGGCAGTTAAGTCATTTAAGGTTATTCACATGCATTGAAAATGTTGCTTAATAATTCAGAACCAGTTTTCTCTGTTTAGAGTATTAAGATTTTTTAAATCCTTCTAATTATCCAATTCCAACAGCAGTTTAAATAGGCAGGGAAAAATCTGTCCCTTTTGAAAGGGCAACAGATGCAAACTTATTTTCATTCCCTTTGTCTGTGCAACAGGGATGACTGAGGCAAGGGCCAGAGAGAGTCCAGAGCTAGAGGACTTGCCTGGGTGACCTTCTGGTGGCCTCACTGGCAGGGTCTCCCTGCCATAGGAGTGAGTCTAGGGGAAGAGGTCTGGGGATGTGGCTTCTTTTGATTTTGGATTGGTGGAAGCTTTAGTGGGTAGTGAGGAGCCTCCATTCAGTCATTCAGTAGGTCTGTCTTTCAGCCAACAGTTGTTGAATTCACACTGTTTCCAGTAGTCTGCTAGGCCCTGGGGATAGAAAGTCAGTAAAATCTCATTATATGCCCTCAGAATTCAATATAACTGGAGAGACTGACTCAGACAGTTGCAATATAGCTTGAGAGACAGAACAGACAGATAACTTAGTCTGAAACAGGAGCTGATCCTTTGGGGTAGGTCCTTCAGAAATGGGTTGGTCAAAGTATAGGAGTACTATTTTAACAAAGGACAAGGTTAGCATTCCCTATGCCTGTTTTCCAGTTTTAACACTAAAAACAGAGTCTGCCAGCAGACCCTTTAAGCCACCTTGTCTGACAAACCTAAGGGGAAACAAAAGTATTAGTTAAGCAAGTGTGAATTCATCAGGTGCAGGGCAGTGGAATAGGAGTATGAAGGAGAGACCTCAGTGAACATATATGGCCCCTTTGTCAACAGGAGCCATGACCCCGTGAATGGGAGAAGACACTCTGTCACTTAGACCTGGTTTCATGAGAGAAATGCAGTTAAGCTGAGCTTTGAAGGATATTTTAAACATGTGAAACTGGGGAGAAAGGATGGTCCACTAGTGGGAACAACATAAACAAAGGTTCAGGGAAGAGAAGCAGAAGCTGTAAATGGGGAATAGCAAACTGCTCTGGTTGACAAGAGCATAACATCTTTGAAGGGATGGTATTTAGAGATCAAAATAGTAAAGAATGTTGGAGCCAAGCCACCACCACCCTTTCAAAAAGTTTAGGCCCAGATTCTACTTCTTGATATTTTTTTCAAAAGAAAATAGAATAAATGTCTATTTTTCAACTTACTCCTAAAATATCATTAATAAAGTCTTGCTCTGTATTTTTTAGTATTCCATAATGTCCATTCTCTGGTTTGGTCATTTATTCAACAAGCAGTTATTGAGAGCATATAATATACCAGATTCTTTGCTGGATGTTGGAGGTACAGAAGCCGGAAACAGTCCTGCCTTTTAAGTTATTCAGTCTTACACAGGAAATGTTTGTGTGAAGACAAGCTGTGATGATGCTCATCGCAGGCCTGTAAGATTCTGCATCAGATGTCAGCATCAAGCTTAGAGAAGGAGAGGTAACTTGTTCAAGCTCACACAGGTATGCTAAGGTTAGTAGTGAAGTTTGTAGTCACTAAGAGGGTATTCGTTCCATTCTCTTCTCTACTCTGAGGCCTGACTCACCCTCTGTGGACTTCGGAACTGAAGTGATAGGAAATGAGCATGAAGAAAGTTCTGGCCAGGTAAAATGTGTATCTCCAGCCACCTTCAATTGTGTATCTCCACTTTCTTAACATCTTCCCTCCTAAATACTTTTGTTTCTCATCAGAGTACTTCTCCTTAAATCCATGACTTTGGGAGCTGGTATAAGTTTGGTGCAGTAGAAACACCCACTGTACCAGCCTTCAAAGAAAACACCTGCTCTCTTCATGATTCTTGCCTTCCAGTTTCATAAGCTTTGGGCAGATGAAATGTAATATCAAAATAGCTCAAAGAGAGTCTTGGTAACATTTAAGATATTGAACGTGCTGCATCTGGTAACTAGAAATTTTAATGATCTCCTGCTGTTTTGGTAATTGGATAAGTAAATACATCAGAATAAATCACACCAGCAAGTCTTTTGTATGTCGTTAGGGACTCAACTCTTTTAACTCCTGTTCAAAGCTCCAGCTCTTGAGCTGTGTTGGCGTGCAGAGTTAATGCACACACCAGCTCGCATGGCTCTGCTTGAGTATTAAAATGCATTCAAAATGCTTACATTCTCCCTAGCCACTCTACCTGAAGAGTATATCTAGTATGCTATTCCAGGTCTCTCTAAAGCCTGAGAGAAAAATTTTTCCAAGAAGTTTAAACATAATATGGCCTTTGAGTCCCTCACAGTCTGTCTCCAAACTGCCTTTCCAGCCATTCCTTCCACTATTGGCATGCTATGAGCCTTGCCAGGAAACTCACCCAATTACAAATTGGGGGAAATGAGGTCAAAACAAAAAGGAACTATCCTGTTGTCGTATGGAATGTTGTAGGAGTTTTAAGTAGGAGGGAGACAGACTCAAATATTTTGTTCAACTCTCTCAAGTGACAGGAGAAACCCAGAGAAATGGTCTGTGAAAGCTTATTAGCTATTGAATGATACTATCATTACAGGTGAGAAATTTGGGTCTTCTGGAGGTCCAGTGTCTTGCTCAAGAGCACTCATGCAGAACGAAGATTCAAAACCCACCAGACCTTTTTCTTACTGCCTTTTTCTTACTAATTAGCACTTAGTCCATGTCTACTAAAGAACAATAATCAGAGTTTCTATGAGAGTATTTAAGCCGAAGTAGCAGTTCTAAATCTAAACAGTTAACAGGTTTCTCTCCTTTCATTTGTCTTAGTGTGATGTTGTGGACCCATCTTTTATCAGAGGCAAACTCCCTAAGCTTCTATTCCAGGAGCTTTTTGTGCAAGATCCTGGCTGCCTTCCATGATACGGACCTCTGAAAGTGAGGGATGTCCCCTCCATCAATGTTTCCCAGACTGTTTCAGATCAGCACCAGGTGCTCAGGGTCAAAGGTAACCCACCCCTCAGGATCTTGGCTGCTTTGAGAAATGAGACCCATTTCCTGGTACACCTATAACCCACACCAGCAAGGCTGAGTGGCTCTGGCTTTCTCTTGCCACACTCTAGAATCCTCATTAATGAATTTGCCTATACCCTGTTTATTAAGCTTTCAGAAACAGTGAGGTTGCAAACCACTCTATAAAGCAGGACTTCCTTTTAGTTACTTGAAATTGTGTCTTCCAGAGCCCAGGAGGGACAGGACTAATCTTAGGCTTCCCAGGGTGAGGAGGCATGCCTCTTCTATTTTTTTATGCTTTTTATATTCATTCTGCCAATTTGGATCTTCTCATGTTTCTAGACTAAAGAGGCTTTCCCCTCCACAACCCACCCCCCACCTCTCCTGATAGAAGTCCCTCTGTTCCCTCTGGGTCTTCCCCACTACCCTTTAATACAGTGACCAGGCCACTCTCACCTTATGAGATGGACTGCATTCTGCCTATGGAATGTGTCTCTCTCTGAAAACCTGCTTTAAACTTAAAAAAAAAAAAAAAAAAGTGTAGTGACCAAAACCACCATCAGTGATAGCACTGCAAGGAGAGGATCACATTTTTTTGTTTTGGTGCCTAGGATCTCCCTGACCAAGTTTGAGGTCATTTTGTTACTGGGAACACTTTAGAATTGGTATCCTCATTAAACAGCCTGTCTAAAGGCACAGGCTGGGAATAAAGAATCCAGACTCAGTCCCAGATCTGCTGAGAGTGCTGAGTAACCTTGGGTAAGTTCTTTCCACTCACTGGGCTTTTCTTTCCCCATCTATTACAGAGGTGGACTCCTAAAGGCCCTCCAGCTATAACAATCACTAGGTCTGTGATAATTGAGGAACTATGAATGAAATTTGCCCAAGTGTCTGAGTTGGTAATATACTCTGTTTTGGGGAAATTTATGCTTCAGTTACACAAAGGGGATAGTCTTTCCAAGCAAGAGGCAAAGAATAAATAGTGCATTGTATGACTACAGTACTAGAAGTACCTAATGTGGTGGTTAAGAAAACAGACTTTGGAACCAGACCTAGTTTTAAATCCTTGCTCTGTTACTTCCCACCTGTGTGATCTTAGGCAAGTTATATAAACTCTCTGAGCTTCTATTCCTCATGTTAAAGTGGTGGTAATAGTACCTCCCTCATGGGCTTGTCTAGTACTTAGTACTTGGTACAATTAGTACCTAGTAAGCTCCCATAAATATTAACTGTTGTTATCATTATAATATTATAAATTTTAAAAAAAGAACACATAGGGCAGCCTAGACCTTAGTTTTCTCTCCCTTTGTTCTTCCTTTAACTTTTCTTTCTTTCTCTCTTCTTCCCACCTGAAAACATCAAGATAAGATGTCCTTCCTATAGGCATTTCTGTGCTTAGCAGCCACAGAAGACCACCCACCCTCACTTCTAGCACCCCAGTTGTTCTACCACACTTTAATAATGGGAAGAATAGCATCTCTCACTCTTTCCTGGAAATCCTCATCCCAGTGCCACTCTTTTCTGTGAGCCTGTGAGACAGATTGGTCCAGAAACTATACTGGAAGCGGGAATGTAAATAAGCTGTAGTGAAGCCCCAACCCCATAGTGCAACCATTCCAGAATGGAAGTTCTTTTTGCATTACCACCTGCAGCAAATGTAGAGGAGAATTTGCTAGGAGCTACAACTGGTGTTGTGGATGATGTTGATGGTCATTCCCTTATGTTTGCAAAAGACTTTACAGTTACCGAAGCCTTTTCACACCCTGATCAGCACACGACCAGCAGATTGGGTTTTAAGTTCTTCCTCTGATACTTTGTGGATATAACTGCCCTCTTTAAGGATTCGCAGTTCATCAAAAGGTGTTTAAAGAAAATAGACAATTAGCTGTTAGGACCAAGTTTATAGTAACAAAAGATAGCTTGTTTTCCTGTGGGGAACAACAAAGCCTGTGCCACAACAGGGACATGAGCCAGGACAGCTGCAGAATGCCTGCTTTCTTTATGGCCAAGAAAAGCCATTTAGTTACATTAGCTGTCCCCTGTTTAGAAGAAGAATCAGAAGTTAAAAGCAAGTGAAGTGCAGTGCATCAGATACAGGCTAGAAGCTCACAAACCTGGGCAAATTCCAACATTATCTTTCCTACTTACCTGTGTAAACTTGGGGGCAAGTCCCTTAACCATTTTTGACCTCAGCGAATTCATTATAAATGAGAATAACAGGAGTGCTTATCTCATAGGATTGTTGTGACCATTTAATTAGGTAATATATAGAACAGCTAGTATAGTGCCTGACACTTTCCCAAATAAATGGTAAATTTTTTGATAGTGATGACATTGGCAATTATTTTTTAAACTTGTAATATTTAATATGCATATTTTTAATAGAGTAAGTAACAGAACATGTTGGGGGCTTTTCAGGTGGCGCTAGTGGTAAAAAAAACTCACCTGCCAATACAGGAAACACAAGAGACGTGGGTTTAATCCCTGGGTTGGGAAGATCTGGAGGAGGAAATGGCAACCCACTCCAGTATTCTTGCCTGGGAAATCCCATGGACAGAGGAGCTTGGCGGGCTGCAGTCCATGGGGTCGCAGAGAGTTGGACACGACTAAGCACACATACACAGCTGACAGAATATGTTACTCATAGCTTACCAGAAAGACAAGTTGTTCTTCCAAGTTCAAAATAAATGCTAATTTTGAACAAAACCAAGGGCAAATGTATTCAGTTTTACTAAATATAATATGGGGATTTACATATATGGCCTTTGTGCTACCTACTTCATGGAGTAGAAGGAGCTCAGGATTTGGAGTGAGAAGACCTGAGCTCCACCAATTTCTAGCTGTATGACCATGTGCAAGTAATGTCCCTAATTGAACTTTGGTGTTCTCATCTGTGAAAATGAGGATAAATTAGTCCAATCTCTTAGGATAGCTGTAAGGTTTAGACAATATATGTTACGGTAGTTGGAGAGTTTGTTAGCACTGAATAATGTTCCATTGTCTGGATATTCCAATCTGTTTACCTATTCATCTACTGCAGAATGTCTTGGTTGTCTCCAGATTTTGGCAGTGGTGAATAAAGGTGCTTATTAAACATCTGTGTGCAGATTTTGGTGTGGACCTTAGGTTTTTAGCTTCTTTGAGTAAATACCATGGAGTGCCATTACTGAACTATATAGTAAGAATATGATTAATTTGGTAAGAAACCATCAAACTGTCTTCCAAAGTGGCTATGCCATTTTGCATTCCCCCAGCAGTAAATGAGTGTCAGCATTTGGTGTTGTCAGTGTTCTGGATTTTGGCCATTCTAATAGGTGTGTGGTGGTATCTCATTGTTTTAATTTGCATTTCCCTGATGGCACATACTGTTGGAGAAGCATCTTTTTATATGTTTATTTGCCATCTGTCAATCTTCTTTACTGAGGTATCTTTAAAGTTCTGGGCCCATTTTTTAACTGAGTTGTTCATTTTCTTATTGTTGAGTTTTAAGAGTTCTTTGTATATTTTGGATAATAGCTCTTTATCAGATGTGTCTTTTGCAAATATTTTCCCCTGGTCTCTGTCTTGTCTTTTCATTCTCTTGACAGTGTCTTTTTCAAAGTTTTTAATTTTAATGAAGTTTAGCTTATCAATTATTTCTTTCATGAACTGTGTCTTTGGTGTTGTATCCCAAAAGCCATCACCATACCCAAGGTCATCTAGATTTTCTCCTGTGTTATCTTCTAGGAATTTTATAGATTTGTGTTTTACATTTAAGTTTAATCCATTTCAAGTTAATTTTTGTGAAGGCTGTAATGTCTGTGCATCTAGATTCATTTTTTGCTTGCAGATGTTCTGTTCCAAAACCAATTGTTGAACTTAGCATTTTTTTCTAAATATGAAAATATTAGATCCAGACTTTCCTTTATTCAATTTTAAAATAAAAGCTTACCTTAGAAAAGCTAAATAAAACATAAAAGACTAATAATACCAACCCTGCAAGATTTTGATTTAATGTTTATGTAAATATCTTCTAGACTATAAAGTACTGTTCATATATTACAGTTACTGTTATTTTTACTATTACTCAGCTCCTACTCTCAGGTAGCTCCCAGCCTAGTAGTAGTGTTATATTTCTGCTCAGGCATTTTTGTTAAGTGAGAAGCAAAATAGTGTGACTAGAAAGAAGCTCAAATGAGAAGTCAGAAACAGGAAGAGCACTGTATCTGTGCCTTGTCAACCAAGTGATCTGGGCCATGTCACTTGACCTCTCTGAACCTCAGGTTGCCCACAGAGAAGTAGAGGGCTTGGACCATTTGGCATTTAAGGAGCTTTCCCACTAACACTGTAGGACTCATTCAATATGGCCTAAGGATGAGAAGCTGTCATATTGACTCACATTTTTCTCAGCAGCAATGTAATACTTTTTCAGGGAAAAAAAAATGCCCAGGGAAATAATAGAAGTACAATATACATGAGAGCTCAAACTGCTGAGAAAAGTGACCTAGAAAAGAATAACTCTCTTTGGCAGGAAGCATATCTCATTTTTGTTAACATAAACAAAAGCCAGTTTGCTAAAATGTAAACTTAATGAGAATACTTTTTTTCAGGTTTCTTAAATATAATGAATAAAGTATCAAGAAGGTTGACTTTCCTTTTCTAACCTAGACAAAGTCAGGCCATACTTCTTATCTGAGAACAGCCCCTCCTCCCCAAGAAGGTCCCAAAGGGAGGGTTTCTCTGTTGATTTAGAAAGTCAATAATTCAGTAAAATCCCAAGTAAATGGCAGGACATAAGCTCAGATTGAATTTTTGTATTCGTATTTTATAAACATTTCAGGATTTTTTCCTTGACCCTTGACCTTTTGCCATTCTTAAAGTGAAGATCTTATATCCTAGAAGCTTGGTTAGAAACAACCTCAGTGTCATGTCATCCAACTTCTTTCTCTGTGTGGACTCTACATTTAGCAGCACCTCTGGCAGAATAGTCCAGTAGTTAAACATATGGATTCCAAAGCTAAATTGCCTTGACTCACATTCTGGCTCTGCCCTTAACAACTTTGAGAACTTAAGCAAGTATTAATATGTTCCATGGCTCAGTTTCCTCATCTATAAAATAGAAATAACAATTGTGCCTATGTCAGAGGGTTGCTGCTGCTGCTGCTGCTGCTAAGTCGCTTCAGTCGTGTCAAACTCTGTGTGACCCCATAGACGGCAGCCCACCAGGCTCCCCTGTCCCTGGGATTCTCCAGGCAAGAACACTGGAGTGGGTTGCCATTTCCTTCTCCAATGCATGAAAGTGAAAAGTGAAAGTGAAGATGCTCAGTCGTGTCCGACCCTTAGCGACCCCATGGACTGCAGCCCACCAGGCAGATGTGTATAAGAGACAGATTTTGGCCATTCTAATAGGTGTGTGGTGGTATCTCATTGTTTTAATTTGCATTTCCCTGATGGCACATACTGTTGGAGAAGCATCTTTTTATATGTTTATTTGCCANCCTGGGATTCTCCAGGCAAGAACACTGGAGTGGGTTGCCATTTCCTTCTCCAATGCATGAAAGTGAAAAGTGAAAGTGAAGATGCTCAGTCGTGTCCGACCCTTAGCGACCCCATGGACTGCAGCCCACCAGGCTCCTCTGTCCATGGGATTTTCCAGGCAAGAGTACTGGAGTGGGGTGCCACTGCCTTCTCCAGAGGGTTATTATGAAAATTAAATTGTTTTATAAATGTTAAGTGCTTAGAATGTGGCTGGTACAAATTAAATGCTCAATAAATGTTAGCTTTATCATCATGATCTTCTTTCTCAAATAAGCCCCTCTTTGAACACTTCCCTTCCCCTCCTGACCCCTGTATTGTCCCAGGGCAGCCTGTCAACCTGTAGGCCAGTGGCACTCTTGTTATCCTTAGCTTTGGAGTTAGGCAGACTTGAGTTTTAAACCTTATTCAGTCTCAAACCTTGGGTAAGGTAACCCATGGTATCTTCAACTTTAAAATGATAATAATAATACATACTTTGTTTGGTTGTTTTGAGGACTACTTCAACAACATTTCATATGAAGTAGTTAGCGTGGTTCCAGCTACATTGTAGGCACTGAATATGATTAGCCCTTGAACAACATGGATTTGAACTACACAGGTTCCCTTATAGGCAGATATTTTTTCAGTAGCACATACCGGAGAAGGCAATGGCACCCCACTCCAGTACTCTTGCCTGGGAAATCTCATGGATGGAGGAGCCTGGTGGGCTGCAGTCCATGAGGTCGCTAAGAGTCAGACATGACTGAGCATCTTCACTTTCACTTTTCACTTTCAGGCATTGGAGAAGGAAATGGCAACCCACTCCAGTGTTCTTGCTTGGAGAATCCCAGGGATGGGGGAACCTGGTGGGCTTTCGTCTGTGGGGTCGCACAGAGTCAAACACGACTGAAGTGACTTAGCAGCAGCAGTGGCAAATGCTACAATAATGTGCCATTCTCAGTTTTATCATGGATGCAGAACCCACATACAGAGGAACCACAAATATGGAGGAACTGCATATATGAAAGGATGACTACAAGTTATTATGTGATTTTCCACTGCTTAGAAAGGTGATGCCCCTAACCCCCAGGTTGTTCAAGGGTTGACTGGAATTGATGATTGCTACTATGATGATGATGATAAAAGAAAAACAAAAAGAAAATTACAGGACAAGAGGGGAATGAAGAAAGATGAGAGAAGTAGTGGCCACACCAGCACCTGCTGCTCTATTAAAAAGTATTTTCTGACCAGCTGAGGTTCTGCTCCCCTACAATTTCACCTCATCATTGCCATCTCTGTTCACTGGAGTTGCAGAGAACACATTTGCTCTGTTTGCCTGGCTTATTTACCAGCCCTGCAGATGTTCAGAGAGGGCACACAACCCCCTCCCTGCCCTTACAGCAGCAGGAAGACGTACCTCATTTTTCAGATATGTGTTGGAAAACATGGTTTTTAGATTCCTCCTTAACAGGAGGTCCCTCCAGCACACTCCCTATCCTTCTTGAATGGGGCCCAGAACACTTCAGGATCATTTCACAGTATGGCCACAGTCTTTCTGGGGAAAGACATGGCATCCTGCATCTCACTAGGTTCCGTACAGTCTCTCTGTCTACTCCAGGCAGATGAGAATGGAAACGAAATTGTCCTTGTTCACTTTAAATTTTTGTCTGAAATGACCTTCCGAGAAAAAAATTGCTTGTAATATGGGGCACCAGAAGGAGCAGCCCCAACATGACCACATTTAATGTGAGCAGTCTTTTGGTGGCACAGACCTGCGGAAGGGATTCTCCAAGTATTGAGACATTGATCTATCAGAGAGAAGGGAGCCCTTCTGCTGAGCAACAAGATGGAAATAAGAGAGAGAGCCTAGTGCAGGCCTGGGCTCCAGAAGACTTTGGGGAAAGAGCTCCAGCTAAAATTAGGCAGATCCATTCCCCACTCAAGGCAGTGCTCCAGCTAGTAATGGCTGCTATCAGCTGAGCACTTACTGGTTCAGTCTCTGTACCAGAGCCTTCTTCACCATTATTCTATTTAACTAGCACAACAACCTACAAAAGAGAAATTTACTATTCCCATCTTATAGGTGGGAAAACTGAGACTCTTGGGTTGTATTACTTCTTCAAGGTCATATAAGTAGTAANCACGACTGAAGTGACTTAGCAGCAGCAGTGGCAAATGCTACAATAATGTGCCATTCTCAGTTTTATCATGGATGCAGAACCCACATACAGAGGAACCACAAATATGGAGGAACTGCATATATGAAAGGATGACTACAAGTTATTATGTGATTTTCCACTGCTTAGAAAGGTGATGCCCCTAACCCCCAGGTTGTTCAAGGGTTGACTGGAATTGATGATTGCTACTATGATGATGATGATAAAAGAAAAACAAAAAGAAAATTACAGGACAAGAGGGGAATGAAGAAAGATGAGAGAAGTAGTGGCCACACCAGCACCTGCTGCTCTATTAAAAAGTATTTTCTGACCAGCTGAGGTTCTGCTCCCCTACAATTTCACCTCATCATTGCCATCTCTGTTCACTGGAGTTGCAGAGAACACATTTGCTCTGTTTGCCTGGCTTATTTACCAGCCCTGCAGATGTTCAGAGAGGGCACACAACCCCCTCCCTGCCCTTACAGCAGCAGGAAGACGTACCTCATTTTTCAGATATGTGTTGGAAAACATGGTTTTTAGATTCCTCCTTAACAGGAGGTCCCTCCAGCACACTCCCTATCCTTCTTGAATGGGGCCCAGAACACTTCAGGATCATTTCACAGTATGGCCACAGTCTTTCTGGGGAAAGACATGGCATCCTGCATCTCACTAGGTTCCGTACAGTCTCTCTGTCTACTCCAGGCAGATGAGAATGGAAACGAAATTGTCCTTGTTCACTTTAAATTTTTGTCTGAAATGACCTTCCGAGAAAAAAATTGCTTGTAATATGGGGCACCAGAAGGAGCAGCCCCAACATGACCACATTTAATGTGAGCAGTCTTTTGGTGGCACAGACCTGCGGAAGGGATTCTCCAAGTATTGAGACATTGATCTATCAGAGAGAAGGGAGCCCTTCTGCTGAGCAACAAGATGGAAATAAGAGAGAGAGCCTAGTGCAGGCCTGGGCTCCAGAAGACTTTGGGGAAAGAGCTCCAGCTAAAATTAGGCAGATCCATTCCCCACTCAAGGCAGTGCTCCAGCTAGTAATGGCTGCTATCAGCTGAGCACTTACTGGTTCAGTCTCTGTACCAGAGCCTTCTTCACCATTATTCTATTTAACTAGCACAACAACCTACAAAAGAGAAATTTACTATTCCCATCTTATAGGTGGGAAAACTGAGACTCTTGGGTTGTATTACTTCTTCAAGGTCATATAAGTAGTAACAGAGCTAGAGTTTGAACCTGTTGCCTCACTGTTTTTAACTACTGTACTATACAGACAGACCCTCACTAACTGTGTGGCCTTAAACAAGTGGCAGCCATGTTGAGCCTCAATTCTGTCATCTCCGTCTTACCTTGCCTAGTTTTTTTAGGGATTAAATGAAATAACATATTTAAAGTGTTTGACATTTAATAGATGTTCAAGAAATTACAATTTTCTCCTTCTCAAATCTCAGCTCTCCCACTTAAACTGACTGGGAAAAATCACTCAACTTTTATCAGACACAGTGAAAACTGGCTGTGTTTTCCGAACATCTAACCTTGTATATCGATAATACAGCCTCGAAGCTCCAATCTCCCAGCCTCTTTTGCTTCTTAGCCTATCTTTCTGCTGGTATGCACAGCTCTGGCACTATTATGATTTTGGTTTCTCCCAGCAAGCATCATATTTATGAACCACAAATAACAAAGTAGAAGATGCCGGAAGAGCTCTGGCTTGTTAATTAAGAACAATAGCAGAAGCAGCTGGGCAGAAAATGCCAACGAGTCAGAAGCAGAGGCAGCATAGCTCTGTTTGTTGACAAAAGCCAGCGCAGTGTTGTACGTTAATTGGGGAAGTGGGTAAACATTTGCCTGCAGCTTGCCCCCCTCCCCACCCCCCACCCTACCCCCTGTGCATTGGAAGACAGACAGCAGGCTAGGCTCTCCCCACCACCTTGTCTGCCCATCTGCCCAGAGCCCAAGAGATATCAGTAGAGCAGCTTTGCAGTGGGTTCCTTGTAAGCAGAGAGGATTCTGGAGGCGGATATGCCTCCTTAATGACCCTTCTGGGCATACCAGATATCCATCTGGATACAATCAAAGATAGTGTTCCCTTCTTCAGTTCACCAGCCTGCCTGTGACACTCGGGCCCCCAGGGTGTCCCCTCCCCATCATCTTGGGGAAGACAGCAGAGCCATCTCATTAGGTGTGGCTTGAGTTGAGCAGAGGACAAGATTGCCCTCTCAGGTGCTGTAGTCTTTGCCCAGGGGCCCAGAGCTCCTATACACAAATCTGACTGAGCAGACTGTCCAGCCTCCCATCACACACACTTGGAGCTGTCCATTTATCTGTGTGTCCATCATCCACCCTTATAGTTACTCACATATATGGCAGCCATCATTGAATACCTGCTCTGTGCCAGACACTGTGCTAATTATGTTTTTCTTCACTTAATCCTCATATCAGTCCTACAGGATTGATACTAACTCCAAAGCCACAAAGCTAATAGCTACGCAATTGTGATTTAAACCCGAATCTTTCTGGAGTCACAGCCCATTGTCCATATCACTAGACTAGTATTAGAATGTCAGCTTTTTAAAATTCATGTTCCCTTTAGGAAAATTTGGGTTTTGTTTTTTTTCTTCTCTCACTCTTGGATTCAGAAAATCTCCACATCACGTCCTTGCCAGTGACCAAGAAAGCCATAAACCTAATATAAGGTTTGATTTGGGGTATGATTAATATACCCCAGTGAGCCAAGAAGACTCTGTCTAGCCTTATTCCCTGTACTAGTTCATATTATAAAATAATTTTTACTTCTAAAATATAAAATCATATTATGGCATCAACTCCCTCCTTTTTTAGGAACTAAATATCTTCACCAATGCTACCAACAGGGAGACTGATATGCCTCCCTAGGGAGCGTCTCCTCAGTAGGGGAGATGCTCGTCTCTGGGCTCCATGGGGTGGGCACCGTATAGTCTTTTCTGCAGGTGTGTTCAGCAGGTAGCTGAACACACCAAAAGCTTAGCTCTCTCCCACCAAACAGAAAAGGCCCTCCCTGCTGTCCGGAGTTAAACAAGTACGTGTCCTCTGGACTTCCGATCAGTTTTTAACCAGCACCTTTTCCTAAGGCCCTCCTGCTCTGCTGTCCCAGCTGAGCTGTGGGTCTCCACCTGCCCAGGAAGAGATTCCAGCTTCTGAACGTACATCCTGAGAATGCTAGTTCTTCCACTACACTATGAGACTTGGCTTCTCTCAGCCCTGGTTTCCTTGGTTATAATATGGGGACAACACCTACCTCACAGGGTTGTTTTGAGAATCAAATGAAAATAGTAGGTATGAAAATGCTCGTGCTGGTACATAGTAGGCTCAAAATCAAGGTTCAGGACAGAATCTGAATGCCATGAGAGAAAATAGTGCTTCTTCCAGTCTTTTGAGTATATATTTTCTTTGTTTTTAGGTAACCCAGCTGGACCCAAATAAGTCATTATTGGAGGTAAAGTTGTTCCCTCAAGAAACCCTTTTCCTTGAAGCAAAAGAGTGACCATGGCTCAGCGGTGGAACCAGCCATTCTTTGACAAGCCAGAGGCCTGCATCAAGAGGAGGGCTCCTCACCAACCCATTTACACGCTCGTCTCACTCAACTCAGTGTCACACTTCTGCCTCTTGCAAGATTGCTGGAAAAAAGTAATAATAAACATAGCTACTTAAAATTTCCCATCCACGAGTATATGTTGCCAATCCTCATTGTAGAGAATTACAACTCTTCCACCCTGACCCCCTTCACCTCACCTTTGTTCAATGACTAATGCTCTGTTAAAGTGTAAGTGATCATGAAGTAGGATTTTTACCTCTCCAGTGCCCATCTTCTCCACACAGGGTCTGGGACCATTCTGCCTGACCTGTGACACCGCTGCTGTGTATTTGATATGTCTCATTGAGCCAGGGCTCATACACCCCTGCCTTTTTCTTTTCATGACTGGATTTCTACTTTGTCACCTAGTTTTAAGAGGCAGGGGAAAAAATCAAATGGGACTTCTTGGCATGGAGATTAAACATTGTTGTAGGAAAACAAAAGGCATATCATTTTTGTTGATACTTCCTGACTCCTTTACTAAGATGTAAGGTTGTGTTTGAGGACTGCATCTGACGTATAGCAAGATATTTATTTATTGCTGCTGCCTTGGGTCCCCAGGATCCATCTGGGAGTTATTTGCTGTTCCATTACAGTGTGAGAAACTGTTTAAGCTCACGATGTGAATGTTGAGATGGTGTGAAGAGGACCAGTACCAGGACTTCAGTATCTGGCCCAGCTGCAGAAAGCTGCTGTTAGGTTTGCTCTTGGGCAGGTAGAACCTCATGGATACCAGCTCCCAGGTTGCTGGTCCGTCAGTGTACACTGAACGCAATTCTCTCTTGCTCTTTTTCTCCCTCTACTCCATCACATGTTTGGACCTTGTCACTTGGTGTTTTAGGCACCTTGACTGATCAGCCACTCCATGGACTCTGAGCCCGGCTGTAATAAGGAACCTGCCCCACTGTTTCACTGTTTTAATGTTTCAGTATTAGATGGTAGACTCCTATCTCAAATGAAAGGGATCTCATTCTGTGGCTGAAAATTCTGATGTCATATATTTGAGAGAGCAAACCTAGGGGCTCAGCTTAGAAGACATGTATTGCCTGAACTTACATATAATAATTTGGGATGATTTAGTAAATGTGGATTCTTGATAATCTATGGATTTGGGGGTGGGAATTTACTTCTTGCAAGAACTGTTTATACCTTCACCACTAGTGATTTCTTTTCAGTCTTGAAATGTTTTTCCATATCTGTTTTTGTATCACCTGTGGTCTCTATCCTAGGCTTTGGGATCCTAATTTGACATTTTGTACGTGCCCAGAAGAGTCTTAAGCGCTGGGTTTATCCCCTTGACCCAAACCAAGGGGTTCTTAGGAGACTCTAACAACAGCCTGAGATATGCCTGGTCATTTTCCCTCTGCCCAGAAATGGGCATTGGCCAGGAAAATTCCACCTTGTGTCTTTTCTGTGACACGCAAACCAGGGACCTCCCATGAACACTCTCTTAGGAGAAGTGTGTTCCTAACAGACTAGTGCTACATCTGCCTGTGTACAGGCTTTCTCTGGCCCCAGGGGTCTCTCAAGGGAGGCTGTAAGGAAAAGACACCCAAACTGGGGTAGTTCAACCTGAGCACTTCCTCTCCAGCTCCACTCCCACCTTCCCAAACTGATGGCCCCACAAGACGATCATTTCCAATGCTACAGATGTACTCGGGCACCAGCTCTTCCTTCTCCAGGGAGCCCATGTTCTGTAGCTGCTGTGGAGAAGCAACAGCCCTGAACTCAGGCCACACTCAGGACCAGCAAGCAATGGTGTGGGTGGGGAGTGGAGGAAAGCGACTCTTGAGTTCACTCTCATGTCTGACCTGTTCCATCTAATTTGGGTTTGACTGCATCATATTGTTCCCCTCTATCACCTTCACTTCTGTATTCCAATAATATAGACTTTACTCTGAAACCGATTTCATAAAAGTTATTAAATGCTACTTGAACCTGTATGAAGTTTACACACCCTTTTTCAACCCTGCCTTGAAAAGTTCTTGCTTGGTCTCATGAAATCCTATCGTATTGGTCCCTGTGCTAGGAGATACCTCAGCTACTTATCACTGTTCACTCATGCCATTCTACTGAGCTTTAGAACAGGAGCCCAGAGCAATGTTATGTCCTTTCTTACAAACACAACATTAAAATGACATAGAAAGTTAGGATCCAAGAAAAACGTTAAATCACTTACTGTCCCCACAGAAACAGCAGTGTCCTTTGTAATTCTTCCTCCTGCCATTGGCTTTACTGCTTCCTTGGGCTTTACATCCCAGCCTCCAGACACAGAAATGTGTCAGTCAGAACACGTGCTCTTGTGTTCTTGCCCAGCTGGCTAGAGTGACATTCCAGGGCTGCAGTCATCCTTGCCTCAGTCCAGTTCATTCCTCTGTATTTCTTGGATTATCACTTGTATGTTTGGAGAAATTGTTTGAGGGTTTAAGGAAGTATTGCCAGTTTCCTGCTGCCTCTCAGAAGGTGCAGCTTGGGGGAGTTTGCTGGTTTACTATGGTGTCGTGCTTGGGCATCACTAGTTTTTTGGGACACACAGGTGTTCATTTTTGAATCGCAAGCATCCAAGTTCTGAGTTCTTTTATGGAGTCTTTCCTTTTCAGTGTAAGAGAAGAGGATTCAGGTTTTTATAGATTTTATTGGTGACATTAAAAACATAAAATAAGTCTGCAGTTGTATTAGAATTTCTACTCTCAAAGCTAGACATGCTGAGTCAAATGTGCTGGTCAGTGAGGTTGCAGAGCTCTAGCAGATTTTCCTGAAAGCACAGAAGTTCACGTGGATGTGGGAGGGGGTCTTAACTGTCTCCATAAGCAGCATCCCTGATTGACACACTTCCACCATCCCCCTCAGCCCCTCATTCGACCAGTCCTGAATCCCACAGGCAGATGGGATGTAGAATCTTAAATTCAGTCCATGAGTAATTCACTTTATAGTCTAAGTGATCCTTCTACATGCATTATCTCATTTGACCCTTTTTCAGATTCTTGGAGGGAGACCTGAACACACACACACATACACACACACATTCCAGAGACTACAGTGTCTTTCAGTTTGAACCTTGGTTCTGCCACTAAATAGCTATGTAACCCAAGGTGAGTAAATTCTTTGAACCTCAGTGTGCTGATAACATTTCCACAGCACTTTGCATTTTACCACACCTTCCACAGCTATCATTACAGTCCACTGCAGTGAGGGAAGCATGCCAGGCATGATCATTCCATTTGTACATGAGGCTCAGAGGGTAGGTGCTTGCCTGAAGTCGCAGAGAACGGCAATAGAAGAGTGGAACTCAAGCCCCAGGCTCTGATTTTCAGGTCCACAGGCTCTTCCATAAAGAACCTCTAAATTTCATGTCCAAACATGGATCTTAGAATTCCCTGCAACTGTATACAAAAAGTTAAATGTGTTCTATTCTGGAAGGAGAATCTGTATTTATCAGATTGTTAGTGGGTTTGATTGACCCCCACCCCCCACTTACATTATGCAAACAACATCAGACCATTTGGGAAGTTGAATCTGTCCATTCTTTTCATCAGGTCTTTTATTTTTCTTTTTAATCTAAAAGTCACAAAGAGGGTCAGATGCAACAACCAGGCTTTCCTGCCTTGAACCTCCCTCTTACATTTAGTGCTTCTCCTTTGTCTCAGTCTGCTTTGGAAGATCACCATTAATAACCCCAACTGGCCATGCAGCTCCTGCGTTTTGAAAGTCTTCTCTGAAAGGAAACACCAATAAAAGAGACCTGCTCTCCAGTCTTCAGTCTATTAACTGTGACATAATGTGTGATTAAGAGAATAGCCTCTGGAGCCATATTGCCTGAATTCAAGTCGCTCCCCCACTTAATAGTGTGCCCTTGGGAATTACTTTACCTTCCTGTGCCTCAGCTTTTTAGCTGTGAAATGTATAATAAAAGTACCTGCTTGATAAGGTTGTGAAGATTAAATGACTAACACTCAACTATTAGCTAACATGTAAGGGAGTTAGAGAACAACTACTATCTGGGTGATGACAGCAGTACGAAATGGCAGGTTATGGGGGAAGACAGAAAACATGAAAAGCAGACAGAAGAAGTCCAAAACACTGCTCTGGGGTCCTTCAGGGAAGGTCAGAGAGCCCCGCGCAAAGCGTCACTGAGTTACTGGTGTCCAAAAGGGTCAGCCCAGGGCGTCATGAGAAGGTGGAGGAGGGAGGAGGGCTAACTTGCTGAACACTCAGGATATGCCCATATTATGCTTAGAGCTTTGTGTACGTTACCTCCCATAAGACCACAACCACCTGCTAGGTGAGTCATCTCAACCCCCGTTTGAAGAGGCAGCGAACTCGGTGATGAAGTGACTTGGCCGAGCTCTAGAACTAGTGCAGAGAAGTCTGGGACCCAGTTCTGCAACGCCAAAGCCTCTGTGTTTATGATAGTCCAGTGCCACCTTCAGATAAAGTATGACACAACTAAAGCATTTCAAATAATAGTTACAATAACAACATCTTTTAAGTGTTGGTGCATGCCAAGAGGGATTAAAAAGTCACATTTTTATGGGAAACTCAGCTTTCCAAAATGACTCATTCCCCAGAGCATCAGAGCCAGAATTTAAGCACTGCCTCTTAAGTACATGCAGTGATTTAAGAAGGTTTCCAGAGTTTCTGCCTCTGACATCTCCAAACTCCACTCCCTACTCCTTCATCCTTTGTCCCTATTGACCTTCATTTCTCATTTGGCTTGTAAAACTACATTCTAACTGATCTCCCTTTCTCCAGTCTCTTCTAGACCAGTCTCCACCTAACTGCCAGAAAGAGCTTTCTAAAACACCTGCCTTACCATGCCACACCCCTGCTTCTATCCCCTCAAAGGCTTCCCGTTGCCCTCCAAATAAATCCAAACTTGGCTTGGATTTAAACCACCTGTCATCTGTCCCTACTTCCCTCCCCATCTGTATCTCCAGCCACGCCCTCAACACACATCCTGAAATACCTGCAGTTTCCTAAAAGCATCAATTTTCTAGGCCCTCTCCCCTGACTGCTCTTCCATCACCATGAGACTCCTTGCACCATCCATCCATCCAACCCTCACTTTCAGTTCAGGCTTCACTTCCTCCATGATGGCTGGTATACTGGACCACAGCCACACCCCCACACACTCTCCAGGTTAGGGGCCTGTGCTGAGCTGGATTGGATTTGTTGCAGCACTGAATTGCTCTGAACTGGAACTCTCAGCTCACATGTTGTCCCTCTTCCTGCCCCCAGACTGTGAGCTCCCCAAAGAGTCTGAGTTACTTCATGTCCTCAAGGCCTAGCAAAATGACTCAAAGTAAGCACACAGTAATTTGGACTTACTAACCAAATTCAAACAAAGAAATAATGATGGTCACGTATCAATACTAATAAGGTGGTCACTTCCATCTCTAACATCCAGCCTTTCTGGGAACATTGTGAGAGCAAAGACCAGATCGTAGTCATCTGTTTATTCCCTGAGCCAGCCCAGGGTCTGGCACGTAGCTGTAGTGCACCCAGTAGTTACTGAAGCAGTTAATTAATTGGAGCTGGAGCAAAACCAACTGGTGCTGGTGAGGCGAGACAGAGTAGAGGAGTTGGTGTTGAGTGCACAGGTAAGCCGTGCTGGGGGCTCTGCACTGTCCTCCCAGACTGCCTCAGCATCACTATAAGGTCCCTACTGTTAGTGTCCCTTATGTAACTGGAAAACAGGCTCGGAGAAACTGTGACACTGTCCAAGAGACATGTCCAAGTAGGGAAAGAAGCTGACCTTCCAGTCTGGATCTGAGGCCAACCCTCATGCCTGCTCTGCTTCCCCTCATCAGTGAGGCGCCTTCCATGAGCTGCTTTAGTAGCTGTAGCTTCTAGCCCACAGAGTATAGTGAACATTCTCACCCACTCCCCTCTGCCTTCCAGGACTCTGCACTTCTTTATTTTCCCTCCCACCTCTCTGAAAGGCCCCCTCTGTCCGCTCTGTAGTCTTCCTGCTCTGCTTGCCTGTGAAATGTCAGCACCCACTGAGTTCCTTCATGTGCCTTCTGCTGTTCCAAACTTTCCTTAGATAAGAAGCAATTTGTACTTTGATACACAGTTCAGATTTTGCCTCCATGAGGGTAGAGTCCACGTCAATCTGATCATTGACAGATCCCTTAGCACGGGCCTGGCACTGTGTAGGTGCTTGATAGATGGCTGTTACGACAGTGAATATTTATATCATGTTTACTGTATGCCAGGCGCTAAGTGCTTTACTTGTATTAACTCATTTACATTTCACAGCAATCCTGTGAAATAGGAACTATTAATATTAGTATCCCCACTTTATTGGTGAGCAAATTAAAGCGCAAGAGATCAGATTAGTAATTTGCCCAAGGCCATACAGCTGGTAAACCAAGAAGTCAGATTCAAACATAGGCAGTTTGTCTCCAGAACTCAGGCAATGATCCCTCCAACCCACTACTCCTCCTCCAGGTAGCCTCATGGAATTCCCAGGACAAGTTAGGGCCCCTTCTAATCCCTGTACTTACCCACAGTAAAGCACTTATGACATCATTGTGATTATTTGCACAGAATCTCCTCTGTGGACCATGACAGGCATGTCCTCACCAGGTCTGGCATAGGGCACAGTCAGTCAGTGTTAGATGAATGAATGAATAGCAAAACTGCCCTCTGGGGTGAAATATACAGGATCTACAATCCCTGTCTCTTACAGTGATAAACTGAGGCTGGCTTAGTGACGTTAAATCATTTGCCTGAAGTCTCACAGCTACTATATAGCATACTCTAAGATAAACGCTTTTTCCATCATGCATTTTTATCAAACCAACATTAATTCTAGTACCTTTAAGGGCATTTAAGGGGCCTTTTCCTTATGGAAATTGGGTCAGTTTTGACTCACACATCCATTCATCATTTAGGCTTTTTGTTAAACACAGATTCGCAGCCTCTACCCTTGACCCAGAAGTCCCAGGTTGGCCTGGGGCCACCAACTCCAGGGCATTGTGGGCAATGCTTAGAGGAGCGCCGGGAGATGTTGGACCCCAGAGGAGGCCCTCATGCAGGCAGTCAGAGGGGCTCTGGGGAGGGGTGAAGCCCATCTAGGAGCTCTGGCCAGAGTCCCCTCTGTAATGAATGGGCCACCCTAGCCCAAGAGTCAGATCCCAGAGCAAGAGAAGGTAGGCATCCTAGGGATCATATCTGCCCCTCTGGGCTCAGGTCTCCAGCCCCATGGAAATGTTCTTGCCTTCCTTGGGCACACACTGCTAACATTTGTGTAGGACTTTTCCAAGGAGGTGGCAACAAGGAGAGTCTTACTGAAATCTTTCTGTGTTTGGGGGGTCAGTCAGGTGGAAGCACATGCATGGGGAACCAGGTGTGGAGGCCAGAACTTTGCTCTACTCCAGAGGTGGATGCCAGGGCCTCAGCTGGATGGCGCATCCTACGTGGGGATCATCTTCTTCCTAGCAGGGTCTGCATAGTCCTTCTCTCATTTCAGAGCAGTTCCAGATCAGCAGGCCTACCTGCAGATGAGAAAGAGGAGGGCCAGAGCAGTGAAGGGACTTAACCAAGGCCTCCCTTCTGGCCTCCTCAACCACACCAGCGTCAGGCGGAGCTGGCTTGCACAGCTATTGCCTGCATGCCTCCATTTCTTCATACGAAAAGGGGTACGTTTTATGAGTTTTTTACATGCTATGGGAGGTCATGAACACAGAATGAAGAACAGGTTCTGTGGAATAAGAGTGGTAGTGTGCCATGGGGGTCCAGAGCCTACTAGGGAAGCTCTCCTAGGAATCAGCAGTGCCAGGCGTGCTCCAAATAGTGGAGGCCCCTGAAAAGAGAAAGGTGGGGATGCTTCCAGAGGCTGGGGGTGTGCCCTGAGCTGGGCTGCTCCTTTCTTACTGACACTGTACCTACCACTTTGTGCTTTGTAGCAGACATGCTCTGGTTAATGGAGTCCCAGGAGAAGGTGATGGGCAGAGTGGGTGAAGTGACCAAGGAAGGGAATAGCCCGGGCCTGCTACAAGCTTTCTGAGCCATGCAGATCCATCAGAATTCTGACTTTGGAGGGGGGTTTTCAGATTTTGATTCAAATGTGGAGGCACCTCCTATCATCAGCTCCCCAGTCTTCCTTCTGATGGAGGCAAAAAAAAAAAAAAAAAAGGACTGTAAAAGGAACAGTTTTCCTCTCTGAAGAAAGAGAAAATCATTCATCCAACAACTGCTAACAAATAAGAATATCCAGTACACCTGAGTCCACTATGTGTCAGACACTGAGGACTTTACATCACTTGTGTTCCTGAAGCCTCACAATGCTCCCATGAAAGCCTTAGTTCTACTCCTATGTGTCAAAAAGGAGGAAATGTGACAAAAACAGGACTCCAGCCCAGGTTCTATTGGCAGCCCTGCTCAGCCAGGCCTTGTGACCAAAGGTGCTGAGGATGCGTGAAAGGTGGTGCTGGAGTCTTGCCCAGCAGTGAGGCACAGTGTGGTCCATCCTGAGGGGTGAAGGGGGTTCTTGATGCACAGAAAGGAGTGAAGAAACCCCCAAGAGAAGAGGCTCCAAACACCTTCCTCCACCCCTCCTCCACCCATCCCCAGGGGATCAGTTCAGAGAAATGAGGGTAAAGACAGTGGCCTCAACTCCTCCAAGTCGTCAACCAGTCTTCTGTAGATGCAAAGAACAGCTCGCTTCCCCTACCCTGCACCTAGCTGGATGAGCCTGGAAAAGTCACTTCCCCTCTCAGACTCCTCTGATATGACATGATGTGGATTGCTTCAGAGAGGGGAGAGGGAAATGCAGAGGCACTTGGAGAGCTTGCAGGGTCACACTGTGCCTACTGTGCCTCTGGCAAGGACGGTAAGGGATCCAAGGGGCTGGGTACTAGAGCATCGGTAGAAATGTCCAGGTAATTTACTGGCCTGGGCCTAGGAACCTGGAAGAGGGGGACAGGGTTGGTGGTCTGTACCTAGTTATCACCTCAAGCCTAGAGTCTGAACCACCCACTGGGGCACAAAGGCCTATTTGTGAGCCAGCTTCCTGACCCCAACCTTGCCACCAACGCAGCCAGGAAAGAGAGCTAACATGTTGGGCTCCAGGCCAACCAATTTCGGGTCCTGAGCCAGTCATGCAGCTTGGAACTCACCCACCATACACAATTTAAAGACTAGGGCGGTCCTAGCGCAAAAGAAGGGGTGGAGGGAATGGGCAGTGGGGCTGTGGGGGTGGAAGTAAGAGTAGCAGAACTCTTTTATCAGAGGGAAAGAGGCCCAGGGTGGGGGCTGGGGCTGCCAGGTTAGGTCTCTTCCCTCCAAGCCCCATCCCTCCCTTTATCTCCATTTTGGTCAGTGACCTAGGGATTACAGTCTGGGTGCATACGCCGGCTAACACACCCTCCTCCACGCATTTCTGAAGTGGAGTCAGAACTCAGACTCAGCCGAGACCCTAGCTCTAAAGCTCATACTCTTCGGATTCTCTTCCCCTGAAATTCAGTGGCCTGGCCGCTGCCTCCTCCAGGTAGTCTGATTTCAGGGTGGCCAGGAGGTGAGCCCAGCATGGGTCACATAGCACAGCAGTGGCCTGTCGGCCTGGGGCTGATTCCCCAATTGCTGTTTCCAAAGGCCGTCTTGGGAGATGGAGACCAGGAGAAGAATGTTCCAGAAGACCACCCTGCAGGTGAACACCATCTCCAAAGTCCCAGGAGGACTTGCAAATCACATAGGTCTCTGCGCTGTTTTGTCTGTGCAAAATTGCCTCTCCCTCCCCCTCTTCTTTGGCCTGGTCAATTCCAGGTCCTTCTACACTCAGCTCCAGGAAACTGTGAGAACTAATTTAAAAGGGGGAGGGGTCAGAAAGGAGACTGGTTTCAAGATAAATATATTATATAACCCTTAACTTTCTTATGCTCCTGTCATAACTAGTTAGACACTGTAATGAGTGCAAAGATTTCATTCACAACAGCATATAAAATGCCAAAGAATGCTTAAGAAACAGAATTACAGGGACAGAATTTACAAAGGGCTGTAAAAGTTGTGAATAAGTGAAAGTCATTCTGGGTCCTAGATGAAAAAATACCATATTGTGAAGATGTATAATCTCCCTCAAAGTAATGTCTAAAGGCAGTTAAATCAAATTTCCAAAGGGTTTAAAATTTTTCACTTTCTTTTTGGAACTAGCTTTAAAAATTCTAACGTATTTATTTAGAAGACTATCTTTTCAAAATAACTATGAGAATTTGGGGAGGGAGGGAAGAATCAGGAATCAGAAGGTGACTTGCCCTTTCAAGCATTACAGAACTACAATAATTAAAAGGGTGAGACTAGGGCAAAAGGAAATAGCTCCCTAGATGAGAAAGCGCAGAGAGGACTTGAGTTCACCTGAGAAGGCAGAGTATGGTATTTGGTCAGTGGGGACATGGTGAGTCATTAAGCGGTGCTGTAATAACTGACTAATCATTGGGGGAAATTAAACCACAAACTTACTTCACATATTCCAATATTAATTTTCAAATTAATTTCAAAAATGTAAATAAATATAAATTTAAAAGTGCTAATATAAAATATAAGTAAATGCTTTTGGATAGTTGGATTTGAAAAACTCAATTGTTAAGTATGATCTGTAAATAGAATAAAGAAAAAAATGACAGATGTGACTACATGAAAAATGTTAATTTCGGTATAACAATAGCAATATAAGATCAACAAAAATGGAGAAATGCAGCATATGTCCAGATAAGAGGATACTGCTGATTTTACTATATAAAGCAATTACAAATTAAGGAAAAGAGAAGCAATCTGTTAGAAAAATAAGTAAAGCTATACACAGATTTTTTTAAACATGAATGACCAACACATATGGGGAAAACTAAGGAAATGCAAATTACAGTGACAATAAGATCCCCTTTTCCTGCTTGAACTGGCAAAGATTAAAAAGATCAGCAAAATGCACTGCTGTTTAGTGTATCCACTGATACAACTTTTCCTGAGTGCTGACAGGTAGCAATCAAAAACTGAAAAAAGCCTCCGACCCTCTGACTAATCAGTCTTATTTCTAGGACTTTATCCTAAGAAAATAATTAGGCAAATTCACAAAGGATGTTCACTGTATTTTTTTATTATAGCAAATATTGGGAACAAACTTAAATACCTATTAGAAGGGAACTGGTTAAATAAATTAGGGTACATTCATACAATGAAATATTAAGCAATTCTTTAAAAGATTATGTAGATATAGATTGATATGAAAAGTGCTTATCATATTTGCAAATTTTAAAGTGACAAAAAGTGTATTTTTGTAAATGTAGGCACACAGAAATATTCCAGATACACTTTGCTGAAATGTCTAAAATGTTTTACTTATCAGAACAGGCAATAATGTTTCCATTTTGGAAACCTAAAGTCATGCATCAGGGGTCCCTTTCTTCAGAAGGTTCCTCTGACCCTTCTTTGCCCACTCACACCTCAGTCCTTTACTCCCTGTGAGGTCATTGTTAGGTGACTGGGTCCACAGTTGGCCAATGAACTCTTTAAGGGCCCATAGCCGATGACTTATCTCCAGTCCTCAGGGCCAGGCACATACAAGGTGCTCGATATTAATGAAATGAATGATGACCAGTGTTACGTTTCCGTGAATAACCAGCGAGTTGAATAGAATGGAATCGACTGAAAGCCCCCAGGTCTGACCCTACGAGCCCAGAACTGAAGGTGAGAAGAAAAACGCCAGGGAGTGGGAGTCGGATCTGGGTGCCAGTCTTCCTCTGGGCTCAGCAGCACTGTACAACCCTAGGCAAGTCATGTCGCCTTGCTGAACCTTGGAACCTCGGCTGACTCATCCGGAAAGGCGGCACGTCACACCTCCTCCAAGGACTGCGGAACAAGCAAGACAGCACACACCAAGCGTTTAGCAGAGTAGCGGTACACAGTAGGCACTCAAAACTAGAAGCAAGTAGGAGGGTGATGAACATCACTCTCTGCGCGTTTGTCTCAGGCTCAGATGCGCTCAACAAGAAGGATGTGGGGACAGGAAGCCAGGCGGCAAGGGGCGGTGGCCCTCCTGGGCAAGACTGCAGAGGCAAGGGCTTGAACCAGAGGAGGGCTGCGGCTGGGGCTCTGTCTTGGGGTTCCGGCCGCGCTCTCCGCGTGGATGCCCTCACTCCCTCCGCCTGCAGCTAGGTCTCCAATTCACTCCTTCCCTGGGGGAGCTGAGAGCCTTGGGAGAGGCCGGTCCTGCGAGCGCCAGGGTAAGGGTTCCCGAGAGGGGCCTCAGGTCCAGAAATCCACAGTGCCCAGCGAGAGCCCGCGCCTGGAATCCGGCAGAACCTGGACTCTGGCTTTCCTGGTGTACACGAGTTCGAATTCTGCCGTGTCCGTACTAGTTCTAAGATGTGGGACAGGTCACCTCGCCTCTCGGAGTCTGTCTTCTCACCTGTTAAGTGGGATAACAGGACTTGCCTCTCAGCGGCAGAAGGTGGTGTGGCTTTCAAACGCATGTGAAGGAAGCATGAGGCATAGGGCCCCTCACAGGACGAGCACCGGAGAAGTCAAGCGCCACGATGGCAGAGGGTCTTGGTGGCTGCAAACCTGTTTCTAGGTCTTTGGTCCTGGCCTAGGCCAGATCCGAGGCCTCGACCACGCAGAAAGACCATTTTAGGGGCTGGGGACTGAGACTGCAAAGCAGGTTGCGCTTTTCCCTGTCCAAATGGGGGTGCACGCGGCAGACAGCCTTAATGAAAGTAGCTTGAGAGTTGAACTGGAGGAAGATGTTGTCGTTGTGTGTCTGTGCGTGTACAGGTGTGTGTGTGTATCCATGCGCAGGTCGTATGCACAAGAGCGTCTGTAGTTGTGCTGGAAACAGCGTGCTTGGGGCGGCCGGCGTAGACTCCCTTCTCCCAAAGGCACCTTCCCTCTTTTCCCCGCGCCCTTCCCGGTAAGGAGTCTCAGCCAAACTAACGGAATCTGGCAGGGCCAGGGGAGGGGCAGGGACAGGAGGGGCGATTCCGTCCCGAAGCCCCTGATTTGGGGATAATTACTTTTAATGTCAGAAAGATTTAGTTTAATATCATCTCTATTAGGCTGCCGGGAGGGTAATTAAACGGGACGCGCCGCAGCCGGCAAACAGATGGCGCCTGCTCGCTCCGCGGCCGAGGGCAAACAGCGCAAAAGTCAATGCCTCCCGGGTCCCCCATCCGCATCCCCGGCCCGGCTCCTACTCTGCGCCACCGCGCCCCGCCCTCAGCCCCCTCCGGGCCCTCCTACAGCTCCCACCCCCGGCCTCACCCTAGGCCCCCACCAGGGCCATCCCTTTGTACCCCATCACTGCCTGGGCGGGGGCAAAGGTTGGGGGCCAGTCTCAGACATGCAATCGGTAGATTTTCGTTGCTCAGAGCGCTCACCCGGGGCCCCCACACCTTGGCACAGCAGAACTGTGTGTGCAAATGAGTTTGAGCTAAGAGGACAGGCGTGGGCGAGTGTGTAGTGTGCGATTGTGTGAAGGCGGGCTTTCTGCTCTCCTCACCTCATTTGTCCCAGAGGTCCGACTTTCTCTGCCCAGGGTCCGGCGGCCCGCTGGGCTCTGTAGTAGTGTTAGGTCCGTGGACGAGCCAGGCACAAGTGCTTATACTCCGTCTAGGTGTTCAGTCACCTAGGTGGGAGTCTGTGGACCTCTTGGTGAGAGGTCACACACCGAGTGGATGTCTCAGAATGAGAATATGCTTATGAGAGGGCTGTGAAGTCCATCAAACTTTCGGAAGGGGTCCTCTAGGGTGGGAGAGCAGCTTCGGAGATGCGTTTAGATCCCCTGGAGAAGGAAATGGCAATCCACTCCAGTCTTCTTTCCTGGGAAGTCCCATGGACACAAGAGCCTCATGGGCTACATTCCATGGGGTCACAAGAGTTGGACACAACTAAGCGACTAAACCACCACTACCACCTGAGGTGCTCAGGTGTCAGAGTGTGTCCAAGACTTGTGCAGAATGCGGTCACATGTGCAGATTGTGTGTCCAGCTGTGAAGACACACTCCGCCGTGCGTTAGGGCATACCCCCATGCCTCAATCTGGGCATGCCTTCTCCACCTTTGGCTGCCAGGTCCAATGACCCGAATTCAGTCTGCTCCCCTCTGAGAGCACCGTTCAAATCAGGACTAGCCTAAGTGGCCTATGGAGGTGTGAGTACAGCCACCTCGTCGGAGGACGATTACTCTGATTCCTTCCATGACACATGCACTCACATGAGCATAGGGGAACACCAGAACCTCAGGGACATCAAAAGAAAAGGTTGTGGTCCTGGACCTGTTGGGTTGTGAATGTGAGGAGAGAGGCCAGGCTCTAGGGAGGCAGGTTTCCTCTGGTTGAGCAGAGGTCCAGGCTGTGTCCTCTCCCCATCTTAAGGAAAGGAGATTCCTTCTACACCAGCGGGATAAAACACGGGGACCCCCAAACCCTGTGGCTTGACCCTTAGATGCCGCAGGATCATTGGGACGGGAGTCCAGGGAATCTCATAGCGGCCTGGCCTCAATGCGCACCCCCACCTGCGCCTCCCAAACTAGGCGGACGTCTATACTTCTTTTCGTTTGGGGTTTAAAATGACTCGAAAATTTTATCCAAGGGAGCTCTGGGAGGCGCCTGGACCCCGGAGCCAGATTCTCTTCTCTTTCCTCTAGCCAACCCCCGCCACCCCCTGCTAGGGTGCAGTTAACGCACAGATTTCCTTAACCTCATAACCTCAAGGTGCTGGAAGGTGGGGGTCTGGGTCCTACGCCCCTGCAGGACTGTTATCCCAGACTCACTCCCTTACTCTCACTCAGAGCGGAAGACCCAACGGGGGCTGACACCTTTCTCTCTCAGGCTCCAGCGAGTGGAATTTGCTAGGGGCGAACAGCCCGGTTTCTATCATTATCCAAGACCGTCAAGGTCTGAGCATGTTGCGCGCGGGCCTGGTCAACTTTCTGGAAGCAATCTCCCCGTATGTGCCAGGCGCTTCCGCGCACCAGCCCCTCCCCTGCCGGGGTCCCGGCTTGGCTTCGCGGAGGAACTTGCGCGATGTTCTCTGGCATGCGGCGACAATTCGGCTCGTCTAGCCTTCCCACCCCAGTTGCCCAGCCCCGGGCTCAGAGGCGGCTGCGCTGGCAGCAGTTGACCTTCCAGGTGGGAAGGGTTGCGTTGGAGGGCCCCGGCCGAGTCTTCGCGCCCAGGACGGCGGGCCAGAGCTTGGGGCCCTGGAAGTTCGAAAAAGCAACGCGGAAACGCTTGGTCGGGAGTGAAGAGAGAACGACAGGCAGTACATTTTTCTTTGCTCATGAATTAATTTTCTTTACTGTCGGAGTAAATAAAAAGAATGAGAGAACATTAGAACGAGAAAAAGAAACGGGAAAGAGCTGGAAAAACCCGAAGCGATCCCGCGCGAGGACCGCGGCATTAATTCCAGATGTTGCCGTTCAAAAGGGAAACAAAATCCGAAACCTGTTACCTCAGCGCACCGAGCTGTTCCTCAGAGCCGTGACGTCAGGACGAGAGAGTGTGACCAAAGTTAAAACTACTTTTGGGGGCCCGCGGCGACCTTGTCTCCGGACCGGAAGGACAGACAGACTGATGGGCGTCCTGCGTTGAAGGGGATCTGGGGAGTCGGAGAGGCCGTTTTTTACTTTCGTTTAAAAAAGAAAATCAAACTGTTTGTTAACTTAAAACAACGATGAAAATAACCCCACCACCACGGAAAAGGTATCTGGATGTTGCAAAAGAGAGGAAAAGAAAGCGCAAGATGGGGCAGAGGACGAGGTGGGGGGCTGGGAGGGGAAAGGCGCAGAGCGCACTGGCCCGGCGGGCGCCGACGGGAAGCACAATCTCATTTCTTCTCTCCCGGCCCCTTTCTAAAAACGAAAATCGTCAAGCCACACTTACCCTCCGTGATGCCTATAGTATCAGGGCTTTTAAAATAAAGGACCTGCGTTTTAAAGGCGGCAAAGGGGGAAAAAAATGTCTCAACTACCCCAAATGCGTCGCATTTGGGAGCAAGCCGAAACAGAGCGGGATAAAGGCAGGAAAAACCGTCCTGGCATTTATGCCATGAGCACCCTCCCTTCTCCACCCCCGTGCTCCCATTCCACCCCCACCCGGGCCTCGGTAATTGAATTGTCACCTGCCCCCATCCCGCCCCCGGCCGCCAGGGCTACTTGGGAATGTCGGCTTTGCCAAGCGCCCCTAGCCAGTGAGAGTGGCGCAGCAGAGCCCGCGCCCCAGAAACCGAAGGGTTACACATGTCTACGTAGAGGCGCACCGGACACGGTAATTAGGCGCAATTCACACGCTCTCGGGCACACGGAAACTACTTGTCACGGTATTTTCAACGCTCCTCCTTGCCCACTTTTTTCCACTCCTTCCCTGGCGCGCCCCCTCCCCTCCCCGAGGCGCTTAGAGAAGCTTTTGGAGTTTCGAATCTTTCGGACACTGTAGAATGCGGGGCTCCCCGGACGCGGGCCCGGCCAATCAGAGCGCCGTCTGCCTCCCCTGGCCAATGGCAGGCCCCACATTGTTGTCCAATTCTGTCTAATGGAGCCCTAAGGAGCAACAATAGAGCGGGCGAGCGGCTCATTGAGAGTCTGGCAGCGCCGGGCAACTGGGGCCCGGCTGTGCGCAGCGTACGGCGCGCTCCGCGAAGAGACGCGGCGAGGGCCAGGTCGCGGGTTCCAGCCAGTCGATCCCTAAACGGTTCCCCGTCTCCGATTTCCGACGGAAGGGTTGAACTGCGCAGCGTTCAGAGGGGGTCCGGAAGTTCGGACATGGTGACTGAAGGAGAGTGACGTGGTCAGATCAGGGGCCAGGGGCCAGGGGAAGAGGCCGAGAGCGCCAGCGTCGCGGGCGGAGCTGGGAGGCGCGCGCAGCGCCCACGGAGGAGGATCCCCGAGCCCAAGGCAGGTAGTTGGCCTCAAGGAGGGCGGGGGGACGCGGCCCGGCCTTCCGCCCCTGTTGACGAAGCCCGGGCCTCTCTGGCTTTAGGGACTGCGCGGCTCGAGGGGCTTGAAAGAAGAGGCAGCGCTCACTGGAACGGGGTCCAGAATTCTTGCACGGAAACACCAGGATCCGGTCCTGGGCTCAGGCCGGGAACCCGGGGCCCAGAGGAGGCCGCGGCGGAAGCTTAAGAGTTGGGCCTTCTTGGGCCTTCAGAGGCCAAGGCGCAGGGGGGACTCCTGTCTTCTCCGAGACCCCGTTCCAGAGGCGACTCCCAACGCCTCAGTCCTGCCAGCTTGGGCCGTTCAAGTCCCACGAACCCAACTCCGAGACCAGAACTTGGGAAATCTGCTCCCGAGCGGGTCCCCGCGGGGCCCCAGGATGGGGAGGGCGTGTCTGACGACTGGATCCCTAAACCAGGAGGGGAGGGGAAGGCTGGGTGAGTGGCTCAGCGAAAAGGCTCTCTCTTCTGCAGTGCTTAACTTCTGCAAGATACTTTTTTCTCCCCGACTACTCCAGACTACAAGGCTAAAAACTTGTAGTTTTTACTCGATTTCCAGCCCAGCTTATGCCTAAGGGTTCTTTTTTTCATGGACACACCTCTCTCCCAGACCCCAATATCACCTGTTTCTCGCTGTTTTTCTCGCCTCTCATGCTAATCTTCTGGGTGGGTTTGCTTATTGAAAAGAAGTTTCTTGCTCTGAGTTTTTTCTTTAATCCTCATTCCCAGGCCTCCTAAACTCAGCTCCAGAACCATTTTCTCTTACTCTCTGGAGGCTCGTACCTTGGAATTTGGAGCCCCCACATTCCCACGGGTCCCTGGGCCCCTGGGCCTAACTTTGCCCCTGAGTTTGTGCCCTCGCCTTCCTAGAGCTTTTTTTTTTTTTTCTATTCTTGATTTTTTTTTTTTTCCTCTCTCGCTTATTCACCTCTGACCAGCGAAAACTGTTCCAGCCCCACCAGCTGATCTCCATGCTTTAGTACCTCCCTCCTCATCACCCTTCTACAAAACCGAACGTTTCGCTCCGGATTTTCCTGTTTTGGTCTTGGCATCAGTCTAACTGTTGGGTCAAATTTTTCTCTCTAATCCGAGTCCCATCAAACATTCTTCTCTACCCGACTAAACTCAGTTATGCTAAAGTTTGGTGTTTTTTTTTTTTTTAAAGAACCCACGTTACACTCATCTGAACCAGTGACTTTCAAACTTTTTTCCCCAGCGGAACCACTGATTCAAATGAAATCTACACACAGTGCATAAATGAGTTATAAGAAGAACTCTGAAGGGAGTGGGGTGAAGTAGCTGGGCATTTACAAGGAGGCTCCAAAGCAACTCCTCCCAGCAATTTGGTAACTGTTAGCCAAACTGTCCGCTGCCGAAATGCCCCTCTCTAAACCTGGATTCCTCAAGGGTGCGCTTTAGCTTAGTGCACCATGCGCTCCTCACCGCAAGTTTCTCCTCTCTTCCCACGGTCTTCCACGCCAGGTCCTGCCATGGAGCTGCGCTCTGAGCTGCCCAGCGTACCCGGCGCGGCGACTGCGGCGGCGACAGCGACGGGACCGCCCGTGGCTTCGGTGGCGTCGGTGGCAGCGGCGGCGGCGGCGGCCGCTTCGCTACCGGTGAGCGTGGCGGGCGGCTTGCTACGGGCGCCGCCGCTGCTGTTGCGGGCTGCGGAGAAGTACCCGCGGACGCCCAAGTGCGCGCGCTGCCGCAACCACGGAGTGGTGTCTGCGCTCAAGGGCCACAAGCGTTACTGCCGCTGGAAGGACTGCCTGTGCGCCAAGTGCACGCTCATCGCCGAGCGCCAGCGCGTCATGGCGGCGCAGGTGGCGCTGCGCAGGCAACAGGCGCAGGAAGAGAACGAGGCGCGCGAGTTACAGCTGCTCTACGGCACCGCCGAGGGCCTGGCGCTGGCCGCCGCCAATGGCATCATCCCGCCGCGACCGGCCTACGAGGTCTTTGGCTCTGTGTGCGCAGCCGACGGCGGGGGGCCGGGAGCAGGAGCGCCCGCGGGGAGCGGGGGCGGCGCAGCGGGCGCGGGGAGCTCAGGTGAGGAGAGGGGAGCAGGGACGGGTCCAGGGGTGCGAGGCTTTAGGGACTTGATCTCGGTACTGAAAGAGAGGATTCCTGTTCTCCAAATGCCCCAACTGCTGGAGTTGGTCGCGCACCCCGCTCCTAATTTGAGGCATAAACGCACAAAACTCTTTCTCCCCTTTCTGAAGCATTTGCACTTTATTCCTTTCTCCCACCGCAGGCCCCCAAATAAAGGTTTTAATCTTATCGCCTCTACCCAAAAGCAAGGATGTCCCAGCTTCCTTGGTTAGTTCACTGAGTCACCTCCCCAGCGGGAAAACCCACGCGTCTTATCTTTTCCTTCTTTCAGCGCTTCTCCACATGCCGCAGATTCCCAACCCCCTCGCCTTCGCCCCTCTCCTTCCCAACTCTCTTCAGAAATTCTGTCTCCAAATCTCCTCCCCTGCCCCGCTTGTTTTTCTCTAGGTATTGAAGACACCGAATTCCTCAGTTCCCCGGGCGAGATTCCTTTTGTTGTGTTCCCAGGGTTCCGTGACCAACCGCCCTGCTCCTTTTTTCCAGCTTCTTTCCCCATTCGTCTACCTTTTCTCAGAGTATGCGCTCTCTCCCTTCTCTCAGTCCCCTTTCCTCTTCCCCCTCTACCCCCAGTCCAGCCCTACTCTTTTTGAGACTCCTTAGGCTGTTTTGGTAGGGCTGGGAATTAGGCCGGGGTTAGGGGGTGGGGAGCGGGGAGTGTCTCACCTTCCAGCTTGGGAGGGAAGAACTTCTTAGCTCTTGATTTTGGAAAGGATGGATTAAAACAGAGGCTCTACTTTTGCCTGTAGAGAAGCTTGGAATCTTATAAACGCCCAAAGTACCTTCCCTTACAGGCTGTGATGCCCAGGGCCAGAGAACACCCGGGGCTGGCTTGGCTCTTGGAATCACAGGATAGAGTGAGGCCTTCTATACAGTGTGGTGGTTCAGGTGCGAGTTGTGTTGGCTGCTTTTTGAACTCGGGGTCAGACCACTTCTCCAGAGCAGAGCAAGACTAGGAAGAGAGAAGATGTTAGGCACAGTCGTAGGAAGAGGGTCACTGGACATTGAGTTTACAGGGCATAGGTGGTTGGGGTTCTGGGTACAGAAAGACTGTGTTCTGACAGCCTGGAAAGAGAGCTAGGGCTATAGGAGTTCAGGGGGGAAGGAATGCTGGAGCAATAAGATGGGCTTTGGAGCCCAGTGAATGAGGGTTGTGGGGCTCAGAGGGAAAGGAATCTGAGATCCGAAGGGCTCAGGTGCCACAGGTGCGGTCATTTCTGTGCTAACCACTCCTTACATACCCCTTTCTCCCCTCCTAGAGGCCAAGTTACAGAAGTTTGACTTGTTCCCCAAGACGCTGCTTCAGGCAGGCCGCCCAGGCAGCCCGCAGCCGCAGCCGGGAAAGCCCTTATCACCCGACGGCGCGGACTCGGGTCCTGGGACATCGTCCCCAGAAGTGCGGCCAGGCTCGGGCTCAGAGAACGGCGACGGCGAGTCCTTTTCAGGGTCACCCCTGGCCCGGGCCTCCAAGGAGGCAGGTGGCAGCTGCCCAGGCAGTACTGGCCCCGGAGGTGGCGGCGAGGAGGACAGCCCGGGATCTGCCAGCCCTTTGGGTTCAGAATCCGGTTCCGAGGCCGACAAAGAAGAGGCGGAGGCCTCGCCTGCGCCAGGCCTGGGCGGGGCCCCGGGTCCACGGCAGCGGACGCCGCTGGACATCTTGACACGCGTCTTCCCGGGCCACAGGAGGGGCGTCCTGGAGCTGGTGTTGCAAGGCTGCGGCGGCGACGTGGTGCAGGCCATCGAGCAGGTGCTCAACCACCACCGCGGGGGCCTGGCGGCCGGCCTCGGCCCTACCGTGCCCCCAGACAAGGCCGCAGTGGGGGCGGTAGGCGCCGCGGACGACACGTGGCCAGGCCGCGTGGACGCCGCGGCCGCCGGGGGCCCAGGGCTCCCCGCGCCGCTGCAGGCGGGCCCCGCTGCACCCCCGCACCACAGACCTTTGCTGGCCGGCGCCATGGCGCCCGGGGCTCTGGGCTCGCTGAGCAGCCGCTCGGCCTTCTCGCCACTGCAGCCCAACGCCAGTCACTTCGGCGCCGACGCCGGCGCCTACCCGCTGGGCGCGCCGCTCGGCCTCAGCCCCCTGCGCCTGGCCTACTCGGCGGCGGCGGCGCACAGCCGCGGCCTGGCCTTCATGGCTCCCTACTCCACCGCTGGCCTGGTGCCCACCCTCGGCTTCCGCCCGCCCATGGACTACGCCTTCAGCGATCTCATGCGCGACCGCTCGGCCGCCGCCGCTGCTGTGCACAAGGAGCCGACCTATGGCGGCGGCCTGTACGGGCCCATGGTCAACGGCGCCCCTGAGAAGCAGTAGGGCCGTCGGCCCCCAAACAGGGACTCCAGCCTGGTTCCCGCGGGCCGCCGGCCAGGCCTCACCTGGTGCGCTCTCTGCGCCCCGGCTGGGGTCCTCTCGCTCCATGGTGGTTTTCAGTTTTGTTTGGGACAGTGGGTGGGGAGAGCCGAGCAGAGAGGAGCAGCTTCGGGTGCAAATGTTCTCGGAGGGGATGCGCCGCGCAGATCCTCGGCCCGACCTCCTCATCAAGGCTCTTAGCCCTTCGAAAGGCCAGGAATTCTTGAGAATTCAGAGGCTGCAGCCGCCACGCCAGCTCCCGCCTCTCCTGTCTCTATGCTCGTCCCACCTGCCCGCGCTCACAAATGGATGGCAGGATAGTCTGTCTTATGTGTCTCCCCTTTCCTTAAAAAAGTTTAAATATTCTCTCTAACAAATATAAATTTAGGATGTATAAATCTCTTGGCACTGAGTCGAGTCTTTGGGACACACCTATATATCGATATCAATTGTAAAAAAAAAAAAAGGAAACAAATTCTAAGGTGCACTTTCCTCGTTGCGGTATTTGTCGCTCTCTTTGTTGCTTATGCCGATAAGCATGGGTTTCCTTGGTGCAGTGTGAGTTTTTATATATGTATAAATCTATATATAAACTATACATATATATACAAGCCAGTGTATAATGTTATAAAATGGAATTCTAAGTTATTAATTGTAATCCGTAGGTGACCTCGGTATTAACGTGAAAAATATTAAAAAACAAGCAAAAAAAAAAAAGGACACAACGGAAAAAATTAGACTATGCGCGCTTTGTACTTATCAGGTTTTATAGATGAAATATATCGTAAACTCGAGACGAATCCTGCCCACCCGCCCCTCTTGCCTGCGGCCGATCTCTCCCTAAGGAACGGTCAAGGTGCGCACGAAAGCAGGAACGGAGTGACATGTGACTGAGCCAGAGCCGCCCGCTGGAGCCCTTCCCCGCCTCCCCGGACTCGCCAAACACGTCGGCCGAAGGGCCGGCAGCGGAAAACGCTGCTGCAGAGAATGGCTCACTTTGTGCGTTCCTTTGCATAGACAGGAGCTAGAAATAAATGTTATTTTCTAAGAAAACAGCACCGAATCCCGTCCCGCTTCTCCGGCGGCCAGGTTGAAAAATCTTTAATTTCTCGCAGGAGCCGCGGTGCCTGGGAGTGCTGGGGGGTCCCCTCCGGGGTGCTGGACGAAGAGACTTCCAGCCACGCCTGGGAGAGGCGTGCGCTCGGCCCAACAGGAGGAGCGGCGCCCACTGCTCGCGTGGGACCTAGTGTCCTTCCAGCTCCCGCTCGGGCGGCGGCGGGGTCGCCTGGCCAGTGCTGTCTCTGGAATCCTGCGAGGCTGGCGGCCCGGCTCCTGTTCTCCTCTGGGCGCAGGTCTGGGCGCCCACCGCATGCCTCCCTGCTGGGTTTTGGAAAGAACCGCAGGCTAGGTACTACCAGGCGACTGGGGCGGGAAGGCTAAGACTGTGTTCCGCCAGAGGCCTGGGACTTATTTTGGGGTGGTGGGTGGCGGGGTGCTGCCTTCGCCCTAGGCAGTATAATCTGAGAGCGGCAGTGAGGACGCGCTTTCCAGCCCGACCTCAGTCCTCACTCCGCACCCCTTTTTGCTTCCCTGCTTTATCGGAATGGAGGAAATCAGCGACTCCGGGCCGACCCACTCCTCCGGCCTCCCGCGTCCCTCCAGCTCCCAGCTGGGTGACTCCCCCTCTCCGAGAAACCAGGCGCGCCCCCTCCCCTAGGCTGAGCCGGCGACTTCCCAAGGTAAACTTCTGAGGCCGACTCGAGTTCCGCCAGGCGGTGAAACTTAATAGCAGGACAAGAAAACGGTTTAATAAAGAAGGGCTTTAATAGGGAACTAATTTGATTGAGTTGCCTAATTCCACTTTAATTGGAAAGGGGTTTGGCTGTTTGGTTATAAAGTGAGAGGGTGAGGGAGAGCTGGAAGTGGGGGGCGGTGAGAAGGAGCGAGAGAAGAAAGATGCGGCAAGAGAGAGATGGCTCGAGACAGGCAATGAAGATAAGGAAGGAAAGGAGAGAGAGGGGAAAAGAAAAGCGGAGTTACCTAGGAAGTAGAGAGGAGGGCGGGAGAAAGTGAGCGGAGCTTCTAGAATGAACTTGCTTGTGCTTCAAGGCTGAGTTCGCCTGCCTCCCACTCCAGGTTTTCGGATGCCTCGAGGTCTCTCTCATTCCAGGTTCTAGCCACCCCGTCCTCAGCATCTGCCCTCATCCCCACTCGAGGTGAACTTAAGATCTCTTGGTTTCAGGAGGGATCTATACTGGATGCTCTGAAGTTTTGGGTTCCTGATGGTCCTCAAGCTAGGCCTAGGGAGGCTGCCTAGGAGGGCTCCTGTTACCCACTCTCTAAAATACCTGGAGCTTCATAGATTCCAAGGGCATTATTTTAGTTCATCCTCGCAGGCAAATCATCAGGAAACAGATCCATAGTGGTTCAGGGACTTGTCCACCCATCCGGGGACCTTGGATCTCTTTTCCTTTCCATTTTCCCACTGGGCCTACTCCTCCTCCTCTCTTGAAGCAGTCTCGGCTGACCGATGGTGGAGGCTCTGTGGAAATTGCACTCCTGTCTACACCCGCGGCCCAGAGAGGAGAACGACTCGCTCCTATCTCCCAGAGAGGCCGCGGGGCCTCCGTTAGGTTCCAACGTCATCTTTCATAGAACTCAGAACGGTTCTCAGGCGGTGGAAGTTAGGGGGGTTGGGTAATGGGGTTCCAAGGTTCCTCTTCTCGCTGGTTCTTAAAAGCTCGCTTCTTGCTGGAAACCCAGGACAGTCAATCACGGCCTCGGCGCCGGGCAAAGGCCTACATCTTTGGCGCTCCAGACTCCACCGCCCACCGAGCAGTCAGAAAGGCTAAGACAGTGACCCCGTTCAGGGTCGGACATCCTCGAGGAGCCGGAATCGGGAGCCCAGGAAGCTCAAGCTAGATTGCTAGTTGCACTGGTGGGAGCGCGAGGTTGGGTGAGGAGGCACTTCGGGTTCCAGGAGCTTCCTCGGTGGAGGGGCTGGGGCCTGAGGTCGCTGGGATCCGCACTGGGGAAGAGCTTGGAGTTCTCCAGCTGGGTGGTGCTGTCTCCCCTGATAGAGAGGACAAAGATAGGAGCATAACCTCTTTTCTCCCGGGAGGGGAAGATGGGACAGGAGTTCCCTTGATCTGTACTGGCTGTTTATTTCCAAACCCTCCCCTAAGCCTGCTGGAGCCGACCCTGGGCTGGACTGGCTTGCGGGAGACACCACTGAAATAGTAGTCTTTAAAAATTAACTCCCCTTTGAGCCCAATAGCAGCAGCTCCATGCTACTGTCTGCTGTGTGCCAGAACCTGTACTAAGCATATTACCTGCACAGGACCCTCCTGGGGTGGGGCAGATGAGGAAGAGCCAAGAGCTGGGATCCAGGCTCTGTCGTCAGCCAGGTGTATTCATTCACAGATCACTGAGTATTTACTCAGTGCTTACTGAATGCCAAACCCAGTGCAAGACAGGTGCCATCCCTGCCCAATAAAAACTGTGTTGGGAGTTAAGTCAGGAAACAACTAAGCAGGCAAGGAGGATGTGCTGACCAGTGCCAAGGAGGTCTGCCAGGGAGGCCAATGAAAGGCAAGCTAGGCGAGGTGCTTCACCCTAGTTTCCTTCTCAGTTAAATAGGGCTGTGGTAGCCTGTGCCACTTTGAGTGCTCTGAGGATTAAATGAGAAAGTGTGCAAAAAGTTCTTGGCTCAGTCAGTACTCACTACTCAGTGCCTACTCACTAGGCTTCCCTTATTGTAATTCTCAGATTTCTTTGGGCTTCCCAGGTGGCTCAGAGGTTAAAGCGTCTGCCTGCAATCTGGGACACCTGGGTTCGATCCCTGGGTCGGGAAGATCCCCTTGAGAAGGAAAGGGCAACCCACTCCAATATTCTTGGAGTGGAGAATCCTATGGATGGAGGAGCCTGGTGGGCTACAGTCCACGGGGTCGCAAAGAGTCGGACACGACTAAGCAACTTCACTTTCACTTTTCACTTTCAGATTCTTTGGTGTGGACATTATCCCAATTCACAGAGGAGGAAATGGCTCAGAGGGATCGAGTGACTGGGACAAATTCAGCTTATAAATTCTCTAAAGTGTCACAAGTTATAGGAGACACCCTGCCCAGTGCAAGGGGCCACAGAGAAAGGTCATCAGACTGGAGAGTGTGGGTTCTGCAGATGCTTCTGAGATGAGGGAAGCCTGCAACTAGGTTCCAAGGAGCTTGATGAGGGGCAGCATTGCAATTCATGGAAGGAAATTGGTGAGAGAGTGAAGTGTTCCTCTAAAGGAGCAGTTGGAGAGGACGGAGTTGGGGGCAGGCTGTGATTAGAGGTTAGATGTTAGGTCATGGAGATCTTTGAACTCCAGTAAAAGGGATCTGGCTTTCAGAGTGTAGGTACTGGCAGACACTGATAGCAGAGCCTGGTGAGATTTGCATTAGTATTGGATAGCCTAGGGCTTCCCTGGTGACTCAGACAGTAAAGAATCCACGTGTAATGCCGGAGACCCGGGTTCCATCCCTGTGTTGGGAAGATTCAACCTTTGTTGGGAAGATCCTGGATTGGATAGATTGTTAGGAGGGAGGCTGAACACCTCTGAGGAGGAGCTATGAGAGATGGCAGGACCAAAAATGACCAGTGGGACCAGGAACAGAGAGAGAAGAGGTTGACTGCAAGCACTGTTGGGAGCCAGACTCTCCACTGGTGATCCAATGTGGGGAGTAAGCTGAGAGGAGAGCTCATGGCTAATTTGCAGATGTCTGGACTGGGGGACTCATTGAGGATGATACTTGGAATGTGGGCTCCTGAGACAGAGGCAAGGTTGGAGGGTGAGGAACATTTTTTCAATATTCAAAATACAGACTTGGAAGGACTCATAGGGCCTCTAGGAATGGACACCAAAATGGTAGAGTCAATTTGAGTGGCAGCAGGGCCTTGGGTGGATGAATGGATCTGCACTACCTCTCCCTCACTCCTTAGGACACAGGACTCTCTTAATAGAGGCCATGGACCAGGGAAGGGTGTCAAGATCCCAGACATTGGAATTCTGCCTCTCATCATTTTTGTTCATGCCAAGAAGGCCGGCATGTTAAAATTATTCTCTTAAAACTTTGCACCCTTTAAAGGTCATTGTCCTGGGACAGGGCCCTAGGCAGTCAGTCCTGGATCTATTGTGACACAATGGAGCTTAAAACTTAAACTTTGAGACTTCTTACCTATACATGTTCTTTCTAAGGTCTTGCATTTTGTGCACATAGTCAAGAGGCTTCTTTGTCTTAAAGTTTCAGGCTCCATTAAAAATTGCATCCACTCCTGTACAACATTGGTCACACCTTCTGGTTTCCTGTTTCTGTTAATTATTTGCTGCATAGCAAATGCCCCCAAATTTAGTGACTTAAACCAATAATCATTTTATTACTTCATAATTTTGTGGGTCAGGAATTTGGACAGGGCGTGGGCTTCCGTGGTGGCTCAGAGGGTAAAGAATCTGCCTGTAATCCAGGAGAGAGACCTGGATTCACTCCCTGGATTGGGAAGATTCCCTGGAGCATGGCAACCCATTCCAGTATTCTTGCCTAGAGTATCGCCATGAACAGAGGAGCCTGGTGAGTTACAGTCCATGGGGTGGCAGAGTCAGACATGACTGAGCGACTAAGCACAGCACAGCACATCTCAGCTTGGAGTTCTTTGGTGGTCACCAGTAAAACTATGCAATGTCTTTTATTTTATTTTATTGGGCTTCCCTGATGACTCAGTGGGTAGAGACTCTTACCTGCAATGCAGGAGACTCCGGAGTCATTAGTTTGATCCCTGGGTCAGGAAGATTCCCTGGAGAAGGAAATGGCAACCTACTCCAGTATTCTTGCCTGGGAAATCCCATGAACAGAGGAGCCTGACAAGCTACAGTCCAAANGATGATCCGAAGGGATGATGTGGGGAGGGAGGGGGAAGGAGGGGGGTCCGGATTGGGAACTCAGGTACACTTGTGGCTGATTCATGTTAATGTATGGCAAAATGAGTACAGTATTGTAAAGCAAAACAAACTAAAAAATAAAAATTTAAACTTAAAAAAAAAAAAAAGAGTCTTCTCCAAAAAAAAAAAAGAAAAAAGAAACCTGGGTTGTCTGTTTGCTGTTGAGTTGTAAAAATTCTTTATATATCTGAAATATAGCCCCTTATCAGCTAGATGATTTACAAGTATTTTTGCCCATGGTAGTGTTATTTTTTCACTTTCTTGACAGTGTCTTTTGTAGCACAAGTTTTTAATTTTGATAAAGGATAACTCATCTGTTTTTTCCTTTGCTGTTTGTATTTGGGTATTATATTTAAGAAATATTGCCTAAACTAAGATCGTGAAGATTTACACTTATTTTCTTCAAAGAGCTTCATGGTTTTAACTCTTACATTGAGTCTTTGATCCACTTTAAGTTAATTTTTGTATATGTGTGAGGTAATGGTCCTAATCCATTTTTTTGCCTGTGTGAGTGCTAAGTCGGTTCAGTCACGTCCAACTCTTTGCAACCCTATTGACTATAGCCCGCCAGACTCCTCTGTCCATGGGATTTTCCAGGCAAGAATACTGGAGGGGGTTGCCATGCCCTCCTCCAGGGGATCTTCCCGACTCAGGGATCTTATGTCTCCTGCATTGGCAGGAGGGTTCTTCACCACTAGTGCCATGTGGGAAGCCCCTTCGTTTGCATGTGGGTATCTAATTGTCCCAATCTTGTTGAAAATACCTTTCTTCCTCCCACTGAATTATCTTGGCGCGCTTGTCAAAACTCAACCATAAATGTGAGAACTTACTTTGGACTCTCAGTTCTATTCTGTTGATATGTTTATCTTTATGTCAGCACCACACCGGTGGTCTTGACTGCTGCAGTTTTGTAGTAAGCTTTGAAATTGCAAAGTTTGAGTCCTTCAGTTTTGTCTGTCTTTTTCTAGCTTATGTTTCTTGAGTTTCCATATAAATTTTGGGATTAGCTTGTCAATTTCTACAAAGAAGCCAGAAAATTGATGTGGATTGTGTTGAATACGTTAGATTAATTTGATCAGTCCCATCATAAAAATATTAAGTCTTCTGATTGATGAACATGGGATATCTTTCTATTTATTTGGGTCTTCTAAAATTACTTTCAACAATGTTTTGCAGTTTCTAAGAAATTAGTTTTGAACTTATTCTGTTAAACTTATTCCTAAGTATTTTATTATTTTAATGTTATTATAAATGAAGTTGCTTTCTTAATTTCATTTTTAGAGTGTTCATTACAAGTGTATAGAAGTACAATTGATTTTTGTAGATTAATTTTGTATCCTGCACCCTTGTTGATTCAGTTACTGCTTCTAATAGATTGTTGTAGTCAGTTCCTCAGAGTATGCTATACAAGGTTATGTCATCTGTAAACAGATAGTTTTACTTCTTCATCTCTAATCTAGATGCCTTTCATTTCACTTTGTTGCCTAATTTCCCTGGTTAGAATCTCCCTCAAAATGTTGGATGGAGCCACAAGGCTGGACATTTTTGTTTCATTCCTAATCTTTCTTTCATCATTAATTACAGCATTGTGTGCTTAGTCGCTCAGTCGTGTCTGACTCTATGCGACCCCGTGGACTGTAGCATGTCAAGCTCTTCATGGGGATTTGCCAGGCAAGAGTACTGGAGTGGGTTGTCATGCCCTCCTCCAGGGGATCTTCCCAACCCAGGGATTGAATCCAGGTATCCCACACTGCAGGAAGATTCCTTACCATCTGAGCCATTAGGGAAGCCCAAATACAATATTAGCTGTGCATTTTTTGTAGGTGTCCTAATTAGGTTGAGAAAGTACCCTTCTGTTCCTAGTTTGTTGGGTGTTTTTATCACGAAGGGGTGTTGAATTTTTTCAAATGCTTTTTATGCATCAATTAAGATAATCATATGGTTTTATCATTTATTATGTTAATTATTATATTAATCAATTTTTGGATTTTAAAACAACCTTATATTCTTGAGGTAAATCATGGTGTGTAATCCTTTTTTGTATGTTGTTGGATTCAGCCCATGTTATTGAGAAATTTTGCATCATTTTCATAAGGAATTTCAAGCTGTAGTTTTCTTGTGATGTCTTTGTCTGATTTTGGTATCAAGGTAATATTAATGTCATAGGATAAGTTGGAAAATATTGTGCCCTCTTCTATTTTTTGAAAGTCTGTGAAGAATTAGTATTGATTCTTCCTTAAAAATTTGGTAGAATTCATCAGTGAAACAACATGGGCCTGGGTTTTTCTTTGTGGGTAGTTTTTTGATTACTAACTTGATCTCTTAACTTGTAATTGATCTGTTCAAATTTTCTGTTAGTTCTTGTGTCAATTTCAGTGTTCATTTCATTGAAGTTATTTAATTTGTTGGCACATAGTTGTTTACAATATTCCCTTATACTCCTTTAAAAGAATTCTGTAAGGCCAGTAGTAATGCCCCTCTTTCGTTTCAGATTTTGGTAATCTGAGTCTTTTCCCTCAATCTTTAGTCTGTTTTCTTGACCAGTCTAGCTGAAAGATTGTCAATTCTGCTGCTGCTGCTGCTGCTGCTAAGTCGCATCAGTTGTGTCCGACTCTGTGCGACCCCAAGGACGANGGCCAGTAGTAATGCCCCTCTTTCGTTTCAGATTTTGGTAATCTGAGTCTTTTCCCTCAATCTTTAGTCTGTTTTCTTGACCAGTCTAGCTGAAAGATTGTCAATTCTGCTGCTGCTGCTGCTGCTGCTAAGTCGCATCAGTTGTGTCCGACTCTGTGCGACCCCAAGGACGACAGCCCACCAGGCTCCCCGTGCCTGGGATTCTCCAGGCAAGAACACTGGAGTGGGTTGCCATTTCCTTCTCCAATGCATGAAAGTGAAAAGTCAAAGTGAAGTCGCTCAGTCGTGTCCGACCCTCAGCGACCCCGTGGACTGCAGCCCAGCAGGCTCCTCCATCCATGGGATTTTCCTGGCAAGAGTACTGGAGTGAGCTGCCATTGCCTTCTCCAGTCAATTCTATTAATCTTCAAAATAACATATAATTTTATTTTGCATGTTGTTTTTTCTATGTTCTATTTCATTAATTTCCACTCTAATCTTTATTATTTCCTTTCTCTACTTGCCTTGGGTGGTTTGTTCTTTTTATTATTGAATGTTGAGCATTTGTTTTTATATATTCTTAAATATAAAAACTTTTAAAACTTAAAATTCAACATTAAAAAACTAAGATTGTGGCATACAGTCCCATCACTTCATGGCAAGTAGAAGGGGAAAAAGTGGAAGAAGTGACAGATTTAGTTTTCTTTGGCTCCAAACTCACTGTGGATGGTGACTGCAGCCATGAAATTAAAAGACACTTGCTCCTTGGAAGGAAAGCTATGAGAAATCCAGACAGCATATTAAAAGACAGTGACATCCATCACTTTGCTGATAAAGATATGTATAGTCAAAGCTATGGCTTTTCCAGTAGCCATATATGGGTGTGAGAGGTGGACCATAAAGAAGGCTGAGCACCAAATTGAGGCTTTCGAATTGTGGTGCTAGAAAAGACTCTTGAGAGTCCCTTGGACTGCAAGGAGATCTAGCCAGTCAATCCTAAAGGGTATCAACCTGAATATTCATTGGAAGGACCTATGCTGAAGCTCCAATACTTTGGGCACCTGATGTGAAGAGCTAACTCATTGGAAAAGACCGTAATTCTGGGAAAGATTGAAGGCAAAAGGAGAAGAGAAAGGCAGAGGATAAGATGGTTAGATAGCATCACTGACTCAATGGACATAAATTTGAGCAAACTCTGGGAGATAGTGAAGTACAGGGAAGCCTGGTGTGCTGCAGTCCATGGGGTCACAAAGAGTCGTATACAACTTAGCAACTAAACAAGACTAAGCATTTGCTTTTGTATGTTCTGGATACAACTCCTTTGTTGGATATGTAATTTGTAAGTATTTTCTTTCGGTCTGTAGCTTATCTTTTCATTCTCTTAACAGTACCTTCCACAGAGAAATGTTTTAAATTCTCATTAAGTTCAATTTGTCAATTTTTAAAGAATTGTTTTTGGGGTATCATATCTACAAACTGTTTGCTTAAAGTCATAAAGATTTTCTATCTTTTCTTCTAAAATTTTAAAAACTATGTAGTTTAACTTTTGACCCATGACTCATTTTGAGTTAATATTTGTAAAAGGCATGAAGTTCAGGTTGAAATTCATGCTTTTGCATACAGGTGAACATGTGTTCTAACATTATTTGTTGAAAAGACAGTCGTTTCACTATTGAACTGTCTCTGCACCTTTGTTGAAGGAACAAGTGGCCCTGTCTATGTGCATTTATTTATGGACTCTATTTTGTTCCATTGATTTATGTATCTATCCTTTTGTTAATCACACATTATCTTCCTCACTGTAGCTTTAAAACTGAGTGCCACGAATCCTTCAACTTTATTCATTTTTTAAAAAATTGCTTTGATTATTTTAGTTCCTTTTAGCACTCCTTATTAATTTTAGAATATGTTTGTCTGTATCTGCAAAAATTCCTGCTGGAATTTTGGTTAGAGTTGTGTTGAATCTATAGTTTAATTTCGGTTTCAAAGAAGAATTGAATTTTAACTATATTGAGTATCCGAACCCATGATCATGATATAGCTCTCCTTCCATTTCTTTCATCAGCTTTTCATAGTTTTCAGCACACAGATTTTGAATGTGTTAGATTTATACCTCTTTCATTTGCAGGGGGTGGGGGGAACCATAGAATGTGCTCTTTTAAACATTTTCAGTTTCCAATTGTTCATCACTATTATATATACATTTGATATTTATAAGCAGACATTGTATCTTACAACTTTGCTAAATTCACCTATTAGGAGCTTTTTTGTATATTCCTTGGGATTTTCTGCATATATCATCATCTCATCTTTTAAGTAGGGATAGTTTTACTTCCACTACAATGTTGAATGGGAGTTATGAGAGTAGAGATCCTTGCCATATCTTAATCTTAAGAGGGAAATATTNTTTTGTATATTCCTTGGGATTTTCTGCATATATCATCATCTCATCTTTTAAGTAGGGATAGTTTTACTTCCACTACAATGTTGAATGGGAGTTATGAGAGTAGAGATCCTTGCCATATCTTAATCTTAAGAGGGAAATATTCAATCTTTTACCATTAGTTCTGGATGTACTATTTTAGATTTCAGGCTAACTTTAAGTCCAAGCTGGGGGGAATTAGAGGAGTAAAAGAAAAAATCTCACCACTGGGTTAGGGGTTCTTCATGTTCTGGTTTTCTTACTCAACCCTCCTGTTAGTATTTACTTTTCAGAGTCCTCAGACAACAGGTCCACGTGTTCTTTCTGGGACGTTTTGGTTGCATACAATGGGAGAGAGAGGGTGAAAGGTGCTTACTCCAACTAAACTGGAACCAGAAACAAATCGTTTCTTTTTAATTACTTACATTNCTGTTATTATTTACTTTTCAGAGTCCTCAGACAACAGGTCCACGTGTTCTTTCTGGGACGTTTTGGTTGCATACAATGGGAGAGAGAGGGTGAAAGGTGCTTACTCCAACTAAACTGGAACCAGAAACAAATCGTTTCTTTTTAATTACTTACATTTTAACAAGCCTTATATTCTACTTGTAAGTTAATTCAGAGCAATTAAAGGTATACAGTTAGTCCTCAACATATGAAAATTCAGCTACTTGGATTTGTTTCAAAACTAAATTAGTAAAGGTTCGGAATCATTGAAGCTTACTTAGGATGTAGTCCAATACTCCAACTTCTGTGGAACTACATATTCCCTTGTTTAAACAGCAGATTCGAAATAAATGATGATAAAATAAAAAAATAATCAGAACTTGAGTTAATTTTGTCACTTCATGTGACCTCTTGGAGATTTTTGTTTGTGTTTGAAATTTAAAACAGTAAAACAAAGTGTGAAATTTGAGGTGCAGTATTTTTTTTTTTTTTTGGTGAGCATAGTGTAGTTCAGGTAAAAATAAAAGATATTAATTCCAAATCCTTATTTACGCCTTTTACAATATTCTCTGAACTTCTGTGGAGTTCACACTTTTGGAAGTTCTTTTTAATGTGTGACTTTTTTTTATTAAACTTTGGGGGAAAATTATTCTTTCTTTTCAATATCACCTAATTTACTGAAAATGCTGCTGAAGGTGAGTATATCAGTGAAACAGACTATTCTAGGCAAATGAAGCTGTGTCCACAATAAGGACAAAGTTTGAAAGTTAATGTTAACTTTTGAGATACTGTGCAATCTAAAAGAAAGCACGCACATAAGAGGGTCAACTCATAATTTGTTCTTTGCCCTACATGATTTGTTTTCTGAATTATACTTTATTATNCTTTGCTAAATTCACCTATTAGGAGCTTTTTTGTATATTCCTTGGGATTTTCTGCATATATCATCATCTCATCTTTTAAGCAGGGATAGTTTTACTTCCACTACAATGTTGAATGGGAGTTATGAGAGTAGAGATCCTTGCCATATCTTAATCTTAAGAGGGAAATATTTAATCTTTTACCATTAGTTCCGGATGTACTATTTTAGATTTCAGGCTAACTTTAAGTCCAGGCTGGGGGGAATTAGAGGAGTGAAAGAAGAAATCTCACCACTGGGTTAGGGGTTCTTCACGTTCTGGTTTTCTTCCTCAACCCTCCTGTTATTATTTACTTTTCAGAGTCCTCAGACAACAGGTCCACGTGTTCTTTCTGGGACGTTTTGGTTGCATACAATGGGAGAGAGAGGGTGAAAGGTGCTTACTCCAACTAAACTGGAACCAGAAACAAATCGTTTCTTTTTAATTACTTACATTTTAACAAGCCTTGTATTCTACTTGTAAGTTAATTCAGAGCAATTAGAGGTATACAGTTAGTCCCCAACATATGAAAACTCAGCTACTTGGATTTGTTTCAAAACTAAATTAGTAAAGGTTTGGAATCATCGAAGCTTACTTAGGATGTAGTTCAATACTCCAACTTCTGTGGAACTACATATTCCCTTGTTTAAACAGCAGATTCGAAATAAATGATGATAAAATAAAAAAATAATCAGAACTTGAGTTAATTTTGTCACTTCATGTGACCTCTTGGAGATTTTTGTTTGTGTTTGAAATTTAAAACAGTAAAACAAAGTGTGAAATTTGAGGTGCAGTATTTTTTTTTTTTTTGGTGAGCATAGTGTAGTTCAGGTAAAAATAAAAGATATTAATTCCAAATCCTTATTTACGCCTTTTACAATATTCTCTGAACTTCTGTGGAGTTCACACTTTTGGAAGTTCTTTTTAATGTGTGACTTTTTTTTATTAAACTTTGGGGGAAAATTATTCTTTCTTTTCAATATCACCTAATTTACTGAAAATGCTGCTGAAGGTGAGTATATCAGTGAAACAGACTATTCTAGGCAAATGAAGCTGTGTCCACAATAAGGACAAAGTTTGAAAGTTAATGTTAACTTTTGAGATACTGTGCAATCTAAAAGAAAGCACGCACATAAGAGGGTCAACTCATAATTTGTTCTTTGCCCTACATGATTTGTTTTCTGAATTATACTTTATTATTTGGTTTGAAATTTTAGATGAGGTTAATAAGAAACTAATGTTTGCAAAGGTCCAGAATCAACCTTTGGAGAAGGCAATGGCACCCCACTCCAGTACGCTTGCCTGGAAAATCCAATGGACAGAGGAGCCTGGTAGGCTGCAGTCCATGGTGTCTCTGAGTCAGACACCACTGAGCGACTCCACTTTCACTTTTCATTTTCATACACTGGAGAAGGAAATGGCAATCCACTCCAGGGTTCTTGCCTGGAGAATCCCAGGGACAGCGGAGCCTGGAGGGCTGCCGTCTATGGGGTCGCACAGAGTTGGACACGACTGAAGCTACTTAGCAGCAGCAGCAGAATCAACCTTCAACAATGTATGGTAAAAGTCATGATTGAAGATTGACACATAAAAATTGTAGAGAAGGCCATTGACTATACTACACAAAATGAAAGGAATGAATATTTACATGGACAAAAAGAACCAAATTTTGAAGACTTCCAGGAGAAATGACAAAAGATGCCAGAAGAAACAAAAAGTCAATGTTTGACTATTTTGATCATTTCAACCAAGAATTGGACATTCATTCTAAAACAATGACTCAAATAATATCAACATTTTCTGTCATTCAGCCACTTCATCTTATTTTGCAGAATAAAAATGGAGATTACCAAGCATAGTAGAATAGTGAAGATACTCTAGTNTGCCAGAAGAAACAAAAAGTCAATGTTTGACTATTTTGATCATTTCAACCAAGAATTGGACATTCATTCTAAAACAATGACTCAAATAATATCAACATTTTCTGTCATTCAGCCACTTCATCTTATTTTGCAGAATAAAAATGGAGATTACCAAGCATAGTAGAATAGTGAAGATACTCTAGTGGAAAACTGACTCTGGAGACAAATTGGAATCCACTAGCATCATTCTCCAAAAGCAAAGTAGTGTGTGATGTTAGGATTTCCAGAGTTTGTTGTGAAATAGATTTTTAAGAATCTCCATCAAAGTATTTATGGGCTACTTCATATAAAAGAGATTTTTCAGAATTAAAACTGATAAAGGAGTAAAGACAGATTGACAGATTATACTGTCTGTTTGACATGTATATATGAAGAAGATAATTTTGATGAAGTCCCTGGCAAATTTGTAAAAGTTAAGGCTTAAAGATAAATTTTGTTATTATTCATTACTGCAATAGATCAGTAGGGGATATGTTTTCCCCCTTTTTCAAAAACTATGTTGATATATTTAGAAAGCCTTTATCTTTTTCTTTTTTGTACTGTATTATTTATTTTATTTTTTATTATTTTACATTTTAATGGCATGGTTGCACAAAGTTCAACAGAATAAACTTTTTACTGTATTTCCCATCTGATTATTTTTCATCTTGTTCCATACTAATTATTGAAAACAATTTTTTCATATTGTGAAAGAGGTTAAATGTGATCTATTGCATGTATCAAATATATTAGGTATACCACTGTTCAAGATTCCTTTACTTGCTTGCTGCATGCCAAGCAATTAACACTCCCAGGGACCAATTCTCTACAAGTGACTGTCACCAGTTGCTATATAGCTCCCTTGCTCTTTGGGTATGGTAATTCTTCTTCTTCTTCTTCTTTTTTTTTGAGGGGGTGTGGTAATCCTGAATCTTGTGTTTTGTGTCATTTCCTAGAGTTTCCTCATGAGATTGAGACTCAGCTGCCCACTGTGGTAGCTGGCTTACTGGTAAACCCAATATCAACATCTTTCCTTCCCTGTTTCTCTTCCTTGCATCTCTACAGGTACTCTAGTACTTCCCAGTTCAGTTCAGTCGCTCGGTCGTGTCCGACTCTTTGCGACTCCATGAATCGCAGCATGCCAGGCCTCCCTGTCCTTCACCATCTCCCGGAGTTCACTCAGACTCACGTTCATCGAGTCAGTGATGCCATCCAGCCATCTCATCCTCTGTTGTCCCCTTCTCCTCCTGCTCCCAATCCCTCCCAGCATCAGAGTCTTTTCCAATGAGTCACTTCTTCACATGAGGTGGCCAGGGTTCTGGTGTTTCAGCTTCAGCATCATTCCTTCCAAAGAAATCCCAGGGCTGATCTTCTTCAGAATGGACTGGTTGATCTCCTTGCACTCCAAGGCACTCTCAAAAGTCTTCTCCAACACCATAGTTCAAAAGCATCCATTCTTCAGCGCTCAGCCTTCTTCACAGTCCAACTCTCACATCCACACATGACCCCAGGATAAAACCATAGCCTTGACTAGACGGACCTTAGTTGGCAAAGTAATGTCTCTGCTTTTGAATATGCTACACTCAAATCCATATATGGGGGTCTGCTTCTGGGGGAACCATTATTATTTAATCCTAAACAGCCACTGGGTTTTTCTTTTTTTTTTAGGTCAGTGATTTACTAAAGAAACTGAGACAATTTTTCTGCTTCTTCGTGGTGTCATTTAACTTTTTCCTCCATCCCCAGTATTTCTGATAAACTGGAAGTTAGTTACAAAAGGTTGTTTAAAGTCATGTAAAACGTTCCTGTTAAGAATATTTCATAGGTGATGCTTTTTATTTCATGCTACATAACATCAGAATGCATGCCACATCTGTTAGTGATGTTAAAATTATCAGTGGGTTTAGTTGGAGACAATCTGACTCCTTCATTGGTAAGGTGTGTTTTCCCCCTTTATAACCTCTAAGTAAGTTGATTATCTGATATATTGCAAGCATCTAGTTCCTTATTGTGATAGGCAGAACTTGTGAATATATTATCTAGAAAGATGAAAGACTGCAGATGGAATTAAGGGTGAGAATCAACTGAAATTAAGATAAAGAGATTATCTTGGATTATCTAGGTGAGTCCTGTGTAAGCACAAAGTTGAAAGTGTTAGTCACTCAGTCATGTCCGACTCTTTGCCACGGCCTGGATCATAGTCTGCCAGGCTCCTCTGTCCAAGGAATTCTCCAGGTAAGAATACTGGAGTGGGTTGCCATTCCCTTCTCCAGGGAATCTTTCTGACCCAGGGATCGAACCCAGGTTTCCTGCATTGCAGGCAGATTCTTTACTGTCTGAGCCACCAGGGAAGCCTAGTATAAGTCTCTTTTAAAGTGGAAGAGGGAGGCATGGGAGGGAGAGCTCAAAGTCTGAAAGAGCTCTGAAGATGCTACATTGATGGCTTTGAAGAAGGAGAAAGAGGCAGCTAGGCAAGGAATGCAGGTGGCCTCTAGAACCCAGCTATAGGCCAGGGATCAGATTCTTCCCTAGGGCCTCATTGGGAACACAGCCCTCGTGACACGCCCGTTGAGACTCATTTCAAACTACTGACCTCCAGAACTGTAAAATAATAAAATGTATATTGCTTTAAGCCACTAACTTTATAAGTACAGTAGCAATAGAAAATACATCCACCAAATTTTGAAAAATGTTTTTTTTTAATCCATTGCTCATCATCATCTAGAATATTATTCCACGAGGACTCACAAAAAAGTGTTTTTCTAATCCCATCATTCTATCAACTCTTTCTAGTTGAAATTCTTTTGTAAAGAAAGACCTTTCCTCATTGGCCAGATGTACTTGGTTGCCTGGAATTTGACAGACAGTTTGAGTAGAACAAGCAGGCTAAAAGCAATTCAGTTGCTCAGTCGTGTCCAACTCTTTGCGACCCCATGGACTGCAGCACATCAGACTTCCTGTCCATCACCAACTCCTGGAGCTTACTCAAAACTCATGTCCATCGAGTCAGTGATCCAATGCAACCATCTCATCCTCTGTCGCCCCCTTCTCCTGCCATCAATCTTTCCCACATTAGGGTCTTTTCAAATGAATCAGTTCTTCACATCAAGTGGCCAAAGTATTGGAGCTTCAGCTTCAGTATCAGTCCTTCCAATGACTATTCAGCACTGATTTTCTTTAGGATTGACTGGTTTGATCTTGCAGTCCAAGGGACTCTCGAGACTTATCCAACACCACAGTTCAAAAGTATCAATTCTTCAGCACTCAGCTCTCTTTATAGTCCAACTCTCACATACGTACATGACTACTGGAAAAACCATAGCTTTGACTAGACGGACCTTTGTTGGCAAAGTAATGTCTCTGCTTTTTAATATGCTGTCTAGTTTGGTCATAGCTTTTCTTCCAAGGAGCAAGTGTCTTTTAATTTCATGGCTGCAGTCACCATCTGCAGTGATTTTGGAGCCCAAGAAAATAACGTCTCTCACTATTTCCATTGTTTCCCCGTCTATTTCCCATGAAGTGATGGGACCAGATGCCATGATCTTAATTTTCTGGATGTTGAGCTTTGAGGCAGCTTTTCCACTCTCCTCTTGACTGTCTCCAATGATGAAAACACATTTTTAAAAAGAGTCATTTACTTTGACCTCTGTAAACCTTCTTTTCCTCATCTGCAAAATGGGGGTAGTAATGGTCTTACCTCAGAGTTTGCTGTGAGGGCATAATAATAATAAGTTTATGCATCTAATAAGAGATCCTCAAACTATCTGAAGGAAAAATTGATAGAATTAAAGGGAGAAACAGTTCTATAATAATAGTGGGAGACTACAATAGCTCTCTCTCAATAATGGATGGAAAATGAAAAGACTAAAATAAGAATGAAACTGTGACACACNTAAGTTTATGCATCTAATAAGAGATCCTCAAACTATCTGAAGGAAAAATTGATAGAATTAAAGGGAGAAACAGTTCTATAATAATAGTGGGAGACTACAATAGCTCTCTCTTAATAATGGATAGAAAATGAAAAGACTAAAATAAGAATGAAACTGTGACACACAATATAACATGAAAGAAGCCTGGAGACACTGTGTCGTTCTCTAGTCTCTAAGTTGTGTCTGGTTTTTTCAACCCCAAGGACTGTTGCCCACCAGGCTCCTGTGTCTATGGGATTTCCCAGGTAAGAATACCAGAGTGGGTTGCTATTTCCCTCTCCAGGGGATCTTCCTGACCCAGGGATTGGACCCAGGGATTGAACCCAGAGATCGAACCCAGGTCTCCTGCGTTGCAGGCAGATTCTTTGCTGCTGAGCCATCAGGGAAGCCCAAGGCACTGTACTTTAGTGAAATAAGCCAGTCACAAAAGGACAAAGATTGTGTGATGCTACTTATAAAAAGTACCTAGAATAGCCAAATTTATAGAACCAGAAAGTGAAACAGTTGTTACCAGGGGTTGAGGGGAAGAGAGAATGGGCAGTTAGTATTTAATGGGTACAGAATCTCAGTATGGGATGATGAAAAAGTCCTGAAGATGTATAACAGTGATGTTTGCCCCACAATATGAATGGAAATAATGCCACTGAGTTGTATACTTAAGAATAGTTAAAATGGTAGCACTTGTGTATATTTTACTACAATAAAAATAAATTAAAAATATAATACTGGAGTGTGAAGTCAAGTGGGCCTCAGGAAGCATTGTTGTTGACTGGCTAAGTCATGTCTGACTCTTTGCGACCTCATGAACTGCAGCACATCAGGCTTCCCCGCCCTTCACTAGCTCTTTGTGTGTGCTTAGTCATCCAGTTGTGTCCGACTCTTTGCAACCCAGTGGATTGTACCCTGCCAGACTTCTCTGCCTATGGGGACTCCCAGGCAAGAATACTGGAGTGGGTTGCCATGGCCTCCTTCAGGGATCCTCAGAAGCCAGGGATCGAACCCAGGTCTCCCACATTGCAAGTGCATTCTTTACCATCTGAACCACCAGGGAAGCCCAAGAATATTGGAGTGGGTAGCTTATCCCTTCTCCAGGGAATCTTCCCAACCCAGGAATCAAACTGGGGTCTCCTGCATTGCAGGAAGATTCTTTACCAGTTGAGTTACCAGGGAAGCCCTCACTAACTCCCAGATTTTGCTTAAACTCATGCCCACTGAGTTGATATGCCATCCAACCATCTCATCTTCTGCTGCCCCCTTGTCCTCCTGCCCTCAATCTTTCCCAGCATCTGGGTCTTTTCCAATGAGTTGGCCCTTCACATCAAGTGGCCACAGTATTGGAGCTTCAGCTTCGGCATTAGTCCTTCCAGTGAATATTCCAGGTTGATTTCCTTTAGGATTGACTGGAAGTATTACTATAAACAAAGCTAATGGAGGTGATGGTATTCTAACTGAGTTATTTCAAATCCTAAAAGATGATGCTGTTAAAGTGCAGTACTTAATATGTCAGCAAATTTGGAAAACTCAGCAGTGGCCACAGGATTGGAAAAGGTCAGTTTTCCTTCCAATCCCAAAGAGGGGCAGTGCCAAAGAATGTCCAAAGTACCATATAATTACATTCACTTCACATGGTAGTAAGGTNATTGACATGAATCAGCCATGGGTGTACATGTGTCCCCATTCTGAACCCCCCTCCCACCTCCCTCCCCATCCCACCCCTCAGAGCCCTCCCAGAGCACCGGACCTGCAGTCTCATGCATGGAACCTGGACTGGTGACCTATTTCGAATATGGTAATATATGTGTTTCAATGCTATTCTCTCAAATCATCCCACCCTTACCTTCTCCCACAGAGTCTAAAAGTCTGTTCTTTACGTCTGTGTCTCTTTTGCTGTCTCACATATAGGGTCATCATTACCATCTTTCTAAATTCCATATATATGCATTAATATACTGTACTGATGTTTTTCTTTCTGACTTCATTCTGATTGTTCTTTTAAAATTCTTTTTATTTCCTAACACTGGATTTTACTTGTTTTGTTTATAATCTGATGTCCAAATAAAATATTAGTCCAAAAAAAAAGATAAATATACTTTTAAAGTGTGATGTGCCAACCAAGTTTAAATTTTTACCATTAATTAGGATTCAGATTTCAGAGTAGGCAAACNTCCTAACACTGGATTTTACTTGTTTTGTTTATAATCTGATGTCCAAATAAAATATTAGTCCAAAAAAAAAGATAAATATACTTTTAAAGTGTGATGTGCCAACCAAGTTTAAATTTTTACCATTAATTAGGATTCAGATTTCAGAGTAGGCAAACATTTTGGTTGATTTTGTGATATGTGTAAAGGTTAAAAAGGGCAAGGGAGGGGGAAGATATCTGTAAATAATTTCACAGAAAAAACAGATAACTAAGTTTTTAAATGGACAAAAGGTTCTACCCTGTCACAGGGTAGAAAAACACAGTAATTGTTGGCGTTTATGCTGAGTGCTAGTCTAGCAGGTTATATATGTTATTTCATTTAATCCTCACAACAACCCCATGAAACAAGTAAGGAAAGTGAGGCAGCGAAGTTAAATAACCCAGCCGGGAAACCATCTAGTGAGGATTCCGCGTCCTAACAGTTGACCACAGTCCTCTCTCTTCCCCGGTTCCCTCATCAATGAAATGGGTCCGCAGTACTAGCTCACAGGCTCAAACAGCACCTGGAGGGGTGACTGTCAAGATTAGCGGTGCTGGGCTCCCATGTGGCTCTGGGGCTTCCAGGCACACCTTTACTGAACGTCTGGCTGCCTGCCTTCCCTCTCTGCATTTTACTGCCTTCACTTTCATCTTTTGTCTCTCTGTGTGTTTCTAGCCCTCTCTAGGTCTTTCTCCCCGTCTCCTTACCCTCTTCCACCCCCATCCCAAGGCTCTCTGTCTTCTCCGCCTGTCCTCTGCTGCCCCCGTGTGGCCCAAGGTGGAAAGGCCGCTCCTCCCGGGCCCCACCCCTTCGGGGCTCCGCGCACAGCTGGGGTGAGCCTGGTGCATCCACATGAGACGCCACGCTGGAGGCTCACCCTCTGCCCGCTTCAGACAAGGGTGTGGGTTTGGCACTCAGCCTTGGACTTGGCTACCCCACCTCCCCACCGCCCCCGACCTATCTGACCTCATCTAGGTGCAGGGGACAGAGGCCTGGCTCTCACCTCGGTTCTGTGTGACTCCCCCCATCCCCCAATTCCCCGCTACCCGCTAGTACGCTATGCTGCCCGGCTCCTTCCTGAGCTTCACCCCGAGGAGGGCTTCAGTCGATGTGGGTGTGCAAGCGTCCCGTTTCGCTAGCCTCATCACCCCAAGGACCGCTCTGCCCGCCACACCCAGTGGTCTCCCTTTTAATTGCTACGGTTGTAACTGCAGGTCGCGGTTGTCACTGTGCGTACACAGAGGAATTTATTCGCCTTGGTGGTCTGAAAACGCGGGCATCTCAGGATACCTTTCTTACACTACCCAACCCGTTCGAGGTATTCTCCCGTTGGAATCCTGATGAACATCCTCTTCTTAAACTGTTTTATATAATTTCACAATATTTAACTCACGTGCTTAAATATATTTTAAAACTGTAGGAGCCATGTGTGGTCTTTGTAGAAAGATTAGAAAACCCAGCAAAGGACGTCCAACTAAAGATGACAGGCTGGACACGTAAGTTCTTTTCCTGAAACTCCACTAAAATGACAGCAAAAAGATTTGATTAATAGATTTAAAGCTGCAAGGACTTAGTGAACAGGAGAGGAGATGCCAGCAGCAAGGAAGCTAGGAGCTCATTTGAGTCAAAAGACTTCAGAAAGCTGCATGATACATGCCTATTGGTCTATGCAAGGAATTGGGTTTACACTGGGAACCCTCCAAAGGCTCAGGCACTTCTAGAAGTAGGTGGGCTGAAAAAAAAACAGCCGTAGACAGACCACCTGATTGGTAGCTCAGCTACCCTGTTCAATTCCTGGGTTGAGAGGATCTTGGGTCAGAAGATATCCTGGAGAAGGGATAGGCTACCCACTCCAGTATTCTTGGGCTTCCCTGATCACTCAGCTAGTAAACAATCCGCCTGCAATGTGGGAGACCTGGGTTCGATCTCTGGTTTCAGAAGATGCCCGGAAGGAGGGCATGACAACCCACTCCAGTATTCTTGCCTGGGAATCCCCATAGGTAGAGGAGTCTGGTGGGCTACAGTCCATTGGGTTGCAAAGAGCTGGACACGCTGAGTAAGCACAGCACACAGGGAGTTGGTGAAGGGCAGGGAAGCCTGATGCGCTACAGTTCATGGGGTCACAAACAGTCAGATATGACTTATCAACTCAACAACAACGTTTCCTAAGGCCCACTTGACTTCACACTCCAGTATTATATTTTTAATTTATTTTTATTGTAGTAAAATATACATAAATGCTACCATTTTAACTATTTTTAAGTGTACAACTCAGTGGCATTAATTCCATTCATATTGTGGGACAAACACCACTGTTATCCATCTTCAGGACTTATTCATCATCCCATACTGAAATTCTGTACCCATTAAATACTAACTGCCCATTCTCTCTTCCCTTCAATCCCTGGTAACAACTGTTCTACTTTCTGGTTCTATAAATTTGGCTACTCTAGATACTTTTTATAAGTAGCATCATACAATATTTGTCCTTTTGTGACTGGCTTATTTCACTAAAGTACAGTGCCTGGGGCTTCCCTGATGGCTCAGTGGTAAAGAACCCACCTGCAATGTGGCAAACCTGGGTTCCATCCCTGGGTTGGGAAGATTCCCTGGAGGAGGGCATGACAACTCACTCTGGTATTCTTGCCTGGGAAATCCCATAGACAGAGGAGCCTGGTGGGCTAAAGTCCATGGGGTCCCAAAGAGTCAGACACAACTGAGAGACTAAGCACAGCACAGCGGCTAGATGACACCCATCCACCCATATCCCTCCCCCCTCCCCACCCCAAGTGCGCAAGAAACTAGAGGGTTATTCTTTGGAGAGTATAAAACAGAGGGTCTCTGACCTGGGGGAAACAGGGACCGGAGGGCAGGAAAGAGGGAGATTAAGTAATTGTTTACATCCTGAATGTCTGTGGAGTCCCCAGGACAACGCCCCTTTCCCTGCCCACCTCAGCTCCTGGCACCCAGCAGCCAGGCAGGAATCTTGAAGCAGAAGACTGGGATATGATCCTGGGAAGAGGGCAGTACCTAATGAAATGGCCCAGTCAGACCTCTGGCAGCCTTCACCCCAGGGGTGGCCACTATCAACAAACCCCAAGCCCCACAGCTCCCAATCAACTTTTTAATTTTTTCTTTTAACTTTTTTTTTGAGGGGGTGCTAATTTCAGACTTAGAGACAAATTGCAAGCATTCCTGTCTACTCTTCACCGAATTCCCCTATGTTCCTATTATTTTTCTGCTAAACGTAAAGTTCTTTTATCACTGAATAATTTAGTGAGTGTTTCTCAAAACCAGGGACATTCTTCTAACATGGAAATTAACATTGTTTCAGGGCTATCATCTTATCTGCAGACCTTATTCAGATTTCACCAGATGTGCCAATAATATCCTTTTAAGGAGAAAAGGCCAGATTATGTGCTGCATTTAGTTATCATGTTTCAAGCAGTTCTCCAGTATTTGTTTGCCTTCATGATATTGATAATTTTCTCCAAGAGTTCAGGACAGGTATTTTTCAGAATGTCCCTCAGATTGTGTTTCTGATGTTTCCCCTTGACTTGTGCACTGTTGGCAGGAACACTGCAGAAATGGTTCGGTTCTTGATGCATCATTCAGGAGGCCCATGGCATCTCTTCATCCCATTGCCAGTGATGTCAACCTCGATCATGTGCTTAAGGAGGCAGGTGTCACATTTCTCCAGTGTTAAATTATCGGTTTCCCCTTTATCATTAATATCTATCACTCACTAGTTTTAGTATCATTGAGTCTTTCTTAAATCACTTCTTATCATGCTGCTGCTGCTGCTGCGTCGCTTCAGTTGTGTCCGACTCTGTGCAACCCCATAGATGGCAGCCCACCAGGCTCCCCCGTCCCTGGGATTCTCCAGGCAAGAACACTGGAGTGGGTTGCCATTGCCTTCTCCAATGCATCAAAGTGAAAAGTGAAAGTGAAGTCACTCAGTTGTGTCCGACTCTCCGTGACCCCATGGACTGCAGCCTACCAGGCTCCTCTGTCCATGGGATTTTCCAGGCAAGAGTACTGGAGTGGGGTGCCATTGCCTTCTCTGATCATGATGCTATCTGGTGGCAATTTTCTAATTCCATCATTCCTTTTATATTTATTAGTTGGGTTTCTGGGATAAGAAAGTGCTTCCTTTAATTACCATATATTTATTTATAAAGTTACATCAATGTGGACTTTATTTCAATGGATATGGATATCATTTCAGTTGAAATGGATTTTATTTCAGTCAATGAGTTACAATCTGTTACCACTGAAATCTCTCAGTCTACATTAGCTACTTAATATATCTACTCAATATATCCCAGATTTATCCTGTGGGAGCTCCTTCAGGTTGGTTCTTGTGTCCATCATTATGTCATTCTTGGAGCACAGCTGTCACAGAGATGTTCTGGCCTCATCTACTATCTCTGCTCTAGTTCAGGAATCAGACATTTCTTCAAGGACTCTTTATTCTTTTAGTAATGCTTCAAATAAAGACAACAAAGGCTCACCAGAGAGTCAAGGAAGGTGTCTAGTAGAAAAGATAGCAATAAGACAAAGCAAACAAACAAATGGATAAAGGCTACTTGGCAGAAACAGATTGTATTCGGAGATAAGCACTTAAAAATATTCAACACACTATCATGCATATTTTCAGAGAGGAGCAGCTATTGCATCCATTAAAGGGCAGGATGCCATAAAAAGAATGATTGGTGAAGAAACAGATATTGGATGTTAAATACTTGAGAGTGTAAATGAAAAGCTCAATTGAGGGGCTATGAGATAAAGCTGAGGATATAACCTAAAATGGAAGCAAAAAAAAAAAAAAAAAAAAAAAAAGGTGGAAAATATAAAAGCAAAAA